>CM076688.1:10953429-11553429 GCA_038501925.1 Xenopus petersii
TTGCTTAAAAAAAGAGTGTGTACCAGGGAATATGCTGCACCAAAAGCCAATGCAATTGATACAAGCTGAACACAAACTTTCCAGTTCATTGTATGTGTATAGTGTAGAGGGTGGCAAATAGCAATATATCTGTCAAATGACATCACTGCCAGAACAATAATCTCTGATGCAATGAAGAAAATAAAAAAGTAAAATTGAGTTATACAAGCTTGCACTGAAATGAGTCTTCTACCTGTGAGTAAATCAAAGAGCATTCGTGGGACAATCGCTGAGGAGTAGCCCATATCCAGACATGCCAGGGTTCCAAGGAAGAAGTACATGGGAGTGTGAAGATGGGAATCAGTGACTATCACAAGAATGATTAGAACATTCACATTCAGAGTAATAAAGTAGATCATTAAAAACACCAGGAACAAAGGGAGCTGAAGACTTGGAAGATCAGACAGTCCACTGAGAATCAAAATATACACTATTGTTTGGTTTTCCATCCCACTCTGGCGTTGCATATAAAAATGGCCAATCACATAACAATCACAATACATAAAATCAATACTAACATTGAAGTAATAGCCCTCAAAAGTGACATTTTCTCCAGTAAATTAAAATAAGTCACACACACAGGCTTTGTTTTATTTTAGTTTTTGGCAATTATGGTTCTTTCACTCAAGCTTAATGTGAACAAGGCCAATTAATTCCATGTAGTATGTGTCATCTGTATGCATCATTTAAAATTTGCAAGTTTATTACATTCTTCTTGGGACTAAGTCAGGCAGATCATTTATGGAGAGGGACCATGGGGTTCTTCTGAATAATAAACTTGCTGTAGCAAGCACTGCCAGTCAGTCACAATAAGGGTAAGTAAGTGTTTGTGTTGTATTTAATGGAGAAAGTAATTCTTTCTCTTTACAAAAAACTGGTAAGGCCCTCTCTCTACAATATACACAGCAGTTTTGGTCTCCAGGGCTCAGATTGTACAGTATATTATTGAATAAATACACTAAAGAGTGACTAAGCTGGTTAAAGTTTATGAAATGTCTCAGTTATGAAGGAAGTTTGTCCAGGTTGGGAATGTTTACATAGAAGAAAAGGTGTGTATTATTTGGGAGATATGTTTAAATATATAAGTGGAGCATAGAATAAACTCTCATAACTTATTCATCAGTAGTGATGGCTGAATCTGACCCTCGCTTTGCCGGAAATTTGCGAAATGGTACAAAAATTCCCCAAATGCATTGGAGACAATGGCCAACAATTTCTTTTTGACATTCAACAATTTTTTCACCCTTTGGAGTCTATGGGCATTTTTTTCGTGGTGAAAATTTTCAATCATCACACTAGTATATCTTTCAAGCCAACACAAGATGAGAAGAAATAAGGTTCTATCTTTAAATGGAAAATAGTTTTTACACTGAGAGCTGTGAAGCTGAGGAATTCTCTTCCAGAAGTGGTTGTACTATAAGATACATTAGCTTCAAGAATGGGTTGGATGCCTTTTTAGCAAGTGAGAAAATACAGGGTTACTGGAAATACCATGAACTTGATCTTCCTCCTGATTCCTAGTACATACACAAATAGACCATCCATAACTCATTAAAGGTATAGTGACAAATTCCACATTTTACACGTACATGTCAATGTGCTAAATGAAGATACTCATGTCAATCCCAGCACAGATACAAAAACAGGGAAGTTGAGATTAATGTTAGTCTTGGGGGTGGACGAATATACTGATTCATTGTGGCTTTATTGTGTTCCTGTGAATTTTATGTTGTATGTCAATAGAGTTAGTGTGTGTCTGTGTGTGGTTGGTGTTTGAATATGTGAGCATTATGTCATGTGGTGTGTGTAAATGTGTTTTTTTTAGTTAAGGTATGGGACCTGTTATCCAGAATTCTCAGGACCTGGTATTTTTTGAATAAGGGGTCTTTCCAAAATTTAAATTTAAAAAATCATTTAAAAATTAATAAACCAATAGGATTGTTTTGCCTCCAATGAGAATTAATTATATTTTATCTGGGATAAAGTGCAAAATATTATCTTATAATTAGAGAAAAAATTTTTTTTTTTTTAAAAATGTGAATTATTTAAATAGAATAGAGTATACGAGAGATGTCTTTGTAGTAATTACGAGCTTTCTAGATATGTGGGTTCCTGGGTGAATGCAGCGGGTAATATTTTGCTGTGAATATGTGGTGTGACAGTAAACTCATTGTGTGCAGTATGTATAGTAACTGTATGAGTTTTGCACAGTGTGAACGAGTGAAAAAAAATAAAGCTAAAATGAATATCCAATTTTTCTACATAAATTAAGAAATTAAGAGAGGCCTCTACTTAAAATAGCAATTATAGTGTCATAATATAAAAGCACTGCAACTTACATTGGTCATTTGTACATGTACTGTAATATTAAACAAATGCTAATTTATAGTGATAGGCGAATGTATTCGCCAGGGGCAAATTCGCTGTGAAACCGCCGCAAAATTCGCTAATTTTTTGGTGAAGCGAAAAGCCCCAAATTCGCCCATCAATACTAATTTACCTTTCATACCAAATCATACACCTTAAATACTACATACATTTTTTTTTAAGGTGAAAAGATAGTTCATAATAAAATTCACCAAATGAAGATTACATGATCCTGCTCAGCATTGGCATGAAGAATTTCATTGGTAATTGTTCTCCATTTCTTTTCAATCAGTTTGGAAGGTATTGCCAAATATATCTTATACATTTAAATCATATATGCTATGTATGTTTATTTTTGGTTTCCCTATCACAATATGAAAAAGATAATGCATTACAAAATCACCAGTTGTATATTGCACAACCCTGTTCAACTTCAGTGACTTGAAGATTTTTTGATAACTGTTTTTCATTTCATTTCTTGACTCTCAGTTTGGAAAGTATTTTAAATGACTGAATATTATAAAGGAAAACAAACCCTATATCCATGTTTATTTTTGTCTTAACAGCAGGATTATGAAACTGAGACTTACCTCTACATACAGCAATACATTGTGAAATGCTCTACATGAAAGGCAGAGCAACTTAAGTTTCAAAAAGAAGTTCATAAATATACAATACAATTGCTCTCTAGTGATTAATTATAGTCCTGAAATACATTCACTCTAGTCTATAGAGAACTAGGCCAGAGTGTCAGTGGGGTAGGTTTTTCTTTTATGTTTCTACTGCTTTGCAAATTGGCATAATTTTATCTTGAAAGGTCAGATACATATTTTAGTAGTCATTAGGGAAGACCAAATGTTTTAACCATGTTTCACCACTAAAATGATGCCCATAAACTTGAATGGCATCATGCAGCAAATAAAAATGATGCGCCTCAAAAAAGATTAGATTTTAATGCATTTCGGTAAATTTTTGTTGAACCGAAGCAGGTCAAATTCGCCCATCCCTAATCATGTGAATTCAAATAACTTTTGATGGAATGCTTACAGCACTATCCATAGTCATGTGGATAACTATGATCTTTTGCCCAATGTCTGCTCAAGTGGAAATAATGAAAGCCTGAATGAATTTCTTAGATTTGTGATGCTTATTACCTCATCTGCATCTACCAGGGGGATGAATAGAAGACTGTATTTAATACTTGTAATATCCATTTTTAGTGATGGGAGCATCTAACCTGTTTGGCTGTGCCGAAAATTTATGAATTGGCGTGTATGGGCATAATTTTTGCAGCGAAACTTGGCAAACAATTTTGCTCATCACTAGCGACTATGAGTATCTCATCATGCCTTTTAGGTTGTGCAATGCCCCTCACAGTCTTCCAAAACTTTGTCAATGACATTTCCAAAATCTGTTGCACTCCTATGTAGTTTTCTACCTAGACAATATTCTGGTGTTCTCTTTCTCCCTAGATGGACATATTTGACAAGTTAGAATCATTCTACAACATACATTTCTATGTAAATCTGGAGAAGTATGAATTCCACAGGTATAAGATTCCTTTTTTGCGGTAAATAATTTCTTCTTATGGTTTTGAGATGGAGCCAGCAAAAGTTTTCTGCAGTTTTTGATTGGCCTACACCTATGGGATTAACGACCTCCAATGCTTTCTTGGTTTCGCTAACTTTTAGAGATTTATCAAGGGGTTCTCTCAGATTGTGGCTCCCAAAAAAGCAGTTGACTTAGGGGCTATCTAGATCATTGGCTTCTTAAGAGACTTCCTTGCATCCCCCTTCCATATTATACTTTTGAGCATCTGGTGGCTCCAGTATCTTTTGTCAGTCTGTTTTCTCTGGAATGCCCTTTTGGTAAAACTTTTATCCCTCTAGACTGTGTGCATCAATCATCTTGTGAAGTTATTTCTCTAAAATTGATGGTCATAGATGGGTTAAAAAGTCACTTAGAAAATGTTTCATTCTCTTCCCTGTGGTCTTCTTCATCCCTTGCCTGTTCCAAGCCAGCCACAACGATATAGCACAAGGGTTCATATTGTGAGCTGTGTGGTGTGGTGAGTGGTAAACCTTTAAGTTGGATAAATTGGTTATTTACATGTTATAGTGTTAGTATTATATGCCTTCATCTACTGACTCTTAACCAGCTTTCAAATGGGGGTCACTGACCACAGCAGAAGCCAAAAACGATTGCTTTGTGAGTCTGTAATGTAGACTAGACATATGCACATTAGGATGAATACTATTAAACTATAATCCTAATAAAGCTAGAAAATTGCAAAGGCAAACAGTTTCTGTTTTCTGTGATTTTTTGCAAGGCAGATTATTTTTTTATTTTTTGTTTATCTGTTCAGTTACTCAAAGAAATTCCAATTAATGCAAGAATTTACATTCTTACATTTCTTAAGGCCATTTTGAGTTCCTGGTTCCTCAGACTGTAGATCACAGGATATAAAAAGGGGGCTAATATTGAATAAAATACAGAAGCCATTGTGTCCTCCATGTGTTGATCCTCCTTTGCATTTAAACCAAAGTAGTTAAGGAAAGCAGTACTGTATAATAAAAACATCACAGTTATATGAGAGGTGCAGGTGGAGTAAGCCGGGTATCTCATCTGTTTTGATGGGATTTTCAGTAGAGTACAGATTATAGTGATATATGGGTAAATCGTGACCCCTAAAATGATAATACCGTTCAACATTCAAGAGAGAAATATAAGCAATACATTAATGAAATGTCACTACAGGAAACCTGAAGCAATTGGGGCAAATCACAAAAGAAACTTTGTAAAAAATTTGAGCTGCAAAATGGAATGGAATTTACTGCACTAAAAACTTTGTTGAGAACAAACTTTCCAGTTCATTATCTGCATGTAATGAAGAGGGAAGCAAATAGCAATGTATCTTTCATAGGACATCACTGCCAGCAAAGAAGACTCTGATAAACCAAAAAAACAGAAAAGAGTAGGACTGAGTTATACAAGCTTGCACAGAAATGAGCCTTCTATCTGTGAGTAAATCAAAGAGCATTCTTGGGGCAGTGGCTGAGGAGTAACTCATATCTATACATGCCAGAGTTCCAAGGAAGAAGTACATGGGTCACTGAAAATCAGTAGAAGAATGAGAAGGTTTGCAGTTGAAAAGAGCAGACACATTTGTTTATATTTAATTTTAAAATCTGACACAGGACTAGATGTATTGTAGGTTTCGCAGTTGCCCCCAGTCTTGAGACTTGTGCTTTGATAAACTTCAGTCACTCTTTACTTCTGTGCTGCAAGTTGGAATGATATCATCCTCCTCCCTTCTCCCCCAGCTGCCCATCAGCAGAATAAGGGGAAGGTAACCAGGTAGCATCTCTATGGCACAAGATAACTGCTCCCTGGTACATAGGAGAATAACACTGAATAGTAAAAATTCAAGTCCCACTGTAACTACTTCTGTTACATTGAGTTGGGGAAACAATAGCTTATGTGAAAGAAGTTCCATCATGAAGTACTGGGCAGGGATTTAAACTCATTTGCTTATACATAACTCTTTGGTCTTGCCAGTTGATTTTCCGTATGTTGTGTAGTTTAGTCTTGCCACACCATCAATTTAAAACTACACATGAATAAAATGTACATATAGTACTTGCTGAATGGTTAACTGGCAATTTTTAATGGACCTATTTATTAAAATTCTAGCTTGTGTAATGTTAGAGGTTTTTCAAGTAAACTCTAAGAACTTCAATGCTTGCTTATAGATTCAACATTTTTAACATAAAAAAATCGAGAGAAAAAATGGTGAAAGATATTTGAATAGCTCAATTTTTTCTCTAATTATAATTTTAATGGGTCAAATTTTTTTAAGAAAAATTTCTTTTTTTTAAATAATTGAAAATTTTAAATCTTGCATTCATATTACCATAGACAGCTTCCATTGACTTCTAAATGAACCCACTTTTAGATAGCAAAGTTTTATATTCAAGCTTTAAAAATGTTTGAGAGCAATAAAAATAATTTAAACATAATGAATACATTTTTAGCCTTACAGAACGTTTGTTTTTTTTGGGGTCACTGACCTGCACTTGAAAACATTTAAAAAGGAGAAAAAAAATTCAAGAACTATAAAATAAGAAAAATTGAAGTTCAACTGAAAAGTTGTTTAGAATTAGCCAGTCTATTACAAAGTTATAGTTATCTTAAAGAAAGGTGAACCACACCTTTAAACTGGAAACCATACTATATATAAGGGCAGATTTATCAAGGGTCAAAGTGAATTCGAGGGAATTTTCGAAGTAAAAAAATTTGAATTTCGAAGTAATTTTTTGGATACTTTGACCATCGAATAGAATAGTATGACTTCGACTTCGAATTAGTTTTGAAGTAAAATCGTTCGAATATTTGACCATTCGATAATCAAAGTACTGTCTCTTTAAAAAAACTTCAAATTCAATACTTCGCCAAATTAAACCTGCCAAAGTGCTATGTTAGCCTATGGGGACCTTCTAGAGCAGTTTTTTGAAGTTGAAGAAAAATCGTTCGATCGATGGATGAAATCCTTCGAATCCTTCGATTCGAAGGATTTCAACGTTCGATCAAACAATTTTACTTAGACCGCAAAACGGACAAATTCTGTGAAAATCTAAGTTGAAGTAAAGCCATTCGATGGTCGAATTTCAAAGTATTTATCACTTGACCCTTGATAAATCTGCCCCTAAGTATATACTATACTAAATTCACATGACAACTGGTAATGCATGTAGATGTATGGATGGACAACCTGCTGCACATAAAGAATGTAATGTATATTCTCAATGTTTTAAAGAAGTGTTGCATGAAGTCATATATCATACATTGACATTACAAAATGTTGTCAACTCTGCCCCACCACTGTCTGTGTAGAGTTTTTCTTAGTGAAGTTATGAATTCTTGATTCCTCAGACTGTAGATCAGAGGATTTAAAAATGGGGTTAATGTAGAATAAAATACAGAAGCCACTTTGTCCTCTTTCAAATTATAATTTGTATTTGGATACAAGTAATTGAAAATAGCAGTAATGTAAAATAGAAAGACCACAGTTAGATGAGAGGAGCAGGTGGAGAAAGCTTTGGCTCTCATGTTTTTTGATGGGATTTTCAGAACAGTTCTGAGTATAGTGATATATGGATAAAAAGTGACCCCTAAAATGACAACTCCATAGAATATACAAGAGACAAATATTAGCAATATATTGATGGATGTGTCACTACAGGAGATCTGAAGCAACTGGGGCAAGTCACAGAAAAAACTTTGCAAAGTATTTGAGCTGCAAAAGGTCAGTTTGCTTAAAAAAAGAGTGTGTATCAGGGAATATGCTGCACCAAAAGCCAATGCAATTGATACAAGCTGAACACAAACTTTCCAGTTCATTATCTGTGTATAGTGTAGAGGGCGGCAAATAGCAATATATCTGTCAAATGACATCACTGCCAGAACAATAACCTCTGATGCAATGAAAAAGAAAAAGAAATAGAACTGAGTTATACAAGCTTGCACTGAAATGAGTCTTCTATCTGTGAGTAAATCAAAGAGCATTCGTGGGACAATCGCTGAGGAGTAGCCCATATCCAGACATGCCAGGGTTCCAAGGAAGAAGTACATGGGAGTGTGAAGATGGGAATCAGTAAAGATTATGAGAATGATTAGAAAGTTCACATTTACAGTAATGAAGTAGATCATGAGAAACACCAGGAACAAAGGGAGCTGAAGACTTGGAAGATCAGACAGTCCACTGAGAATCACAATATACACTATTGTTTGGTTTTCCATCCCACTCTGGCATTGCCTATAAAAATGGCCAATCACATAACAATCAGAATACATAAAATCAATACTAACATTGAAGTATTAGCCCTCAAAGGTGACATTTCTTCCAGGAAAATAAGAGAAGTCACACATACAGACTTTGTTTTATTTTTATTGCTCCGAAATGACATTTCTATATTTCCCAGTTCCCATTTACCAGTTTAATAATAAACAAAAGGGAAATGAAAGAGTGTGTGGAAAACCCTTGTGTTTCTGTAATGCCATACTGTAAAAAGTAGAGGAAAAAGTAGAACTGATAAACAAGCCTGCACTTCTGTCTCTCAGCAAATCAAAGACCATTCAGGGACAGTGACTGAAGAATAACTCAAATCTGGCCATGCCAGGGTTTCAAGGAAGAAGTACGTAGGTGTTTGGGGATGAGAATCAGTGAAGATCAAAAGAAGGATAAGGTACCCAGTTAGAGTTCAAAGTAGATCAGGAGAAACACTAGGAACAGAGCAAGCTGAAGATCAGGCAGTCCAGTAAGAACCAACATGCACAATATTGTTTGGTTTTCCTTCTCATTTAGGTAACAAAATTACATTTGAACAGTCACATAATGATAATACATTAAAAACTAAAATTATAGTTTTTGGCAATTATGGCTCTTTCACTCAAGTTTAATGTGAGCAAGGCCAATTAATTCCATTCCATTCCATTCTATGTGTCATCTGTATGCATCATTTAAAATTTGCAAGTTTACTTACACCCTTATTGGGACTAAGTCAGGCAGTTCCTTTATGGAGAGGGACCATGGGGTTCTTCTGAATAGTATACTTGATGTAGCAAGCACTGTGTCACGGCCGGCACCCAATACCAGAACAAGTGCCAAGTACCCTGGTCTCGGCTCGGCTTCACCAGTAGTGTGACCACCGTTGGGCTTTGGGAGGAGCCCTCAGCTTACTTGGGTGCCACCTGGACTTAACGAGGGGTACAAGACAAGATGTTCTGGCTGGCAAAGGGGCACGGCAGAGTCTTTTAGGCCGAAGGTCATGGCACAAAAGGACTAGGCAAGCGGATGGTCAGACAGGCTGGGTCGAGGCAGGTGGATAACAGAATCGTCAGGCAGGCAAGGGTCAAAACTGGGTATCAATCAGACAGACGGGATCAGGCAAGAGAGTGGTCAAGGTTCAGGCAGGGTCACAACAGGAGATCAACAAGAACAAACGCACAAAGGCTCAGAGGCACCAGGAAAACACGTCATATCATGGGCAAAGAATCCAATGTAATGGCCCTTTAAATACCCAGAATGCTTCGTGTCACACGTCAGCGCGCCTGCGCCTATAAAAATAGCAGAGGCGCGCCGCGCGCCTCCTTAGTTCACGGAGCATCAGCGAGAGAATACCGCCGTGGCCGGCGTCCACGACGAGAGCGCGGTGGGCGTTCCCGCCGGCCCGCTAGACCACCAGGGTATGTAGTTTTTATTACACACTGCCAGTCAGTCACAGTAAGGGTAAGTAAGTGTGTGTGTTGTATTAAATGGAGAAAGTAATTCTTTCTCTTTACAAAAAACTTGCAAAACTTTACAAAAAATTTTCCAAAAAACTGGTAAGGCCCTATCTCTACAATATACACAGCAGTTTTGGTCTCCAGGGCTCAGATTGTACATATATTATTGAATAAATACAATAAAGAATGACTAAGCTGGTTAAAGTTGAAATGTCTCAGTTATGAAGGAAGTTTGTCCAGGTTGGGAATGTTTACATAGAAGAAAAGGTGTGTATTATTTGGGAGATATGTTTAAATATATAAATGGAGCATAGAATAAACTCTCATAACTTATTCATCAGTAGTGATAGGTAAATCTGACCATTTTTGCTTTGCCGAAAATTTGCGAAATGGTGAAAAATTCCACAAATGCATCGAAGTCAATGGCCAACAAATTGTTTTTGACATGCAATGTTTTTTCACCCTTTGGAGTCTATGGGCATTTTTTTCGTGGTGAAACCTGGTGAAAATTTTCACTCATCACACTAGTATATCCTTCAAGCCAACACAAGATGAGAATAAATAAGGTTCTATCTTTAAATCGAAAATAGTTTTTACACTGACAGCTGTGAAGCTGTGGAATTCTCTTCCTGAAGTGGTTGTGGAAGTGCAAGCCCCCGAAACATTGTGGAAGTGGAAGTGCAAGCCCCCGAAACGTTGTACATTTGTTTGACCTAATAAACACGTAGGGGGTAACCCCTTTGCAATTGCTATTGAGTGCCAGTACTTTCCACTTTGTGTAGTATAAGATACATTAGCTTCAAGAATGGGTTGGATGCCTTTTTAGCAAGTGAGAAAATACAGGGTTACTGGAAATACCATGAACTTGATCTTCCTCCTGATTCCTAGTACATACACAAATAGACCATCCATAACTCATTAAAGGTATAGTGAAGAATTCCAAATTTTACACGTACATGTCAATGTGCTAAATGAAGATTCTCGGTGTCAATCCCAGCACAGATACAAACGAGATTAATGTTAGTCTTGGGGGTGGACAAATGTACTGATTTATTGTGGCTTTATTGTGTTCCTGTGAAGTTTATGTTGTATGTGAAAAGAGTTAGTGTGTGTGTGTGCTTGGTGTTTGAATATGTGAGCACTATGTAATGTGGTGTGTGTGTAAATGTGTTTTTTTAGTACAGGTATGGGACCTGTTATCCAAAATTCTCAGGGCTTTGGATTTTCTGAATAAGAGGTGTTTCCAAAATTTGATCTACTATTTAAAAATTAAATAAAACAATATGATTGGGTTGCCTCCAATGAGGATGCATTTTATCTTAGCTGGGATAAAGTACAAAGAACTATCTTATAATTAGAGAAAAAAATTATACTTTTTTAAAATGTGGATTATTTAATTAAAATAGAGTATATGAGAGGTGTCTTTGTAGTAATTAGGAGCTTTCTAGATATGCGGGTTCCTCGGTGTATGCAGAGGGTTATGTTTTGCTGTGAATATGTAGTGTGACCATTCTGTTGACAGTAAACTCAGTGGGGCAAATTCACTAAGATGCGAAGTTGCGCCAGGTGCAACTTCGCCGCACTTCGCCAGGCGTATTTTCACCAGCGCTCCGCAAATTCACTAAAATCCAAAGTTGCGCACAGGCGTAGCGTTAGTTTGCGAAGTTGCGCTAGCGTTAATTTGCCAAGCGAAGTGAAGTTTCGCTAGCGATGGTTAATTTACATACGGCGCGAAATTCAAATTTGAATGGAGGAATACGTATCTGCACTACAAATGCCTAGAAAACCTTCAAATCAGCAAATATAAATTGAATTTTGCCCTACACATGTGCCCACTGTCTAGGTAAGTTGCCATGAGTCAGGAAATGTAGGGGGGAAGGAGGGGAGCCCCAAAAAAAATTTCGATCTTTTTCAGCCTATCACCCATCATGTAGAAAACACGCCAGCGTTTTTTGGGACTTAGAAAAAAATTTGGCTATTTTGGAAACAATCCCTATCTACTCTATTGCGCTTCACCAGGTCTGAGGTGGCGAAGGAAGTCTAGCGTAAAAGGTAGCGTTCAGTACACTGCGCAAGTTAGTGAATTTGCGTAGTTACATCGCTAGCGAAAATTCGCCTGGCGTAAGTGTGCGAAGTAACACTAGCGAATTTACGCCAGCGTTCGTTAGTGAATTTGCAAAGTACCGAAAATGCCAAATGCTAGCGAATTGACGCTAGCGTTTGGCGCTTCGGCGCTTAGTGAATTTGCGCCAGTGTGTGCAGCGCGAGTGTGATGCCCAAGTGTGAGAATTCTATAGAGCTGTACTTTGTGTCCAATGACTTTGGAGCTCTACTCAGTATGTATAGAACCTGTGTGAGTTTTGCACAGTGTGAATGAGTGAAAGAAAGATAAGGCTAAAATGAATATCTAATTTTACTATATAAATTAAGAGATTAAGAGAGGCCTCTTCTTAAAATAGCAATTTCAGTGTCATAATATAAAAGCCCAATATAAAATATAAAATTAAATAAAAGCAACTTACAAGGCATTGGTCATTTGTAAATGTAATACTATACAAATACTAATTTACCTTTCATTCCAAATCATACACCTTACATACTAGAAACCAGATAGATTTTTTTTTAAAAGGTGAAAAGATAATTCATAATAAAATTCACCAAATGACTATTGCACGATCCTGTTCAGCATTGGCGTGAAGAATTGTTCTCCATTTCTATTCCTTCAGTTTGGAAGGTATTTATATCTTATACATTTAAATAATATATTTTATGTATGTTTATTTTTGGTTTCACTATTACAATATGAAGAAGATAATGCATTACAAAATCAACAGATGTATATTGCACAACCCTGTTCAACTTCAATGACTTGAAGCTTTTTTGAGAACTGTTTTTCATTTCTTAACGCTCAGTTTGGAAAGTATTTTAAAGTATTATATAGAAAAACAAACCCTATATTCATGTTTATTTTTGTCTTAACAGCAGGATTATGAAACTGAGACTTACCTCTACACACAGCTCTACATGAAAGGCAGAGCAACTTCAGTTTCAAAAGAAGTTCCTAAATAAACCATCCACTTGCTCTCTAGTGATTAATTATAGTCTTAAAATACATGAACTCTAGTCTATAGAGCTCTAGACTAGAGTGTCAGTGGGTTGGGTATTTCTATAATTTGTTTACTGCTTTGCAAATTGGGATATTTTTTTTATTTTCAAAGGTCAGATATGTATTTCAATCAACTGAATTCAAATAACTTTTGATGGAATGCTTACAGCACTAGCCATAGTCATGTGGGTAACTATGATCCTCAAGACTATGAAGATTTTCATTCATCCAGGTCATAGTATATCTAGTATAGGTCAATCTAAAAAACAACTGGACTTGCTGAGTAATCAATGAAGACGTTTCACTACTCATCCGAGCAGCTTCTTCAGTTCAACTGACTGGTGTGGGAAGTTCTCGGCATATAAACTCTTCCACTAATCCATTTACAATGGCACATTGTAACTCTTTAAAGAGGTGACAACTGAAGAAACTCACAGAGGTGTTGATTCTGTGTAGTTGTGATAGGATTATCCAATGTGTCATGCAACTCCTAGATACAGGTGTTACTTGTGAGAGTTGCATGAATGGATGTGTGAAGTGTTCTGAATCCGCCGGGGTACAGATGTTAGAACAGCATTGTATGTAGCAGACAGGTGGTGTCGAAGGCCCCCACCTCTGTTCAGAGATGGTCTCTCCACCTTGACATGAATCGCCTCTTTCACGCCTCGTTCAAACCAGCGGTCTTCTTTATCCAAGATTTGGACCTTGCTGTCTTCAAAGGAGTGTCCCTTGTCTTTTAAGTGTAGAAAGACAGCTGAGTTTTGCCCTTTTTTTTTTTGTCCACAGGTATTTTTTTATCCTTTTTTGCAGTAAATTATTTCTTCTTATGGTTTTAGGATGGATCCAGCAAAGTTTTCTGCAGTTTTTGGCCTACACCTGTTGGATTGAAGACCTACAATGCTTTCTTGGTTTCGCTAACTTCTAGAGATTTATCAAGGGTTTCTCTCAGATTCTGGCTCCCAAAAAAGCAGATGCCCTAGAGCCTATCTAGATCCTTGGCTTCTGAAGAGACTTACTTGGATCATCCCTTCACTATTATACCCCTGAGCATCTGGTGGCTCCAGTATCTCTAGTCAGTCTGGTTTCTATGGAATGCCCTTCTGGTAAAACTTTTGTCCCTCTAGATTGTGTGCATCAGTTCATCTTGTGGAGTTATTTCTCTAATATTGATGGTCATATGTGGGTTAAAAAGTCACTCAGAAGATGCTTCATTCTCTTCCATTTGGTCTTATTCATCCCTTGCCTGTTCCAAGTCAACCCTGTTCCAAAATTTCTATGGCCTTTATTGTAGATCTACTCAAGTCAGGTGATTTCACTACAACTCTGGTGGTGGTGGTGGATAGTTTTTCCAAGATGGCTTTGTAACGCATTGTTTGCAGGATGAGTTCTTCAGGCAAGGAAGGGATGAAGAAGGAATGGGATCAAAAGCAAGTTGATGTGGACATAGAATCAAGGTCAGGCAAGAAAGTAAGAGGGGGCAAAGAGAATATGATCTGGAACATATATGATCTGCTAGAGAACAGGTTACTGTACAGAGTTGAGCAGGATGGAGTGGAGGAAGGATCAAAAGTAGGCTTAGCAGGAAAGGTGGATGTGGGCAGAGACTGGAATAGGAACAGAAAATGATTGAAACAAGAATGAAACTAGGTGCAGGGAAGAGAAACAGAACAAGACTAATGCAGGCATAAGAACAATAGCTGGGAGCAAGAGTCAGGAGAGGGAGAAGTTCAGGGTGCAGAGCTAGGGAGAGGCCATACTGATCAGGAGAAAGGTCAATGCTAAGGAACTAGCTGTAGAAGGATTGGACGTTTATAGGGCAGAGTAAGCCCTGATTGGCTGACCCCACCCAACCAATAAGGCTGCTGAGGTGAAACAATACAGCCAGGGAAACAGGTGTATGGAAGCTTACTGAATGAGGAAAATACTTAAACTGAAGAAAGCATTATGAAACTACTGATGCCTCAGTCTAGAGTAGCTAAATCTGGACACATATACTCTAAATTTCACATGCCATTGGTTAACTTGATGAATGGGTTTATGGATGGACAATCTGCTGCACATAAAGAATATAGGTCTTTTGTGTTCAAAGGAGTGTTGCATGAAGTCAATATTATATATTGATTATATATTGATATTACAAAAGTTTGTCAACTTTGCCCCCACCACTGTCTGTGTAAAATTTTTCTTAGTGAATTTTTGAGTTCTTGATTCCTCAGACTGTAGATCAGAGGATTTAAAAAGGGTGTTAATGTAGAATAAAATACAGAAGCCATTTTGTCCTCTGTGCAATTGTAATTTGCATTTGGACGCAAGTAATTGAAGAAAACAGTACTGTAAAATAGAAAGACCACAATTAGATGAGAGGAGCAGGTGGAAAATGCTTTGGATCTCATGTTTATTGATGGGATTTTCAGAACAGTTCTGAGTATAGTGATATATGGATAAAAAGTGACCCCTAAAATGACAACTCCATACAATATCCCGGAGACAAATATTAACAATATATTGATGGATGTGTCACTACAGGAGATCTGAAGCAACTGGGGCAAGTCACAGAAAAAACTTTGCAAAGTATTTGAGCTGCAAAAGGTCAGTTTACTTAAAAAAAGAGTGTGTATCAGGGAATATACTGCACCAAAAGCCAATGCAATTGATACAAGCTGAACACAAACTTTCCATTTCATTATTTGTGTATAGTGTAGAGGGCGGCAAATAGCAATATATCTGTCAAATGACATCACTGCCAGAAAAATAATCTCTGATGCAATGAAAAAGAGAAAGAAGTAGAATTGAGTTATACAAGCTTGCACTGAAATGAGTCTTCTATCTGTGAGTAAATCAAAGAGCATTCGTGGGACAATCGCTGAGGAACAGCCCATATCCAGACATGCCAAGGTTCCAAGGAAGAAGTACATGGGGGACTGAAGATGGGAATCAGTAAAGATTATGAGAATGATTAGAAAGTTTGCATTCAGAGTAATGAAGTAGATCAAGAGAAACAAAAGGAACAACAGAAGCTGAAGACTTGGAATATCAGTCAGTCTAGTGAGAATTAAAATATACACAGTTGTTTGGTTTTCCATCAACAATACTTTCTTGCCTCACACCACTTACTTATTTATGCATACAGGGTGCATTGAATCCCAGACTGCTTCCAAGTCCAAGATACCTTCCAAGATGAGTGTAGAGATGAAGCATTCCAGTTGTATTGTGGCAAATTTACCTTAATCACATTTATTTATAGAAATTCAAAGCACAAGCTTTTGAGGAACAACACCTTCCTCAGGTGAAATAAATTTTAGTGAACACAAAAATCCTTAGGTACCCTACACATCACATGATGCAGACATGTGATATATTAACCCTTTCCCAACATGGTTTGATGTTATTATAATAACATCAAACCATGTATGAAAAATTCATCTCAGTTCACAGTAGTCCTCATGTTTCGTAATCTGAAAAATGTAACAATATATATACAATAAATACAAAGTATTACGATACCATTCTCCAAAACAGAATATCAATGAATATACATTATTTATAAAAAGGATCGTAAACGAACACTTTTGTTTAAATCTAAAGGGGAAAGGGAATCCAATTTCTTAATCCACATTGCCTCTCTCTTTCTCCTACTGAGATTAACCCTTCTGGGCAAATCAACTCTTGTTCCAGTATCGCCCATCTTACTTGGGCTGTTGTATGTTTTGCATAATAAAAGTGTTTAGCGACAGATAACTCTGATATATATATTTCTTTGTTCCCTCCTGTCTCATCTTTTCTTTTACTTTCTCAGATAACATCTGACCTATTGATCTCCCACACCTATATAAAAATATGTGTCCCTAAAGATTTTACCCATTTCTCTATCCAATTAGGTAGGTAGGACTTTCCAATGTTTCAGTTTAATCCTTTTTATATAGGTATGGAGTTAAGGTGCCAGATGTAGAAACAAACGTTACCCTACCTAATCTGGTTTTCTTTGTTTTACATTTTCTGCTCAAAAAATCCTCACATTCTATTTTCTTAAAATCCTGTTTGATCTGATTAAGGTATGTTTCTTTATAGTCCTGCTGTACAAACTTTTTAACCATTCCTTTTGCCTCCATCTCATATGATTTGTCATCTGAAGTGATTCATCTCACTCTACTTAACTGACTGTGGGGAAGACTTTTGGATATCCCCGGGGGGGGGGGGGGGGGTGGCAACTGTTCGGTAATAAGATGGTATTGCAATCAGTGGGCTTGCAATGCATGGTTGTTGCCAACATACAATCCATAGATTTTATATTAACATCTAAAAAAGCCAATTCATGGTCCTATTGTTCAAAAGTAAATGTAATAGTTTTATGCACTTGATTCAATTCTTGTACCATCAGTTCAAAATTTTCCACAGTGCCATCTCACACAAGGAATATGTCATCCACATAGTGTCAATAATGCAAAATGTGATCTTTCCAATGTGTGTTATTTCAAATAAATCATACATAAATGCATTTGCATATGGTGGTGCCATGTTGGCTCCCATTGCACAGCCCATTTCCTGTTCATAAAATTGTTCAAGATGCATAAAATAGTTCTTAGTTAATACAAGTTTCAGGGCTTAATTTATTGTATTTGTTCTTAGATTTATATTTGTCAGATATTTACATATACATTTGATGCCCTACGAATGTGGGATTGTGGAATACAAGTCATACATATCCAACGTGCATAGTAAAACCTTTCTCTCAGGTAACTTGACTTTCATAGGTCTATTCTGAAAATCTGTAAAAAATGTATGTAATAAGCTGAAAATTGGCTGGAAAACCAAATCTAAATAAACCTCCAGTGGTTGGAGTAGTGACCCACAGCCAGAAACAATAAAAACTGGTGTGCTTCTTCTCTACACACATCTTGTTTTGTTTTCCATCCCACTCTGTCATTGCCTATAAAAATGACCAATCACATAACAATCACAATAAAAGTAAAATTTTCCCCAGTAAAGTAAAAGAAGACACACGCACATACTTTTTCTGTATTTGTGTTGCTTAGAAATGACATTTCTACCAGTCAAATAATAATTTAATGCAATGCTGTACTGTAGAGGAAAAAGTAGAACTGAGATAAAAAACAAGTCTGCACAGAAATGACACTTATGTCTCTCAGCAAATCAAAGAGCATTCTAGAGACAGTCCCTGAGGAGTAACTCATGTCCAGACATGCCAGGGTTCCAAGGAAGAAATACATAGGGGTTTGGAGATCAGAATCAATGAAGATCAAAAGAAGGATTATAAGGTTCCCACTTAGAAACACATTTATTAAAGGTTGAATTTCGAATTCATGTGAGTTTTTTAAACCTCTGTTAAATTCGAATATACTCGAAATTCAACTAGGGAGTTATTTATAAAAAATCCAATACCAAAAACTCAGACGAATCCTCCTGAACCAAAAACTCTAATTCAAATTCAACTAAACTCAAATTCTCAAAAAAAAAAACTTGAAAGGCTACTAATATGTCCAAATAAGTCCCTGGACCTCTCCCATTGACTTTTACATGAACTCAGCGGGTTTTAGGTGGCGAATAGTCAAATACAATTTCTTAAAGGGTCAGAGTGTGATAAATATCAAAATTAAGTTAAAACTCGAATTGAGTTTGGATAATTCACAATTCGAATCTGAGCTTTGACCAAAAAAAATTCAAAAATTAGAATTTTCAATTCGACCTTGAATAATTCTGCCCCTTAGAGTTAAAAAGTAGATCAGGAAAAACATCAGGAACAGAGGAAGTTGACTACTGTGAAGACTATTGTTTGTTTTTTCCATCTCCCTTTCCTAATAAATATAAATATAAACAGCCACAAAAAAAAATAATACATTAAAAATTGCCCAAAACCCCCGACGCAACCAACAATTAATGAGACTGTTCCCATTGACTTTTATGCAACCTCAACAGGGTTGAGATGCCGTGTTTTTATATTCATGCTTTTTAGCCTTCGGGGTTTAATAAAGTCCGAAAAATTAGTGATTTTTTGAAAAGCCTATTATAACACAAAAATAACTAATTTTTCATGATTTCGGGGAATTTTGAGTATTCGGAGCTTAGTTAATAACCCCCATACAGTATGTAGAAAAAACCTTTAAAACTATAATACAAAACGTCAGCAAGTAAAGCAGTCGGGGTCTCATAGAAGACAATGTGATCTACACTGATCCTATTGGACCTTTTTTTAACCATTCAGGCTTTTAGGGGCAGATATTGCAAAACATGAAATTAGAGCTCCCCATAGAACAACTCACCTGCTTCTTTTCCTTCCTATGGGATTTTTAGAAACTCACCCACTTTCAATTCATTCCTATTAGATTTTATGAAGCAGATTTATGAGTGGAAGTTGGAGTCGACCATTTGATAAATACACTTCTAAAAATCCTATAGGAATGAATTTAACATTTTTCTGTGGTGTCCTCTAATCTATCATTTTGATGCATCTGCCGCTTATAGGTTTTCAGATTTTTTTCACTGGTAATTGCCCACAAAAAACTAGTGTCTTTAGGTTTTCAAAAAATTCATAATTTTTTAATGATAGTTCAGTGTTTCTTTTCATTTGTGCTATTTATATTTGGATCTTTTAATAACTTTAATTGTGGTTTAAAAAACCTCTAATCACTAAAATTAGACCTCCACATGTCTTGAAGCAACAAAAACAAATGACTACAAATACATATAACATTATATCAACTTTCACAATTGAAATCAGTTGGCTTTATTTCAGCAGAAAAGGTCAAATCTGCACAACTTTAATGAATAAAGAAAAAGACTGGTGCATTGCAATAAAAGCTCTTTGTCAAAATACAGCACAATACACACTCCGATGCAATCTCAAAGCCAATGAAAACATGGAAGACTACTTACATCAGACTATGGAGGCAAGAGAGCTTATTATACAAAGTCAATATCTGAAAGATTGAGAAAAGAAATTGGAAAATATAAAGTTGTAGGCATAATCACCTCCAAATAACTAGGTGCTTGTTAAAAGATGTAAACCCCCACACAAAAATGTAATCAGGGAACAGCCTCTTTGAAATCTTTAAATACCTGTCATTCCAGTTTTTAAAATGTTAATAGTAAGGCAGCAGCATCCCCTCAACTACATACGATTTCTTCTCCTCTTATAACTCACTTATCTCCGGAATTTACTTTGGCTGTTGGCTACTGAGCTTGCTCAGTACTTCTCGGTTCAGATTAATAAACACACCCTCCAGACTAGCAGCCAATGAAAAGATGGCATTAATGGTTTCAATAGAAACTCTGCTTTATTTGTCTGATCCTATTTTTTTCTCTTGAGCTCTTTTTAACCAAATCTAATTAGAACTTTGTATGTTCTGCCTGCGTAAGCCTACATGCTTCTTTGCATGAACAGTAAAGAACACATATGCTGCCTGCAGATGTATATGTCACTGATGTGTCAGATGAAAATGGCCACCGGGTGAAAGCTGCTATTTGTTTTAGGAAAATGTTATGGCGCTGGAAAATAAAGGGGTACAGTATTTGCAGTACAGATGGTGCCATTTAGGTAGGGAAGATGTGCCCAACTTATATACATGGCACTTAAATATAGGTTTTACATTTCTTTTAATGTGTCAAATGTGTTTTAAAATCTTACCCATAGTATGCAAAATAATAAATCATACTGTAGAGAAACAAACAAAATATTATATCTTTTTTTTAAATATAATAACACACACCTCTACACAAAGCAAAGACCCCTCTCAGTCTCCAAAAGAGAGCACAGTGATCCTCAGAAAACAGTTGTTATATATACCATCCAGTAGATCTCTAGTGTATCATTATTATATAGAAATCCAGTTTGGCCTCAAGAGAAGGCTTAGATAATTTAGTGTCATTTAAAAGTCATTTAGTGCCATCTTTTTTTATCATTATGTTAAAATATGTCTTTATTGAGTTTTGCAGCATAACAAAGTCAGGAACAGTGGATACAAACAGAAAAACACTTAAATATGGGGAGGGTTATTTTCTAAAATCAGAATTTATCTCATTATGTTAAATTAAAAAAAACACAACAAAACTCCAGTACCCGATTAGGGTAAAAACTTGATAACATCGAGTTAAACCCCAAATCATAAGTTTTGTTCTATTTTTTTTTCTCAAATCGCTTGATTTTCCAATACCCAATTTTACCTTATTTATTTGAAAAGCTTGCTTTAATCGGTTAGGGTAAAAAATTGATAAAATCGAGTTAAAATCCAAATCATACGATTTGTTCTGGGTTTTTTTTTCCCAAATAGCTTGATTTTCTTGGTTTTTTTCCAGAAAATCCTGATTTTTTTCAGATTTTTGCCAGAAAAGCCTGAAATGGTCAGATTTTTGCCCAAAATTGTCATATTTTTGGGCTAATTCCAGGACAGACCACATAAACAGTGACCTCTGCCATTGACTTATAAACCTTGGCAGGTCTGAGATGGTGGATTTTTAGATTTGGGCTTTTTGCCATGTTAGGATTTAATAAATTTAAAAAAAATTGAGTTTTTAAAAAAAAAAATAACCTCCTCAAAGAACAAAAAACATTTCACCATTCCTGGGGTAAGGGTAGTTAGTAATGGGTGGATGTTAGAAGGGGAGAGTAAAGGGGGGCTGGCACAGATACAAAAACAGGGAAGTCGAGATTAATGTTAGTCTTGGGGGTGGACAAATGTACTGATTCATTGTGGCTTTATTGTGTTCCTGTGAAGTTTATGTTGTATGTCAATAGAGTTAGTGTGTGTGTGTGCTTGGTGTTTGAATATGTGAGCACTATGTAATGTGGTGTGTGTGCAAATGTGTTTTTTTAGTACAGGTATGGGACCTGTTATCCAAAATTCTCAGGGCTTTGGATTTTCTGAATAAGAGGTGTTTCCAAAATTTGATCTACTATTTAAAAATTAAATAAAACAATATGATTGGGTTGCCTCCAATGAGGATGCATTTTATCTTAGCTGGGATAAAGTACAAAGAACTATCTTATAATTAGAGAAAAAAATTATACTTTTTTAAAATGTGGATTATTTAATTAAAATAGAGTATATGAGAGGTGTCTTTGTAGTAATTAGGAGCTTTCTAGATATGCGGGTTCCTCGGTGTATGCAGAGGGTTATGTTTTGCTGTGAATATGTAGTGTGACCATTCTGTTGACAGTAAACTCAGTGGGGCAAATTCACTAAGATGCGAAGTTGCGCCAGGTGCAACTTCGCCGCACTTCACCAGGCGTATTTTCGCCAGCGCTCCGCAAATTCACTAAAATCCAAAGTTGCGCACAGGCGTAGCGTTAGTTTGCAAAGTTGCGCTAGCGTTAATTTGCCAAGCGAAGTGAAGTTTCGCTAGCGATGGTTAATTTACATACGGCGCGAAATTCAAATTTGAATGGAGGAATACGTATCTGCACTACAAATGCCTAGAAAACCTTCAAATCAGCAAATATAAATTGTATTTTGCCCTACACATGTGCCCACTGTCTAGGTAAGTTGCCATGAGTCAGGAAATGTAGGGGGGAAGGAGGGGAGCCCCAAAAAAAATTTCGATCTTTTTCAGCCTATCACCCATCATGTAGAAAACACGCCAGCGTTTTTTGGGACTTAGAAAAAAAATCTACTCTATTGCGCTTCGCCAGGTCTGAGGTGGTGAAGGAAGTCTAGCGTAAAAGGTAGCGTTCAGTACACTGCGCAAGTTAGTGAATTTGCGTAGTTACATCGCTAGTGAAAATTCGCCTGGCGTAAGTGTGCGAAGTAACATTAGCGAATTTACGCCAGCGTTCGTTAGTGAATTTGCAAAGTACCGAAAATGCCAAATGCTAGCGAATTGACGCTAGCGTTCGACGCTTCGGCGCTTAGTGAATTTGCGCCAGTGTGTGCAGCGCGAGTGTGATGCCCAAGTGTGAGAATTCTATAGAGAGTGACTATGTAGCTGTACTTTGTGTCCAATGACTTTGGAGCTCTACTCAGTATGTATAGAACCTGTGTGAGTTTTGCACAGTGTGAATGAGTGAAAGAAAGATAAGGCTAAAATGAATATCTAATTTTACTATATAAATTAAGAGATTAAGAGAGGCCTCTGCTTAAAATAGCAATTTCAGTGTCATAATATAAAAGCCCATTATAAAATATAAAATTAAATAAAAGCAACTTACAAGGCATTGGTCATTTGTAAATGTAATACTATACAAATACTAATTTACCTTTCATTCCAAATCATACACCTTACATACTAGAAACCAGATAGATTTTTTTTAAAAGGTGAAAAGATAATTCATAATAAAATTCACCAAATGACTATTGCACGATCCTGTTCAGCATTGTCGTGAAGAATTGTTCTCCATTTCTATTCCTTCAGTTTGGAAGGTATTTATATCTTATACATTTAAATAATATATTTTATGTATGTTTATTTTTGGTTTCACTATTACAATATGAAGAAGATAATGCATTACAAAATCAACAGATGTATATTGCACAACCCTGTTCAACTTCAGTGACTTGAAGCTTTTTTGAGAACTGTTTTTCATTTCTTAACTCTCAGTTTGGAAAGTATTTTAAATGACAGAGTATTATATAGAAAAACAAACCCTATATTCATGTTTATTTTTGTCTTAACAGCGGGATTATGAAACTGAGAATTACCTCTACACACAGCTCTACATGAAAGGCAGAGCAACTTCAGTTTCAAAAGAAGTTCCTAAATAAACCATCCACTTGCTCTCTAGTGATTAATTATAGTCTTAAAATACATTAACTCTAGTCTATAGAGCTCTAGACTAGAGTGTCAGTGGGTTGGGTATTTCTATAATTTTTTTACTGCTTTGCAAATTGGGATATTTTTTTATTTTCAAAGGTCAGATATGTATTTCAATCAACTGAATTCAAATAACTTTTGATGGAATGCTTACAGCACTAGCCATAGTCATGTGGGTAACTATGATCCTCAAGAGGATATAAAATGAAAGCCCATGCTATAAGCCTGAATGATTTTCCTAGGCCTCAGGCCTTGTATTGGCTACCATGATATAAATAGGATCACATTCAAGAATTGTTACCCTCTTCCACTAATCCATGAATTTGTTTTAACAAGATCTACTCCAAGCTTTAAATTTGTGATGCTCGTTATCTCATCTGCATCTACCAGGAGGATGAATGGAAGACTGTACTTAATACACTGTTAGTGATGGTTGAATCTGACCCATTTTGCTGTGACAAAAATTTGTGAATTGGAGTATATGGGCGTCATTTTCACTAGCCACTATGAGTATTTCATCATGCCTTTCAGGTTGTCCAAAGCCCCTCACAGTCTTCCAAGACTTTATTAATGACATTTCCAAAATCTTTTGCACTCCTGTGTAGTTTTCTAAAGAGACAATATTCTGGAGTTCTCTTCCTCCCTAGATGAACATATTTCACAAGTTAAAATCATTCTACAATGTCTGAGAGAAAGTTATCTCTATGTAAAGCTGGAGAAGTATGAATTCCACAGGTATAAGATTCCTTTTTTGCAGTAAATTATTTCTTCTTATGGTTTTGTGATGGATCCAGCAAAGTTTTCTGCAGTTTGTGGCCTACACCTGTTGGATTGAAGACCTACAATGATTTCTTGGTTTCGCTAACTTCTAGAGATTTATCAAGGGTTTCTCTCAGATTCTCGCTCCCAAAAAAGCAGATTCACTAGAGCTTATCTAGATCCTTGGCTTCTGAAGAGACTTACTTGGATCATCCCTTCACTATTATACCCCTGAGCATCTGGTGGCTCCAGTATCTCTAGTCAGTCTGGTTTCTCTGGAATGCCCTTCTGGTAAAACTTTTGTCCCTCTAGATCGTGTGCATCAGGTCATCTTGTGGAGTTATTTCTCTAATATTGATGGTCATATGTGGGTTAAAAAGTCACTCAGAAGATGCTTCATTCTCTTCCATTTGGTCTTATTCATCCCTTGCCTGTTCCAAGTCAACTCTGTTCCAAAATTTCTATGGCCTTTATTGTAGATCTACTCAAGTCAGGTGATTTCACTACAACTCTGGTGGTGGTGGTGGTGGTGGTGGATAGTTTTTCCAAGATGGCTTTGTAACGCATTGTTTGGAGGATTCTGGAGGAGTTCTTCAGGCAAGGAAGGGATGAAGAAGGAATGGGATCAAAAGCAAGTTGATGTGAACATAGAATCAAGGTCAGGCAAGAAAGTAAGAGGGGCAAAGAGAATATGATCTGGAACATATATGATCTGCTAGAAAATAGGTTACTGTACAGAGTTGAGCAGGATGGAGTGGAGGAAGGATCAAAAGTAGGCTTAGCAGGAAAGGTGGATTTTGGCAGAGACTGGAATAAGAACAGAAAATGATTGAAACAAGAATGAAACTAGGTGCAGGTAAGAGAAACAGAACAAGACTAATGCAGGCATAAGAACAATAGCTGGGAGCAAGAGTCAGGAGAGGGAGAAGTTCAGGGTGCAGAGCTAGGGAGAGGCCATACTGATCAGGAGAAAGGTCAATGCTAAGGAACTAGCTGTAGAAGGATTGGACTTTTATAGGGCAGAGTAAGCCCTGATTGGCTGACCCCACCCAACCAATAAGGCTGCTAAGGTGAAACAATACAGCCAGGGAAACAGGTATATGGAAGCTTACTGAATGATCAAACTGAGAGAACCAATTAAGCCCTGGAACAGTTTCTTCTTTTATGTCTCGAAATCATGACAGCTGGTCTGAACTCCTTCCCTGGGCCGAATTAGCTCATAATTATCTCATGAATCTCCTTCTCCATGATTCTGTGTTGCCTGCTTTACCTTCTTCTGCTTGACCTTCTTCTGTCCATGATTTTTAGTCTATTTGGTCCAATGCCCACCAGACCCTTATGAAATTCTCTATCCATCAAAAGAATGCAGCCAATAAACATCACAGACCTGCTCCTTTATTTAAGGTTGGAGATTTGGTATTTGGTATAGTCATCCACAAAGAAAATCAAACTGCATGTTCCTTCTTCCCAATTTGACCCTTGCTTTATTGGTTATTTTAAGGTTAAAAAGTCACCAACCCTGTTTGTGTCAGGCTTCAACTTCCTTCCAGTATGAATATTCCTAATTCTTTCTAATTTTCCATTTTTAAACCTATTCTTAATTCTTTCGATTTATAAACCTGTGGTCAATTATGCCTTCTTTTCTGATTCTTTCCTACTCCGTTAGCTATCAAAGGGCATCAAGAATTTGAGGTTGAGGATTGTGGATTCCTGCAAGGTCTTCAGTATCTTATGAATTGTAATTTTCCACAGAAAAGTTTCCCATGAAACCTTGGAAACCCCATTGGATGCTTCTAAAAAGGGGGTACTGTTATGGGGGGCAGGAAGACCAGTGTGTGTTCTTAACTCCAGGAGTGGGATGTGTTCAGGTGTACACATTCAAAATAACATCGGTGCTACATCATGACATCAGTGGAAACACTGATGTCACTCTTGATGTCATGACATTCTCGACCATGCATATGTTACCTGTCTATCCTGAAACAGCTTTGAAAAGTGGGGGTTGGCAGGGTTCTACTGCTCACTTAAGATTGCGTGAAGCAATCAACAAGATTGCTCCATGTCTTGCAATGAAATATAACCCTTCTTGATTATACGTATATTACACTTATGTTGAGGAAAATACTTAAACTGAGGAAAGCATTATGAAACTACTGATGCCTCAGTCTAGAGTAGCTAAATCTGGTTAACTTGATGAATGGGTTTATGGATGGACAATCTGCTGCACATAAAGAATATAGGTCTTTTGTGTTCAAAGGAGTGTTGCATGAAGTCAATATTATATATTGATTATATATTGATATTACAAAAGTTTGTCAACTTTGCCCCCACCACTGTCTGTGTAAAATTTTTCTTAGTGAATTTTTGAGTTCTTGATTCCTCAGACTGTAGATCAGAGGATTTAAAAAGGGTGTTAATGTAGAATAAAATACAGAAGCCATTTTGTCCTCTGTGCAATTGTAATTTGCATTTGGACGCAAGTAATTGAAGAAAACAGTACTGTAAAGTAGAAAGACTACAGTTAGATGAGATGAGCAGGTGGAAAAAGCTTTGGATCTCATGTTTATTGATGGGATTTTCAGAACAGTTCTGAGTATAGTGATATATGGATAAAAAGTGACCCCTAAAATGACAACTCCATACAATATCCCAGAGACAAATATTAACAATATATTGATGGATGTGTCACTACAGGAGATCTGAAGCAACTGGGGCAAGTCACAGAAAAAACTTTGCAAAGTATTTGAGCTGCAAAAGGTCAGTTTACTTAAAAAAAGAGTGTGTACCAGGGAATATACTGCACCAAAAGCCAATGCAATTGATACAAGCTGAACACAAACTTTCCATTTCATTATTTGTGTATAGTGTAGAGGGTGGCAAATAGCAATATATCTGTCAAATGACATCACTGCCAGAACAATAACCTCTGATGCAATGAAAAAGAGAAAGAAGTAGAATTGAGTTATACAAGCTTGCACTGAAATGAGTCTTCTATCTGTGAGTAAATCAAAGAGCATTCGTGGGACAATGGCTGAGGAGTAACCCATATCCAGACATGCCAAGGTTCCAAGGAAGAAGTACATGGGGGAGTGAAGATTGGAATCAGTAAAGATTATGAGAATGATTAGAAAGTTTGCATTCAGAGTAATGAAGTAGATCAAGAGAAACAAAAGGAACAACAGAAGCTGAAGACTTGGAAGATCAGTCAGTCTAGTGAGAATTAAAATATACACAGTTGTTTGGTTTTCCATCAACAATACTTTCTTGCCTCACACCACTTACTTATTTATGCATACAGGGTGCATTCAATCCCAGACTGCTTCCAAGTCCAAGATACCTTCCAAGATGAGTGTAGAGATGAAGCATACCAGTTGTATTCTGGCAAATTTGCCTTAATCACATTTATTTACAGAAATTCAAAGCACAAGCTTTTGGGGAACAACACCTTCCTCAGGTGAAATAAATTTTAGTGAACACAAAAATCCTTAGGTACCCTACACATCACATGATGCAGACATGTGATATATTAACCCTTTCCCATTTATACAGAGAATAACATCAAGCCATGTATCAAAAATTCATCTCAGTTCACAGTAGTCCTCATGTTTCGTAATCTGAAAAATGTAACAATATATACAATAAATACAAAGTATTGCGATACCATTCTCCAAAACAGAATATCAATGAATATACATTATTTATAAAAAGGATCGTAAACTAACACTTTAGTTTAAATCTAAAGGGGAAAGGGAATCCAATTTCTTAATCCACATTGCCTCTCTCTTTCTCCTACTGAGATTAACCCTTCTGGGCAAATCAACTCTTGTTCCAGTATCGCCCATCTTATTTGGGCTGTTGTATGTTTTGCATAATAAAAGTGTTTAGCGACAGATAACTCTGATATATATATTTCTTTGTTCCCTCCTGTTTCATCTTTTCTTTTACTTTCTCAGATAACATCTGACCTATTGATCTCCCACACCTATATAAAAATATGTGTCCCTAAAGATTTCACCCATTTTTCTATCCAATTAGGTAGGTAGGACTTTCCAATGTTTCAGTTTAATCCTTTTTATATAGGTATGGAGTTAAGGTGCCAGATGTAGAAACAAACGTTACCCTACCTAATCTGGTTTTCTTTGTTTTACATTTTCTGCTCAAAAAATCCTCACGTTCTATTTTCTTAAAATCCTGTTTGATCTGATTAAGGTATGTTTCTTTATAGTCCTGCTGTACAAACTTTTTAACCATTCCTTTTGCCTCCATCTCATATGATTTGTCATCTGAAGTGATTCATCTCACTCTACTTAACTGACTGTGGGGAAGACTTTTGGATACCCCCGGGGGGGGGTGGGTGGCAACTGTTCTGTAATAAGATGGTATTGCAATCAGTGAGCTTGCAATGCATGGTTGTTGCCAATAGTGATGTAGCGAACTGCCGATTTGATGTTCGCGAACGCCGTTCGCGAACACCGGCAAAAAAGCGAACAGTTCGCGAACAGTTCGCGAACTTCGAACGCTCGATAAAATCGTTCGATCGAACGATCGAAGGATTTTATTCGTACGATCGAACGATTTTCGTTCGAATCGAACGATCGAAGCTATTCGATCGAATGATTTTAATTCAATCGAATGCTTATAATCGTTCGAACGAATGGAAATCGTTCGATTTTAGCGATCGAACGGTCGAATGGTCGAATGGTCGAACGAAATTTTACTTCGAATCGAACGCGAACACCAATTGGCGAACGTCGCGCGACGTTCGCGAACATTCGGCGGACGCGAACAGTCGAAGTTCGCGCGAACTAGTTCGCCGGCGAACAGTTCGCTACATCCCTAGTTGCCAACATACAATCCATAGATTTTATATTAACATCTACAAAAGCCAATTCATGGTCCTATTGTTCAAAAGTAAATTTAATAGTGTTATGCACTTGATTCAATTCTTGTACCATCAGTTCAAAATTTTCCACAGTGCCATCCCACACAAGGAATATGTCATCCACATAGTGTCAATAATGCAAAATGTGATCTTTCCAATGTGTGTTATTTCAAATAAATCATACATAAATGCATTTGCATATGGTGGCGCCATGTTGGCTCCCATTGCACAGCCCATTTCCTGGTCATAAAAAAATGTTCAAGATGCATAAAATAGTTCTTAGTTAATACAAGTTTCAGGGCTTCACAAGCAAAATTTATCGTGTCTGTTCTTAGATTTATATTTGTCAGATATTTACATATACATTTGATGCCCTACGAATGTGGGATTGTGGAATACAAGTCATACATATCCAACGTGCATAGTAAAACCTTTCTCTCAGGTAACTTGACTTTCATAGGTCTATTCTGAAAATCTGTAAAAAATGTATGTAATAAGCTGAAAATTGGCCGGAAAACCAAATCTAAATAAACCTCCAGTGGTTGGAGTAGTGACCCACAGCCAGAAACGATAAAAACTGGTGTGCTTCTTCTCTACACACATCTTGTTTGGTTTTTCATCCCACTCTGTCATTGCCTATAAAAATGACCAATCACATAACAATCACAATAAAAGTAAAATTTTCCCCAGTAAAGTAAAAGAAGACACACGCACATACTTTTTTTGCATTTGTGTTGCTTAGAAATGACATTTCTACCAGTGAAATAATAATTTAATGCAATGCTATACTGTAGCGGAAAAAGTAGAACTGAGATAAAAAAAAGTCTGCATAGAAATGACACTTATGTCTCTCAGCAAATCAAAGAGCATTCTAGAGACAGTCCCTGAGGAGTAACTCATGTCCAGACATGCCAGGGTTCCAAGGAAGAAATACATAGGGGTTTGGAGATCAGAATCAATGAATGAATCAAAAGAAGGATTATAAGGTTCCCACTTAGAAACACATTTATTAAAGGTTGAATTTCAAATTCATGTGAGTTTTTTAAACCTCTGTTAAATTCGAATATACTCGAAATTCAACTAGGGAGTTATTATAAAAAATCCAATACCAAAAACTCAGACGAATCCTCCTGAACCAAAAACTCTAATTCAAATTCAACTAAACTCAAATTCTCAAAAAAAAAAACTTGAAAGGCTACTAACATGTGCAAATTAGTCCCTGGACCTCTCCCATTGACTTTTACATGAACTCAGCGGGTTTTATGTGGCGAATAGTCAAATACAATTTCTTAAAGGGTCAGAGTGTGATAAATATCAAAATTAAGTTAAAACTCGAATTGAGTTTGGATAATTCACAATTCGAATCTGAGAGTTTTGACCAAAAAAAATTAAAAAATTAGAATTTTCAATTCGACCCTGAATAATTCTGCCCCTTAGAGTTAAAAAGTAGATCAGGAAAAACATCAGGAACAGAGGAAGTTGACTACTGTGAAGACTATTGTTTGTTTTTTCCATCTCCCTTTCCTAATAAATATAAATATAAACAGCCACAAAAAAAATAATACATTAAAAATTGCCCAAAACCCCCGACGCAACCAAAAATCAATGAGACTGTTCCCATTGACTTTTATGCAACCTCAACAGGGTTGAGATGCCGTGTTTTTATATTCATGCTTTTTAGCCTTCGGGGTTTAATAAAGTCCGAAAAATTTGTGATTTTTTTAAAAGCCTATTATAACACAAAAATAACAAATTTTTCATGATTTCTGGGAATTTTGAGTATTCGGAGCTTAGTAAATAACCCCCATACAGTATGTAGAAAAAACCTTAAAAACTATAATACAAAATGTCAGCAAGTAAAGCAGTCGGGGTCTCATAGAAGACAATGTGATCTACACTGATCCTATTGGACCTTTTTTTAACCATTCAGGCTTTTAGGGGCAGATATTGCAAAACGTGAAATTAGAGCTCACCATAGAACAACTCACCTGCTTCTTTTCCTTCCTATGGGATTTTTAGAAACTCACCCACTTTCAATTCATTCCTATTAGATTTTATGAAGCAGATTTATGAGTGGAAGTTGGAGTCGACCATTTGATAAATACACTTCTAAAAATCCTATAGGAATGAATTTAACATTTTTCTGTGGTGTCCTCTAATCTATCATTTTGATGCATCTGCCGCTTATAGGTTTTCAGATTTTTTTCACTGGTAATTGCCCACAAAAAACTAGTGTCTTTAGGTTTTCAAAAAATTCATAATTTTTTAATGATAGTTCAGTGTTTCTTTTCATTTGTGCTATTTATATTTGGATCTTTTAATAACTTTAATTGTGGTTTAAAAAACCTCTAATCACTAAAATTAGACCTCCACATGTCTTGAAGCAACAAAAACAAATGACTACAAATACATATAACATTATATCAACTTTCACAATTGAAATCAGTTGGCTTTATTTCAGCAGAAAAGGTCAAATCTGCACAACTTTAATGAATAAAGAAAAAGACTGGTGCATTGCAATAAAAGCTCTTTGTCAAAATACAGCACAATACACACTCCGATGCAATCTCAAAGCCAATGAAAACATGGAAGACTACTTACATCAGACTATGGAGGCAAGAGAGCTTATTATACAAAGTCAATATCTGAAAGATTGAGAAAAGAAATTGAAAAATATAAAGTTGTAGGCATAATCACCTCCAAATAACTAGGTGCTTGTTAAAAGATGTAAACCCCCGCACAAAAATGTAATCAGGGAACAGCCTCTTTGAAATCTTTAAATACCTGTCATTCCAGTTTTTAAAATGTTAATAGTAAGGCAGCAGCATCCCCTCAATCACATACGATTTCTTCTCCTCTTATAACTCACTTATCTCCGGAATTTACTTTGGCTGTTGGCTACTGAGCTTGCTCAGTACTTCTCGGTTCAGATTAATAAACACACCCTCCAGACTAGCAGCCAATGAAAAGATGGCATTGATGGTTTCAATAGAAACTCTGCTTTATTTGTCTGATCCTATTTTTTTCTCTTGAGCTCTTTTTAACCAAATCTAATTAGAACTTTGTATGTTCTGCCTGCGTAAGCCTACATGCTTCTTTGCATGAACAGTAAAGAACACATATGCTGCCTGCAGATGTACAGTATATGTCACTGATGTGTCAGATGAAAATGGCCACCGGGTGAAAGCTGCTATTTGTTTTAGGAAAATGTTATGGCGCTGGAAAATAAAGGGGTACAGTATTTGCAGTACAGATGGTGCCATTTAGGTAGGGAAGATGTGCCCAACTTATATACATGGCACTTAAATATAGGTTTTACATTTCTTTTAATGTGTCAAATGTGTTTTAAAATCTTACCCATAGTATGCAAAATAATAAATCATACTGTAGAGAAACAAACAAAATATTATATCTTTTTTTTAAATATAATAACACACACCTCTACACAAAGCAAAGACCCCTCTCAGTCTCCAAAAGAGAGCACAGTGATCCTCAGAAAACAGTTGTTATATATACCATCCAGTAGATCTCTAGTGTATCATTATTATATAGAAATCCAGTTTGGCCTCAAGAGAAGGCTTAGATAATTTAGTGTCATTTAAAAGTCATTTAGTGCCATCTTTTTTTATCATTATGTTAAAATATGTCTTTATTGAGTTTTGCAGCATAACAAAGTCAGGAACAGTGGATACAAACAGAAAAACACTTGAATATGGGGAGGGTTATTTTCTAAAATCAGAATTTATCTCATTATTTTAAATAAAAAAAACACAACAAAACTCCAATACCCGATTAGGGTAAAAACTTGATAACATCGAGTTAAACCCCAAATCATAAGATTTGTTCTATTTTTTTCTCAAATCACTTGATTTTCCAATACCCAATTTTACCTTATTTGAAAAGCTTGCTTTAATCGGTTAGGGTAAAAACTTGATAAAATCGAGTTAAAACCCAAATCATACGATTTATTCTGGGTTTTTTTTCCCAAATAGCTTGATTTTCTTGTTTTTTTTCCAGAAAATCCTGATTTTTTTCAGATTTTTGCCAGAAAAGCCTGAAATGGTCAGATCTTTGCCCAAAATTATCATATTTTTGGGCTAATTCCAGGACAGACCACATAAACAGTGACCTCTGCCATTGACTTATAAACCTTGGCAGGTCTGAGATGGTGGATTTTTAGATTTGGGCTTTTTGCCGTGTTAGGCTTTAATAGATTTTAAAAAAATTGAGTTTTTTTAAAAAAAATAACCTCCTCAAAGAACAAAAAACATTTCACCATTCCTGGGGTAAGGGTAGTAATGGGTGGATGTTAGAAGGGGAGAGTACAGGGGGGCTGGCACCCCTGTCCAAAGGGCTGCTGGATATCACCTGTTCTAGGCAAGTCAGCAGGACATTGGGGTCCCCATGAGGTAAAGGCAATTGCCAACAGATCTCCAGGTTTTTACACTCTGCACCAGGCTATCCATAATGAGTTATTTTGGTATCTATGTATTATATCAGCATGGATACTCTTTTCCATTTGTGTATACTTTTGCCCTTCTTTAAGGATCTGATATAATGTAGGGTAAAGGCAGATTTCCACTATTGGGCAGTAAGGGTTGTTGCTAAGAAAGGCTTTCCCTTTCTCTAGATCTTTGGCACGAGGTGAATGTAGAGGAGATGTCCAGTTAAGTTGCCATGAATTGAGAGATTTCCTGTTAAATACCATGAATCTCTGGGCATTCCCAAAAGATATGGGTTATAGCTCAGAAGGTATAGGACATTGCAGGAAGGACAGGTATTAAGCCGCAGGATGTCCTAAAATGCATTCTGTACTCTCTGGCCTCTTTCTCTGTCCACCATGCAGCTCTCTATGCCAGGCTCTCTTCTTTTTGCCAGTATGTGTGACTTCCTTTTCCTGCCAGCCACTCACTAGCTGTTGTGTCACTTCCTACTGCACTGAACAGCTGGTTGCTAGGTAACAGCTTACAGTACATAGACACAGTCTTACAGGGAGTGCAAGGGTTTTGCACTAATTCCCTACAATTACATATAAAATCCACTTGTAAAATGGTTATCTAGCAATAATTGTGATGTTCAGTATACTGAATGGCTGATTAGAAATCAGTGAAGCCTGAAGCATTTACTTGAATGAACTGACAGGTGGACATTGGGAATTTTATATGCTATAAAGGTAACTCTAATGTGATGTGATCTAGTGTGTTGGTCTGCTTGCCTTCCTGTATTATACTGTATATTACAAAAGGTTTCATGTCATTTGGTGCATCTAATAAAAAGCTTTTACAAAAACTTAAACCTTCAGTGTATTCCATAGCAATCTGATACAAATAATGCACATCTGTATAGTTCTACTCCCCCTGCCTCTTGTTTTGAATCAGGTTCTGCTGTGCCTACTGACAAAGGCAAACCTTTTGAACTAGGTGGCAGCTGCAGGGTACCCTCAGCACCCTACATCAATGGTCACATGACTGCCAAAAAGATTCCACACAGACTTCACTTTACACTCTGTGTATCACTCATGTATTATAAGGGATAATGTACCCCCTACTGTAAATGATAAGGATATTATAAGTCACTGAGGGGTTGTTCTGTGACCATATAAAGGCACAAGGCTACAGGCTGAGTTATACAGGGAACTCTGAGTATCACTCATGTATTATAAGGGATAATGTACCCCCTACTGTAAATGATAAGGATATTAGAAGTCACTGAGGGGTTGTTCTGTGACCATATAAAGACACAAGGCTGCAGGCTGAGTTGTACAGGGAACTCTGAGTATCACTCATGTATAGTGATGGGCAAATCTGACCAGTGTCACTTTGCCAAAAATTAGCAAAACCGTGAAGATTTGCCTAAATATATTGAAGTCAATGCATATTGACACGTGGTTGTCATCTTCCTCCTTTCTGTTCAGGTTTTCCAGGTTAAGTCTTATCCATCACCCATTTAAAACTGGATACACATCCTGGAAAATTCACATTTCAGTGGTTAAATAGCAAAAATATTAGATACACGCACATAAACTGTTATGTTTTCGGTTGCCGAGGATAAGTAGAGTATAAAAGTTGCTTTATTAGCAGAGAACCATGCAGGCATTACACAACAGTAACTTTCACTTTTACTTTTAAGCTGTCCAGGAAGTATGCACAGTATAGTCTTGAGCACAGTGACATCTACAGCCCATTTGTATAAACACCACATGTTCCCCCTATAGTAGGAAAGCATTTGGACAACTGTAATAACAGCAACACTTAAAGGAAAACTATACCCCCCAAACAATGTAGGCCTCTATTAAAAGATACTGAGTAAAACAGCTCATGTGTAAAACCCTGCTTCATGTAAATGAACCATTATCATAATAATATACTTTTTTAGTAGTATGTGCCATTGGGTAATCATAAATAGAAAATTACCATTTTATAAAATAAGGGTCGCCCCCTGAGATCGTAAGATTCACTGTGCACACATACAAACCACATGTAAGGTCACTAGGGATGTCGCGGACTGTTCGCCTGCGAACTTGTTTGCGCGAACATCGACTGTTCGCCAATTTGGGTTCGCCTTAGCTGGCGCTTTTTTTTGCCATTTCTCCCCCAGACCAGCAGATACATGGCAGCCAATCAGGAAGCTCTCCCTCCTGGACCACCCCCACACCCCCTGGACCACTCCCCTTCCATATATAAACTGAAGCCCTGCAGCGTTTTTTCATTCTGCCTGTGTGTGCTTGGAAGAGCTAGTGTAGGGAGAGAGCTGTTTAGTGATTTGAGGGACAGTTGATAGTAACTTTGCTGGCTAGTAATCTACTTGATACTGCTCTGTATTGTAGGGACAGAACTCTGCAGGGATTTGAGGGACATTTTAGGTTAGGTAGCTTTGCTGGCTAGTAATCTACCTTCTACTGCAGTGCTCTGTATGTAGCTGCTGTGGGCACTGATCTCTTCTGATCTCATCTGCTGACTGCTGTAATAACCCAATAGTCCTTGTAAGGACTGCTTTTATTTTCTTTTTTGTTTTTTTACTTTGCTACTATAAGAGCCCAGTGCTATTAGTCTAGCTGTGTTGGGGAGTGGGACTGGTGTGCTACTGTGCTGCTCCTAGTAGTTCAGCACCAACCAGAGTAATTTTTTTTTTTTTAATATACATATATTTTTTTTTTATTTTACTTATCTTACTGTTCTTTAACGTGTCCAGTGCTGTTTGGTGTTCTTCATAGTAGTGCACCAATAGTAGTGCACTTGCAGGCATTATTTGCCCAGTGTGTTCTTCAAACAACTGCCACCTAGCTGTGTGAGCTTGTTCACATTCTGTCTAAATATCAATAATAATACCGTCTCCAGAAACACCACCTGAGTGACGTTGTTCAAGCAGCAATAATATATTCCGTATCCTCCACTGCTGTAGTGTATATGTTGACCTTGCAGGCATTGTTGTTTGCCCAGTGTGTTCTTCAAACAACTGCCACCTAGCTATGTGAACTTTTTCACATTCCGTGTCCAGAAACATCACCTGACTGTGACGTAGTGTGATTTCTGCCCTTTACAGCACAAAATGCAGCGCTGTGTCAACAATGTATTTTTCAGATACATTTTTGCCCTTGATCCCCCTCTGGCATGCCACTGTCCAGGTCGTTGCACCCTTTAAACAACTTTAAAATCATTTTTCTGGCCAGAAATGTCTTTTTTAGCTTTTAAAATTCGCCTTCCCATTGAAGTCTATGGGGTTCGCGACGTTCGCGAACCGTTCGCATTTTTGACGCAAGTTCGTGAATATGTTCGCAAACTTTTTTTCCGACGTTCGCTACATCCCTAAAGGTCACATGAGCCAATTAACAGACAGAGTTCTGCCTTTTGCTTCCTCACTTCTTCCTGTTACAGTTAGTGTTGTAGTATTTCTGGTCAGGTGATCTCTGAGGCAGCACAGATAGAGTCACGAAATGGTGGTTCAAGGCAAGAGATGTAAAAGGGCAATATTTATGTAAATATATATTCCAGTTTGGTAAGATTCTTTAATATGTCATTCAATTTGATATAAACTATCTGTTGCTTAAGTATTCATTTTGGGGGTATAGTTTTCCTTTAAACAGTATGCATTTTAAAACAATATTATACATTCTTCACATCACATAGTTCTTGGTCCATGCAGGTAGTTTTCTGATTCTCTCAGTACGCCTTATAAGTTCACTTTCTTCAGGCCTATTGCAGTTGGCATCATGTAACATGTAACTTAGTGCGCATCTGTCTGCCAGGTAATAATTCAGCTGGAGATGATTAGGTTGTTGCATGGCGCGTTGTTGCTGTGTATGAATAATGTACATTTCTGTTTTAAAGGAGACATATGTAAAAGCTAGAATGTACCAGTGAATTGAACTCCTAAATAAAGAAGGAATGTGTTTTAAAAACTAATGTTTTGGACAGATGTCTTGAAAATTTCTGCAAAACCCCTGCGAAGTCCCACATATCTGTTCCACTTGCTGCTGCCTCCATCCCCAGGCTGTGCAGGGGAGCTGGCAGCACTCAGGTCACTGCACTGTAGGATAGGAACCAATCAGCAGCTAGCAGGACCTGATAGGGAACTGAAGCCCATATTTGCTTGTGTGACTGCAGGGCTGTGATTGGCTGTCCCTCTCCAACTGTGCTTCTGGCAGGGACTGTTAGGACATGCCCACCACTCATTTGAAACAGGGAGAGGTACAAGAGAACATCTCTGGGGAACTCAAATAAAGGGGGCATTTTTGAAGACAATATTAATTTACAACAATAAGTAAAATGAGTGCCATATAGTATACATTATTGCCTAATAAATTAGGGTTTTTTGATTTATCCTATATGTCTCCTTTAAAGGAATGTTGCAAGTCCTACATTATACATTGACATTATAAAGATTTGTTGATTTTGCCCCAGCCCTGTCTTTGTAAAGTTTTTCTTAGTGAAGTTTTGAGTTCTTGATTCCTCAGACTGTAGATCAGAGGGTTTAAAAATGGGGTTAATGTAGCATAAAATACAGAAACCACTTTGTCCTCAGTGTAATGATCACTAGCATTTATGCGAAAGTAGTTGAAGAATGTAGAGCTGTAAAATAGAAAGACCACAGTTAGATGAGAGGAGCCGGTGGAGAAAGCTTTGGATCTCATGTTTATTGATGGGATTTTCAGAACAGTTCTGATTATAGTTAGAGATGGCGCGAACTGTTCGCAGGCGAACTTGTTCGCGCGAACATCGGGTGTTCGCGCTCGCCGGAAGTTCGCGAACGTCGCGCGACGTTCGCCATTTTGGGTTCGCCATTGTTGGCGCTTTTTTTTGCCCTCTCACCCCAGACCAGCAGGTACATGGCAGCCAATCAGGAAGCTCTCCCCTGGACCACTCCCCTTCCCTATAAAAACCGAAGCCCTGCAGCGTTTTTTTCACTCTGCCTGTGTGTGCTGAAGAGATAGTGTAGGGAGAGAGCTGCTGCCTGTTAGTGATTTCAGGGACAGTTGAAAGTTTGCTGGCTAGTAATCGTTTTGATACTGCTCTGTTATTGGAGGGACAGAAGTCTGCAGGGGTTTGAGGGACATTTAAGCTTAGGTAGCTTTGCTGGCTAGTAATCTACCTTCTACTGCAGTGCTCTGTATGTAGCTGCAGTGGGCAGCTGTCCTGCTTCTGATCTCATCTGCTGACTGCTGCAATAACAGTAGTCCTTGTAAGGACTGCTTTTATTTATTTTTTTGTTGTTTTACTACTACTACTACTACTACTACTACTACTACTATAAGAGCCCAGTGCTATTAGTCTAGCAGTGTTGGGGAGTGGGACTGGTGTGCTAATCTGCTGCTCCTAGTAGTTCAGCAGCACCAACTGTAATTTTTTTTTTTTAATATTCATTTTTTTTTTATTTTACTTTTTTTTATTTTACTACCGCTGTAGTAGTGTATAAGTTGACCTTTTAGGCATTATTTGCCCTGTAGGCATTTTTTGCCCAGTGTGTTATTCAACCAACAGCCATCTAGCTGTGTGACCTTGTTCACATTCTGTCTAAATATCCATAATATTACCGTCTCCAGAAAAAACACCGGAGTGACTTTTTTCAAGCAGCCATAATAAATTTTACGTAATCCGTATCCATCGCTGTAGTAGTGTATAAGTTGACCTTTTAGGCATTATTTGCCCTGTAGGCATTTTTTGCCCAGTGTGTTATTCAACCAACAGCCATCTAGCTGTGTGACCTTGTTCACATTCTGTCTAAATATCCATAATATTACCGTCTCCAGAAAAAACACCGGAGTGACTTTTTTCAAGCAGCCATAATAAATTTTACGTAATCCGTATCCATCGCTGTAGTAGTGTATAAGTTGACCTTTTAGGCATTATTTGCCCTGTAGGCATTTTTTGCCCAGTGTGTTATTCAACCAACAGCCATCTAGCTGTGTGACCTTGTTCACATTCTGTCTAAATATCCATAATATTACCGTCTCCAGAAAAAACACCGGAGTGACTTTTTTCAAGCAGCCATAATAAATTTTACGTAATCCGTATCCATCGCTGTAGTAGTGTATAAGTTGACCTTTTAGGCATTATTTGCCCTGTAGGCATTTTTTGCCCAGTGTGTTATTCAACCAACAGCCATCTAGCTGTGTGACCTTGTTCACATTCTGTCTAAATATCCATAATATTACCGTCTCCAGAAAAAACACCGGAGTGACTTTTTTCAAGCAGCCATAATATATTTTACGTAATCCGTATCCACCGCTGTAGTAGTGTATACGTTGATCTTGTGGGCATTATTTGCACAGTGTTTTCTTCAAACCGCCATCTAGCTGTGTGAGCTTGTTCACATTTTGTCTAAATATTGATAATATTATCGTCTCTAGAAAAACCACTTGAGTTACTTTTTTTCAAGCAGCATTCTTATATTTTACGTAATCCGTATCCACCGCTGTGTATACGTTGACCTTGTAGGCATTATTTGCACAGTGTTTTCTTCAAACCGCCATCTAGCTGTGTGAGCTTGTTCACATTTTGTCTAAATATTGATAATATTATCGTCTCTAGAAAAACCACTTGAGTTACTTTTTTTCAAGCAGCATTCTTATATTTTACGTAATCCGTATCCACCGCTGTGTATACGTTGACCTTGTAGGCATTATTTGCACACTGTTTTCTTCAAACCGCCATCTAGCTGTGTGAGCTTGTTCACATTTTGTCTAAATATTGATAATATTATCGTCTCTAGAAAAACCACTTGAGTTACTTTTTTTCAAGCAGCATTCATATATTTTACGTAATCCGTATCCACCGCTGTGTATACGTTGACCTTGTAGGCATTATTTGCACAGTGTTTTCTTCAAACCGCCATCTAGCTGTGTGTATTATCGTTTCCAGAAAAACCAACTGAGTTTTTGTTGTTGTTGTTTTTTTAAAAATAATGCCAGGCAAAGGCAGGCCGCCACGCAGAGGCCGTGCTAGGGGCCGTGCTGCTATGCAATCCTGTGGCCCTAGCAAATTGCCCAGTTTTAAAAAGCCAATGACCCTGAACTCCCAAAATGCTGAAGAGGTAGTTGACTGGCTTACACAGCACACCCCATCCTCTACCGTTTCTAACTTTACCACAACATCCTCCTCATCCTCCACTGCTATGGCCACCCCACGTAACACTTCCTCCACCACCGGTGCCCCTTCTTCACTGGAGTCAGAGGAGTTATTTTCCCATGAGTTTCTTGAACTGAGTAATGCGCAACCATTATTGGCAGAAGAAGATGAAGGAGATGAGGACGTTACACCAGATTTAATTCTGGCAGAGAACACGACAGAGATGGACATAATGATGAGTGATGAGGAGGAGGTCCCCGCTGCTGCTTCCTTCTGTGATGTGTCAGAAGAAATTGATGCATCTGAGGAGAATGATGATGAGGAGATTGATGTTTTGTGGGTGCCTAGTAGAAGAGAGCAAGAGGAGGGTAGTTCAGATGGAGAGACGGAGAGTCAGAGAGGCAGTAGGAGAATAAGACTTAGAAGAAGCAGGGAGGACAGCCCGCAGGGATCAGTAGGGCAACAACATGTATCAACCTGTGTTCAGCCAGCCAACGCACCCGCCATTGCCGCCAATGCCGCCAACTTCTACTGTTACCGCCAGATCGCACACTTCCAAAAAGTTAGCAGTGTGGGATTTTTTTAATGTGTGTGCCTCTGACAAATAGGGATGTAGCGAACTGTTCGCCGGCGAACTAGTTCGCGCGAACTTCGACTGTTCGCGTCCGCCGAATGTTCGCGAACGTCGCGCGACGTTCGCCAATTGGTGTTCGCGTTCGATTCGAAGTAAAATTTCGTTCGACCATTCGACCATTCGACCGTTCGATCGCTAAAATCGAACGATTTCCATTCGTTCGAACGATTATAAGCATTCGATTGAATTAAAATCATTCGATCGAATAGCTTCGATCGTTCGATTCGAACGAAAATCGTTCGATCGTACGAATAAAATCCTTCGATCGTTCGATCGAACGATTTTATCGAGCGTTCGAAGTTCGCGAACTGTTCGCGAACTGTTCGCTTTTTTGCCGGTGTTCGCGAACGGCGTTCGCGAACATCAAATCGGCAGTTCGCTACATCACTACTGACAAAAGCATTGTAATTTGCAATGAGTGCAGTCAGAAACTGAGCCTTGGTAAGCCCAACAGCCACATAGGTACAACTTCTATGCGAAGGCACATGAGCGGCAAGCACAAAGCACTTTGGGAGCAACACCTCAAAGGCAACAGGCAAACTAAAAGCCACACTCCTTCTGGTCCAGCATCTTACTGCTCTACCTCTGCTCTCCTTGACCCATCTGAACCACCCTCCACTCCGCCTTCCACCTTGACCACCTGTTCCCATTCCCAGTCATCTGCCACCAGCCAAGTTTCTGTGAAGGCCATGTTTGAGCGTAAGAAGCCAATGTCTGACTGTCACCCCCTTGCCCGGCGTCTGACAGCTGGCTTGTCTGCACTCTTAGCCCGCCAGCTTTTACCATACCAGCTGGTGGACTCTGAGGCCTTCCGCAAATTTGTAGCAATTGGGACACCGCAGTGGAAGGTACCCAGCCGCAATTTTTTTTCTAAAAAGGGAATACCACACCTGTACCAACATGTGCAGAGCCAAGTTACCGCATCTCTGTCACTTAGTGTTGGGCCAAAGGTCCATATGACTACTGACGCATGGTCCTCCAAGCATGGTCAGGGCAGGTATGTCACCTACACTGCCCACTGGGTGAACTTGGTAATGGCTGGGAATGGGAAGCAGGGAATGGGTAGCTCAACAACAACAACAACAGTGGAGTTGGTGTCACCGCCACGGATTGCACGCGGTTCTGCCACCACCTCTACTCCTCCATCGCTCTCTACCTCGTCTTCTTCCTCTTCTTCTTCTTACTCTGCTGCTGGGTCCTCCTTCTCCTCCTCCACACCTGTGCACCCCCAGCTCCCCCTAGGCTATTCGACGTGCCAGGTACGCCGTTGTCACGCTGTCTTGGGGATGACGTGCCTGGAAAGCAAAAACCATACCGGATCTGTACTCCTGTCATCTCTGCAGTCACAGGCCGATCGGTGGCTGACCCCACACCAACTGCAGATCGGAAAAGTGGTGTGTGACAATGGAAGCAATCTGTTGGCAGCGTTGAGACTGGGAAATTTAACACATGTGCCCTGCATGGCACATGTGTTAAATTTAATAGTCCAACGTTTTGTCTCCAAGTACCCAGGATTCCAGGACGTTCTCACCCAGTCCAGAAAGGTGTCGGCCCATTTCAGACGTTCCTACACATGGCACGCCTTGCTGACATTCAGCAGCGCTACAACATGCCAGTCAGGCGTTTGATTTCTGACAGCCAGACTCGCTGGAATTCAACGCTCCTTATGTTGGAACGTCTGCTGCAACAACAAAGGGCCGTCAACGAGTACCTTTTTGAACTGGGTGGTAGGACTGGATCTGCAGAGCTGGGGATTTTTTTCCCCCGTTACTGGGTGCTTATGCGCGATGCCTGCAGGCTCATGCGACCTTTTGAAGAGGTGACAAATATGGTCAGTCGCACCGAAGGCACCATCAGCGACCTAATACCCTTCGCTTTCTTCCTGGAGCGTGCCGTGCGACGAGTGACAGATGAGGCTGTAGACCAGCGTGACGAGGAGCTGGAAGCGCACGATTTATGGTCGGAATCACCAGAACGAACCCAGGCACCTGCTGCAACGCAGGGAGAGGTGCCAGAAGTGGAGTCAGAGGAGGAAGGTGGCTTTGTGGAGGAGGAGGAGGAGGACCAACAGGAGCAGGCTTCCCAGGGGGCTAGTGGTGACCTTTTGGGGACCCCTGGTCTTGTACGTGGCTGGGGGGAGGAGACCGTGGATGATGCAGTCCTTGATAATGAGGAAGCGGAGATGGATAGCTCTGCATCCAACCTTGTGAGAATGGGGTCTTTCATGCTGTCATGCCTGTTGAAGGACCCCCGTATCAAGAGGCTTAAGGAGAAGGACCTGTACTGGGTCGCAACGCTACTAGACCCTCGGTACAAGCATAAAGTGGCAGAAATGTTACCAACATACCACAAGTCCGAAAAGATGCGGCATTTACAAACCAGCCTGCAAAACATGTTGTACAATGCTTTTAAGGGTGATGTCACTTCAGGAACTCATCAACATTCCAGGGGCAGAGGTGCCAGTAATCCTGCCACGAGCACACCTGCAAGGACAAAGCCCTTTGGCCGGTCTGTAACATCAGACATGCAAATGTTTTTCTGTCCAAGGCAGCGCCACAACCCTTCTGGATCCACCCTCAAAGAACGCCTCGACCGGCAGGTAGCGGACTACCTGGCATTAACTGCAGATATCGACACTCTGAGGAGCGATGAACCCCTGGACTACTGGGTGCGCAGGCTTGATCTGTGGCCAGAGCTGTCACAATTTGCCATGAACCTCTTGTCTTGCCCAGCCTCAAGTGTGCTCTCAGAAAGGACCTTCAGTGCAGCAGGAGGGATTGTAACTGAGAAGAGAACTCGCCTAGGTCACAAAAGTGTCGATTACCTGACCTTTATTAAAATGAATGAGGGGTGGATCTCGGAGGGTTACTGCACGCCGGAAGACTTGTTCTGACTTCTATGCAGCTGTCCTTCTCTTCAAGCCTCATGACTCCACACACAGCTGTCCTTTAGCGTCCTCCTCCCTCCGCCACCGTTACAAACTAGGGTGCAAACCGTACTGGTTTAATTTTTTCTGGCCTCTGTGCTTCAGTGGCTGCAACCAAAAAAACTGGGCAAACAATGTCTACAAGGTCAACGTATGGCGAAAAATGACTATTTTCAGCATTTATATGGCATATTTTTTCTGGCAACTGTGCTTCAGTGGCTGCGTCCAAAAAAATGCATATTTTCTGCATTTATATGGCATAATTTTTCTGGCCTCTGTGCTTCAGTGGCTGCAACCAAAAAAATGCATATTTTCTGCATTTATATGGCATAATTTTTCTGGCCTCTGTGCTTCAGTGGCTGCAACCAAAAAAATGCATATTTTCTGCATTTATATGGCATAATTTTTCTGGCCTCTGTGCTTCAGTGGCTGCAACCAAAAAAATGCATATTTTGTCCATTTATATGGCATAATTTTTCTAGCCTCTGTGCTTCAGTGGCTGCAACCAAAAAAATGCATATTTTCTCCATTTATATGGCATAATTTTTCTGGCCTCTGTGCTTCAGTGGCTGCAACCAAAAAAATTTATATTTTCAGCATTTATATGGCATAATTTTTCTGTCAACTGTGCTTCAGTGGCTGCGACCAAAAAAATGCATATTTTCTGCATTTATATGGCATAATTTTTCTGGCCTCTGTGCTTCAGTGGCTGCAACCAAAAAAATTTATATTTTCAGCATTTATATGGCATAATTTTTCTGGCAACTGTGCTTCAGTGGCTGCGACCAAAAAAATGACTATTTTCAGCATTTATATGGCATATTTTTTCTGGCCTCTGTGCTTCAGTGGCTGCGGCCAAAAAAACTGGGCAAACAATGCCTACAAGGTCAACGACGTTGACCTTGTAGGCATTGTTTGCCCAGTTTTTTTGGCCGCAGCCAATGAAGCACAGAGGCCAGAAAAAATATGCCACATAAATGCTGAAAATAGTCATTTTTTGCCATACGTTGACTCAACGTATATGGCAAAAAATGACTATTTTCAGCATTTATATGGCATATTTTTTCTGGCAACTGTGCTTCAGTGGCTGCAACCAAAAAAACTGGGCAAACAATGTCTACAAGGTCAACGTATGGCGAAAAATTACTATTTTCAGCATTTATATGGCATATTTTTTCTGGCAACTGTGCTTCAGTGGCTGCGTCCAAAAAAACTGGGCAAACAATGTCTACAAGGTCAACGTATGGCGAAAAATGACTATTTTCAGCATTTATATGGCATATTTTTTCTGGCAACTGTGCTTCAGTGGCTGCGTCCAAAAAAACTGGGCAAACAATGCCTACAAGGTCAATGTATGGCAGTTGTTTAAAGAGAACAGTAGATTACTAGCCAGCAAAGCTACCTAAGCTAAAATGTCCCTCAAATCCCTGCAGACTTCTGTCCCTCCAATACAGAGCAGTATCAAGCAGATTACTAGCCAGCAAACTTACTATCATCTGTCCCTGAAATCACTAACAGCTCTCCCCCTACACTATCTCTTCCAAGCACACACAGGCAGATTTTTCAGATAAATTTTTGCCCTTGATCCCCCTCTGGCATGCCACTGTCCAGGTCGTTGCACCCTTTAAACAACTTTAAAATCATTTTTCTGGCCAGAAATGTCTTTTTTAGATGTTAAAGTTCGCCTTCCCATTGAAGTCTATGGGGTTCGCGAACCGTTCGCGAACCGCTCGCATTTTTGCGCAAGTTCGCGAATATGTTCGCAAACTTTTTTTCCGACGTTCGCTACATCCCTAATTATAGTGATGTATGGATAAAAAGTGACTACTAAAATGACAAATCCATACAATATCCCAGAGACAAATATAAGCAATATATTGATGGATGTGTCACTGCAGGAGATCTGAAGCAACTGGGGCAAGTCACAGAAAAAACTTTGCAATGTATTTGAGCTGCAAAAGGTCAGTTTACTTAAAAAAAGAGTGTGTACCAGGGAATATACTGCACCAAAAGCCAATGCAATTGATACAAGCTGAACACAAACTTTCCATTTCATTATTTGTGTATAGTGTAGAGGGCGGCAAATAGCAATATATCTGTCAAATAACATCACTGCCAGAACAATAATCTCTGATGCAATGGAAAAGAGAAAGAAGTAGAATTGAGTTATACAAGCTTGCACTGAAATGAGTCTTCTATCTGTGAGTAAATCAAAGAGCATTCGTGGGACAATCGCTGAGGAGCAGCCCATATCCAGACATGCCAGGGTTCCAAGGAAGAAGTGCATGGGGGAGTGAAGATGGGAATCAGTAAAGATTATGAGAATGATTAGAAAGTTCACACTCAGAGTAATGAAGAAGATCAAGAGAAACAACAGGAACAACAGAAGCTTAAGACTTGGAATATCAGTCAGTCCAGTGAGAATCAAAATAGACACTGTTGTTTGGTTTTTCATCCCGCTCTGGCATTGCCTATGCAAATGACCAATCACAAAAAAAACAATACTTAAAGCCCTCAAAAGTGACATTTTCCCCAGTAAAATAAAATAGGTTACACACACAGACTCTGCTGTATTTTTGTTGCTCAGAAATTACATTTCTACTAATGAAATGAACAAAAGTCACATGAAATTGGGTGTGAAAAATCCTTGTGTTTCTGTAATGTCATACTGTAAAAGAAAAAGTAGAACTGAGATTAAAAAAAAGGAAGAGTAACTCATATCCAGATATGCCTGGGTTCCAAGGAAGAAATACATAAAGGTTTGGAGACGGGAATCAAAAGAAGCATTATAAGGTTCCCACTTAGAGTAAAAAAATAGATCATGAGAAACACCAGGGCAGGGTCTCTCCACCAATAAGGCAAGTTGAGCCACTTGCCTCAGGAGGCAGTGCCCCCCGGTTGCCAGGGGCGGGAAAAATGCTGCTCCTGGCAACTAAGAGCCGAATTTCTGCAATTGCACTCTCTGCACTAGCGACATGCACCACCCCGACCCCCTCCAGCGCTGAAAAGGTGAGCGCCGTAAGGAGGGGTGGGGGAGGCAAAGGAAGGCCGCCTTAGGCGGCGAAAAGGCAAGGATCGCTGCTGCACTAGGGGAAGTTGAATACTTTGAAGACTAGTGTTTGAAATCTGAAATCTGAACAGTCACATAATAATAACAATACATTAAAAAACAAAAATTATAGTATTTGGCAGCTATGATATACTGTATGGTAATTACTTTTTATTCAAACTGAATGTGAATAAGGCAAATGAATTCAGTGCAGTACAGTGTGTGGCATCTGTATGTATCAGTTAAAATTTGCAAGGTTACTTACACCCTTATTGGGACTTAGGAAGGTTCTTGATGGAGAAGGACATAGGGGTATTTCTGAATAATAAACTTGTTGCAGCAAGCAAAGACAGTCAGTCACAGTATGGGCTAGTGAGTTTTTGTGCTGTATTAAATGGAGAATAGATTTAGGGCAGGAGAAAGTAATTATTTCTCTTTACAAAGACATGGAAAGGCCCTACATACAATATGCAATGCTATTTTGGTATCCAGTGCTCTAATTGTATATTACTGAATCAGTCCAATCAAGAGTGACCAAGCTGGTTAAGGGTATGGGAGTTCTCAGTTACCTTATTTACCAGTATATCCTTCCAGCAGACACAAGGGCATCCATTAAGATGAGAAGAAAGAAGATTCTATCTTCATATGGAAAAATATTTTTACAGTGAGAACTGTGAAGCTGTGGAATTCTCTCTCAGACGTGGTTGTTCTATAAGATACATTAGCTTCAAGAATGGGTTGGATGCCTTTGTAGCAAAAATACCCCATAAGCATACAAATACACCATCCATAACCCATTAAAGGGATAGTGACAAATTCAAAAGTTAACAGGAACATGTCAGTGTGCTAAATGAAAATACTCTTTATCAATCCTCAAAACAGGTTAGAAGAAAATAGCCATTATAGTATCATATTATAAAAGCATTGCAACTTACATTGTAGTTGGTCAACTGTAAATATAACAATACATATGCTAATTTGACTTCAAGAACAAATTACACACCTTCCATACCATAGATGCATAAAAAAGTAAGATAATTCATCATACATTCACCAAATATTAATTGAACAATTCTGTTCAGCATTTGGGTGAAAATTTTTATTGGTAATTCATCAAAAAAATCATCAAATGTATTTTGCTCAACCCGGTCTGACTGCAGTGGCTTGAAGATTGTTTTGAGTAATGTTTTTACTTCTTGACACTCAGATTGGAAGGTTAAATTATAAATTATACTGTATAGTATAAGAAAACAGGCCCCATATTCATGTTTTTTGGTGGTTTTCTTTGGCTTAACTGAAGCAGTGTGATTGTTGAAGAAATTGAGACTTCCCTGTACACAACACAATGCATTGTGCCATGCTTTGCATGAAAGGCAGGGCAGCCTCCGTTTCAAAAAGAAGTTCCTAAATAAACCATCCAGTTGCTCTCTAGTGATTAATTATTAACTTGAAATACATTCACTCTAGTCTATAGAGATCTAAGTTATCAAATGTCAATGGGTTAGATGTTCCTTAATTTACTACTTCTCTGCAAAAACTTTTTATTTTACCTACAGATGTGAAGAAATCAATAGTGACAAATATGTATTTCAATAATCATGTGAATTCCAATGAGTTGTAATGGAATGCTTAATAGGATATGTTATAGCACTAGCCATAGTCATGAGGTTAACTGTGATATATCGCCCAATGTCTGCTCAAGAGGGTATAAAAAGAAAGTCTATGCTATATACAGTAGCTATCATTTGGTGGCCAGGGTTTGTTGCAAAATGTATTAACACATTTCAAGTCTAAATTATCATTTTCAGGGGATTATTTATCAAAGGTTGAATTTTAGAGCTACTCTGTGTGAGCTTTTTTAGAATCCGAATGAACTTACAACTCGAATGGTTTCTACTTTAAGAAAAAAATTTAATGTAAAAAAATTGATTCATTGAATTTGGGGTTATCAACCAGAGAACTCGAATTGATCGATTTTTCTACATAAAAAAACTTGAATCACTCAAATGTATCCAGTTACCCACCAAAGAACATAAAAGACCAAAGTGCTGTGATGCCCACTATGATCTAAACCATTCTGATATCTGCATTAGTTGTTCTTAAAGTTTAGAGAACTGTTAAGAGACTGTTTATGCAGATGTACATGACCAGAATTTTTAAGAGGGGAAGACATCAAGAAATTGTGCATCACTTTGGTTTTTAAAAACTAATTAGCTTTAGGGGCTACTTTGTTTTCCCTATTTTTGCTCAGTTTTGCTATTATAAGTTGTAAATGTAGAGATTAACAAATTGTTTAGGATTGACTAGCCGTGAGTTTTTAATCACAATTTGCAATGAAAATTTTCAGTTCCCAATTTGAAGTGCCCATTAAGCTGTTCTTTCACGCATAAACGTATTAGATTTCAGAAATCTATAACTTTTTACCACTCTTGTGTTTAGACTGTTTAGAAAGTAAAATACAGTTTTACATGAACTTCTTCTCCTAAGGGTAAAAAAATGCATATATAGTATATATTTTAGGATCTATACCTAATTAGAATATTCATTTTTTTTAAAAGAATATACTATGTACCGTGAAGACAGTGTAAACATTTTTAAATTTTTATGTTCCCTTTAATCTAATTAACTTTAATTAAGTTAAATGAATTTAACTGAATCTAAGAACATGAAATGAAGTATATTTATTATTTGACACTTACAAAATTACAGTAACCACTTAAAAAGACATGATATTACTAAACACAGCCAGTCTCAAATTGCGAAACTGCAGCAACAATTGCACGTCAGAATAGTCCCGCACATAAAATTGTTGTGCGTCAAAAGTATTCGGATGCCTATTGACTTTGGACAAAATAGTCGAGCATATAAAAATAGTCCTTTGTGTCAAAATTGTCATACGTCAAAATAATTTTGACGCCCAATGCGTCTTACAAATTTTTGCTGTTTTTAAGGGGTGCCACATGGGACATAACTGTTCAGTGAGTTTGCAATGATCCTCACCATTCAGCTCAGATTCAAAAACAACAGTTATAGCCCATGTGGCCCCCCTCAAATCACTGAGGGTTAGTGGAAACAAGAGAGCTGAAAAGCAGGAAGTAGTGTTCTGGCTATTATGTTACACATCCAGTCACTCCAGCCTTTATACATTACATTTTTGCCTAACTAACTATATTAGAAACATTTTTTATTTTGCACAGCCTATTTATTTACCCAGTTTTATACTGGACAATTCCTTTAAGGGCAGAGACTTAGGCTGGTTAGTTCACAGAAAACTCTGTGGCACTGACAGTTTATGTTCTATATTATGTGCAATATTGTGTTGCTACTCCACTAAATTTAAAACTACATACTTTATGCATGTACTTATGTAGGTAATTTACTGTTTGCCATAAAAGCCCTTCTAAAGTAATGGGGGTCATTTTGTTAAAGGTTAAGTTTTTAGGCAGTTGGGGGGTGGGCCTGGTAGTAAGCAACATACAATCTGGGCATCTGGGTTGTGGGTTGCCTGCATGCAGCCCTGTAAGTAATATTTTCTATGGAACAGAATGCTAACAATGCTTTTATGCATGTAAATCATATTGGGACAACATAGCTAAAAGTAGATCTCGCATTATGGGCTCTTCTGCTTTAGACTGCATATCAGAGGGTTTAAAAAGGGAGGTAATGTAGAAAAAAATAAAGAAACCAATTTTTCCTCTGTAAAATGATACTTTTCATTTGGGTGGAAGTTATTGAATAAAGCAGTAGAGTAAAATATACAGACCACAGTTAATAACCTCTGATGCAACAAAAAAGAAGAAGAAGAAGTAGATCTGAGTTATACAAGCTTGCACAGAAATTAGTCTTTTATTTGAGAGTAAATCAAAGAGCATTCTTGGGACAGTAACTCAGGAGATACCCAAGATAGAAGTACGTGGGAGTGTGGAGGTGGAAATCAGTGATAATCAGGAGTAGAATGAGAAGTCAGAGTCATAAGGTAGATCAGAAGAAACACCAGGAAGAGTGGAAGCTGGAGACTTGGAAGATCAGAGACACCAGCAAGAACCAACATATACACTATTGTTTGATTTTCAATCCCACCCTGTTATTGCCTATAAACATAACCAATCGCATAATGATCACAATACATCAAAACAAATATTAACTTTGGCAAGGTCAGGGTGGGGGGCCCAGGGCCCACCGGGCTGCTGTCCCAGGGCCCCTTCATGCTGCTCCGTCATGCTGCTCTACCACGCACTATATTCTTACTGCGAGGACCCGATAAAGGGAGGTCGTGGCAGGAAGAAGCCTTCAGAAGTGGGATCTGGGTGTGGATCTGGGCTGGTGGGGCCCACAAGAGCCGAGGGCCCACCAGTTTTTTTCCACAGTGTCCCTCCAGCCCAGTGCGACCCTGAACATTGGTGTCTAAGCCCTCAAATGTTACATTGTTCACCAGTAAAATCAAAGAAGACACACAGAAATTGTTGTATTGGTTCTATAAAACAAAAATACCTCTGTCACATTGTATGATATTGGCAGTGAAAACATTTATTAGTATAATAAAAAAAGAAAAAAAACAGGAACATACATGAAGAAAATTACATTTGTGCAAGTAAAATAAAAACTAAAAAGCCACATGAAACTGTGTGTGAAGAGTCCTTGGGGTATATTTATCAAAGAGTGAAGCTAGAGATCACCACTAGAGTAAAATTCTGCCACTCTCGATTAATTTCTATGGGCTTTTTAAAGAAATATTTATCAATCAATCAAATTGAAAGTTCATCCTTTGATAAATATGCCTTTCAAAATCCTATAGAAATGAATGGAGCAGACTATGGTGAGCTCTAAGTTCACCCTTTGAGAAATATACCCCCTTATGTTTCTGTAATGTCATACTTTAAGTCAAGTGCAAATACTGTCAGTTTGCTATACTTAAACACTATACTGTAAACATGGCTATATTCCTGTAAGCAAGGGCCACAAATATAAACACAGTCATAACCAATTAACTGTACCACCATCTCACTCTTGGCAGCCTTGGGCTTGAGCATGGACGGTAGAGTAAACCATTTTTTGGAAAATTCCTCTACTGTGCATGCACAAAACATAGGACGTAATTATTGGTTGAAAGAATTTTAGAAAACACCAGTGAGTTACTTAACTTGTCTTTTATGACATTGATTGCTTAATTTTTACTCAAGTTGAGTTTTTCGTCTAGGAATGAGGTATTTCAAAAAATTAAAAGTTAAAAATGCCAAGTTAAAGAACCAGTTATATTTTCAGACATCCTTTTAGCTGATCCTAAAGCTTGGCTAATAATAATCACTTCTAAGTTTGTATTAACAACTCTTGGGAAAGACTATTAAGACATGGTCAACTAATTTCAGCTCAAACAAATGCTTGACTATTAATAATCAACTCATACAATATGTATTTTATTTTATTTTTTTAAAATTATGTGACTTTCAAAAAACAACAACATTATTTGGAACCTCAAAAATTCTTGAGGTACATCAGGTTGATCACTCGATGCAATAATATTGGCTTTTACCAAGTGGATTTTTCACCTCCTCATAATTGCAGTTATAATAGCAATATGCCATGCAAAATATATGATAGTTGGCTGAAGTGTTGCTAGATACAAAAAATAATAATAAAAAAAAGACAGAAAACCTTAAGATAAGATTGTGACAGCCTTCCTTTGGCTCCCAGACCTGATTTCAATGCAAAAAGTCAATTTATTTTTTACCCAAATATGCAGAAGCTTTAAAATTGTCAGGGAGCCGGGAGCTCCCTCCAGGGAGGTAGTCGGGATCAGGGAGGAAGCCCTCTGTGGGTGCAAGTTCGCGGTGTCCAAAGGGTTAATCCAAAGAGTAGTCAGAATTCAGGCCAGAGTTCAGGGGCAGGCAGGTAAAGGCAAAAGTCCAAAGTCCAGGCAAGGGTCAAAGACAATAATCAGGAACAGGATTAGTGAAAATAGCACACAGGGAACCCAGGAAATACTTTGGGGAAGATTTCCTATACTTGGGCGCCATTCTGGCGTCTAAACTGGCTTTTTATTCAAATTTGGCGCCATAGTGACGTCATTGACGCCCTTGCGCCAACGTCGGCGCACTGACGTCATCACGCCGGCGCCGCTTACCCACATGGCGGCCATGGGCGCCGCCATTTTGGGAGCGACGCCGGCAGGAGAGGACGCGCCGCCCGGAGATCCTGGACCTGCTCCGGGCGGCGATCGCGACAGTACCCCCATCCTCACGGGGGGCCTCCGGACCACCAGGATTTGGTTTCTGGGGAAATTTGGAGTGGAACTCCCTCACCAGACGAGGAGCATGGACATCAGAGCGTCCCTCCCAGGAACATTCTTCAGGGCCAAAGCCCTTCCACTTGATGAGGTACTGAAGAGATCCCCTGGAGATTCTGGAGTCAAGGATCTTCTCCACTTCATATTCTTGTTGACCATCCACAGAGATAGGAGGAGGAGGAGGCTGGACAACAGAAAAGCGGTTGGAGGTAGCGGGTTTCACCAAGGAGACATGAAACACGTTGGGAATTCGCATCTCAGGGGGAAGCTGAAGTCTGACAGCCGCAGGATTGATCACCTCCAAGATGGAAAAAGGACCTACAAACCTTGGACCCAACTTGGGAGATGGTACCTTCAGCCGAATGTTCCTGGAAGACAACCAGACTTTATCACCGACCTTGTAGGGAGGAGAGGGTCTACGTCTACGATCTGCAAATGTCTTATGAACCAGAGCACTCTTCTCCAGGTTGGACTTGGTTGCAGCCCAGATAGCAGACATGTGGGCTGCATGGTCATCAGCGGCCGGAACATCGGACAACACAAAGTCTTGTGGGAAGGCTTGAGGATGTTGGCCATACACCGACATAAATGGGGACCTTCCAGTGGAAGTGTGGCAGGCATTGTTATGAGCAAATTCCGCCAACGGGAGGAGATCAGACCAGTCATCCTGGCAGAGGGATACGTGGTTCCTCAGGAACTGTTCCAGGGCTTGGTTGACACGTTCAGCTGCCCCATTCGCCTGCGGGTGGTATGCAGAAGAAAACTGAAGAACAATTCCCAGGTCTTTGCATAGGGAACGCCAGAACTTGGCGGTAAACTGGGTGCCTCTATCGGAGACGATCTCCACCGGGAAACCATGCAGGCGGAAGATGTACTGGATAAATAGCTGGGACAACTCCACCGCAGAGGGCAACTTCTTCAGAGGGATGAAATGGGCCATTTTGGAGAAACGATCAATAACAACCCAGATCACAGTGTTCCCACAGGAGGGAGGAAGTTCGAAAATGAAGTCCATGGACAGGTGGGTCCAGGGACGGGAAGGAACTGGCAAGGGCTGTAGTAACCCACTGGGGCGGGAGTGGCTTGACTTAGATGTGGCACAAACATTACAAGCAGCAACAAAGTCCTTCACATCTTTGCGGATATCAGGCCACCAGACCAGGCGTCGTAAGAGTTCAAGAGTCTTGGCTGGGCCAGGGTGTCCGGCCTGCCTGGAGCAATGGGTCTGTTGCAGGATAGGCAGACGCAGCTCAGGAGGAACAAATGCCATTCCAATGGGAGTATCTGAAGGAGCAGAGGACTGACCAGCCAGGATTTGGTCGGCAAACTGTGGATACAGGGAGGCAATAATCTTGACTGGAGGGATGATTGGCTCTTGTCTCTCAGGAGAGCGGTCCACCGGAGTGAAGCTACGAGACAAGGCATCGGCCTTCCGATTCTTGGCGCCTGGGCGATAAGTCAAGATAAAATTAAATCGAGAGAAGAAGAGAGTCCACCTTGCTTGTCTGGGGTTTAGCCTCTTGAGGGACTGGATGAACTCGAGATTCTTATGATCGGTGTAAATCTGAACAGGAATCAGAGAACCCTCCAGGAGGTGACGCCACTCTTCAAGGGCAAGTTTAACAGCCAAGAGTTCTCGGTTCCCGACATCGTAGTTCTGCTCTGCGGACGAGAACTTCTTGGAGAAATAAGCACAGGGGTGCAACTTCCCATCAGCGGGGTGTCTCTGGGACAAGATGGCTCCGGCTCCGACTTCAGAAGCATCAACTTCGATGCAGAAGGGTAGTTCAGGATTGGGGTGTCGGAGGACAGAAGCGGACGTGAAGGCCTCTTTCAAGGACTGAAAAGCTTCAATGGCAGATGGAGGCCACAAGCTGGGTTTACCCCCTTTCCGGATGAGGGCCAGGATAGGTGCAATGCGGGAAGAGAACCCCCGGATGAACTGCCGATAGTAGTTAGCAAATCCGATAAATCTCTGGATTGCCTTGGTACTCAGCGGGAGAGGCCACTCCTGGATGGCAGACACTTTCACGGGGTCCATCTCAAATCCCTCAGGAGAGATAATGTATCCTAGGAAGGGGATCTTGGATACCTCAAAGACGCACTTCTCCAACTTGGCGAAGAGAGAGTTCTTCCTCAGACGAGAGAGTACCTCCTTCACCTGGGAGCGATGACTTTCTAGGTCTTTAGAAAAGATCAGGATGTCGTCCAGGTACACGACTACGAACCTTCCTAGGAGATCCCGGAACACATCGTTAACAAACTCCTGGAAGACGGCAGGGGCATTGCAAAGGCCGAAGGGCATAACGAGATATTCATAGTGCCCGTCACGAGTGTTGAAAGCCGTCTTCCATTCGTCACCCTCACGGATGCGAATGAGGTTGTACGCCCCCCGGAGATCCAACTTAGAGAATATCTTCGCCCCCTTCAGCTGGTCGAAGAGCTCTGCAATCAAGGGTAGTGGGTACCTGTTTTTTACAGTGATTTTATTCAGGCCCCGGTAGTCTATACATGGCCGAAGGCCTCCGTCCTTCTTCTCTACGAAGAAGAACCCAGCCCCTGCAGGAGAGGTAGAAGGGCGGATAAACCCCCGCTGGAGATTTTCTTGGATGTATTCCTTCATTGCGGTAGTCTCTGCAGGAGAAAGAGGGTAAGTGCGGCCTCTGGGGGGCATGGCTCCTGGCAGGAGTTCGACAGGACAGTCGTAGGAGCGATGTGGAGGAAGGAATTCCGCAGACTTCTTACAGAACACATCGGAGAATTCTTTATAACAGGAGGGAAGAGACTTTAACTCGGTTGAGGAGATAGTTACCTTCTTGAGGGGTTTAGCAGGAAGGCAATGCTGTTGGCAGAATGGGCTCCAACGAGAAACCTGCCCTATGGACCAGTCTATGGTGGGATTGTGCAGGCGCAGCCAGGGGAGACCCAAAACAACTGGAACAGACGGGCAGGAAATAATTAGGAACGAAAGTCTTTCTTTATGCAGCGTCCCAACCTGCACAGGCAATTCCCCAGTCGTCATGGAGATAAATTCAGCCTCCAGGGGTCTGTCGTCAATGGCAATGACACGGAGAGGAGAAGACAATGGGAATAAGGGAACTTCCATGTGTTTGGCGAATTGAGCGTCCATGAAGTTCCCAGCCGCTCCAGAGTCAATGAAAGCAGAGCCGACAATAGTCTTAGTGGCTAGGCGAATCTGTAATGGAAGGAGAAACCTGTGAGTGTTCTCTTGAGACTTCGGAGTGGTGCCCCCTACATGAGTTACCCTAGAAATACCTCGGGGAACAGAACTCGTGGGCTTCACCGGACAAGAGTTCGCAAAATGAGACTGTCCGCCACAATACAGACACAAGCCAGCCATTCGTCTACGGATTCTTTCTTGTTCGGATAGACGAGCCCTTCCAACTTGCATTGGTTCCTCCGGAGGAGAAGAAGAGGCTTGAGTAGCAGGAGTATGCAGGAGGGGTCTCTGGAAGCGAGGTGCCAGCAAGGGTTGAAATCTTTTACAGCGCTCCCTCTCTACTTGATGCTCTCTGAGCCGAGTGTCCACCTTAATAGAAAGTGCGATCAGATCCTCCAGCAGATCAGGGAACTCCCTGGAGACAAGATCATCCTTAATGCGAATAGACAGACCTTGATAGAATACGGCCTTATAGGCATCGTCATTCCAGGAAGTCTCAGCCATCAAAGTTCTGAAGTCAATAGCATAGTCACTGACACTGCGATTTCCCTGCCAGAGTTGCAGAAGACGAGAAGGGGCATTAGTGACCCGACCCGGGGCATCAAACACAGTACGAAATGCTTGAAGAAAGGCCTTGGCATCAAAAGTCAGTGGAGAATTTTTCTCCCAAAGAGATGTTGCCCACTCAAGCGGTTTGCCCACCAAACGAGACATCACATACCCCACCTTGGAACGTTCATTGTGGAAGTGCGAGGGTTGGAACTCGAACTGGATCTGGCACTGTGTAGCGAAACCTCTGCAGGCTTGTGGGTCCCCACTGAAGCGAGGAGGAGGCGGCATGCGAGGCTCACTTGACGAGGAACTTGCGGTAGACGAGACAGCTGCCATGGAAGGATTTACCGCAGCTTGGGGAGCTGGAGGCGCTGGAGGCATACGAGAGAGAAGAGTATCGAGTGCCTGCCCTATGCGGTACTGCTGGGCTTCGTAATCCTCCATGCGGGATGCCAGTCCGCGGAGCGCTCGTCCGACATCAGGCGTAGCTTCCTCAGTAGGATCCATGGCCCAAGTATAATGTCAGGGAGCCGGGAGCTCCCTCCAGGGAGGTAGTCGGGATCAGGGAGGAAGCTCTCTGTGGGTGCAAGTTCGCGGTGTCCAAAGGGTTAATCCAAAGAGTAGTCAGAATTCAGGCCAGAGTTCAGGGGCAGGCAGGTAAAGGCAAAAGTCCAAAGTCCAGGCAAGGGTCAAAGACAATAATCAGGAACAGGATTAGTGAAAATAGCACACAGGGAACCCAGGAAATACTTTGGGGAAGATTTCCTATACTTGGGCGCCATTCTGGCGTCTAAACTGGCTTTTTATTCAAATTTGGCGCCATAGTGACGTCATTGACGCCCTTGCGCCAACGTCGGCGCACTGACGTCATCGCGCCGGCGCCGCTTACCAACGTGGCGGCCATGGGCGCCGCCATTTTGGGAGCGACGCCGGCAGGAGAGGACGCGCCGCCCGGAGCTCCTGGACCTGCTCCGGGCGGCGATCGCGACAAAAATGGTGAGATCATTCCAATATGAGCTGTTTTTGTTTTTGTTAATGGTTCCATAATTATTTCATTGTTATAACCGCCAGAAACTAGGGTGCAAGGTAGACTGATGCAGCTTTAATAATACCTGAACATGCATGGGTTTAAATAGATTTTTTTCTTTTTTGCAATGATATTTGTTGGCTGAATATGTAACAATTAATAGAGATGATGTAAATCGGCTCTGAGTCTAAGAGTAAAGGGGCAGATGTTGAGCCTTACAGGGCACTTACTCATAGGCCTGAATATGAATTAATGAGACTAATAATTACAAGGAGGGTTCAAGTAAAGCATTACAAACAGTAAATATATTTTAACCTATTTTGTTTCTTTACTTTGATAATAAACAGAGTGAGCACATCCTACTTTTGTGGAGGTTATATATAATAGCTGGAAGGTAGAGGAACCAACTACTTAATCATATTTGGAACCATTCAATAAAACAAACCTTACCACTAATGTCAAGACTTAAAAAGCCTTCCTTCTAAACCTTCCAAACATCAGCAAATTTTATGTCAAACATACCCCAAGTGTTATTTTATTGTAATGATGGTTTCCATTTAGCTATGTATTTACCACAATACAGTAGCTTACCTTAAATGGGAGGGGTTAATTTCCACTTGTAAAGGCTTTGTTGGGTGAGTAGCTGCAACAATATGGGCCATATTTATTAAGGGTCGAATTGAAAATTCAAATTTAAATTTTTGAAATTTTTTCATGGTCAAAACTCTCAAATTTGAATTGTGAATTATCATACTCTGGCCCTTTAAGAACTTGAATTTGACTATTTGCCACCTAAAACCTGCCGGGTTCATGTATAAGTCAATGGGAGAGGTCCAGGGATCAATTCGGACATGTTAGTAACCTTCCTGACATTTGAGTCGCATGAAATCGTAGTTTGATGTTTGATAAATGGGCCTCATCACGTGACCTGTTACTGATATCAATGAAGCAACATAAGAACTGAAAAAAGAATGACAGTGTGGTTGGCACTAAGACATTTGTTTATATTTTACAATTTAATGCATTTTTCTTCAAATGACCGAAACTGAGCACATACAGCTGAAGCCACTCAGGACGTGTGCATACTCGGTGCTGGCAACCACTTACAGGAAAATTATATGGAGCACAATGCACTTATTCAGTGACAATAGTCTAAGTAATTCAATGTCATCTTTTTTATCTTGAAATTGACTCTCTTCCATTTGTAGATTCTTTTGCCCTTATTTGAGGATCTGCTATAATGTAGGGATGGAGGCAGATTGCCACTAGTGATGGGCAAATTTCGCTTCGCCGAGAAATTTGCGAATTTCGCACGAAATTTGTGAAACGGCAAAAAAATATGCTAAATGGCGCCGGCATCTCGTTTTTGACGCCTGCGTCCGTTTTTTTGATGCCAGCATTGGTTTTTGGCAAAAAAACTTAAGCCGGCTTCGCTCTTTTTTTTTTATGCCGGCGAATTTTCATAGCCGTTGCATGAATTTATTCGCCGGTGGCGAATCACAAAAATTCGCTGTGAATTTGCACCTGGTGAATAAATTCGCTCATCACTAGTGCCACTATCAGGCAGTAAGAGTCGTTGCCGCAAACACAAGATGGTGTGTGAGAATAGCTTTCCCTTTCTCTAGATCTGTTGGCAGCACATGTAGAAGGGTTAATGTTGGGTTGAATGTCAATGAAATGTCTAGTTTAGTTGCCATGAATTGAGAGAGTTTTTATCAAATACCTTGACAAGAATTCCAAAAATATATGGGTTATAGTCCCTATAGCACCACACTATCACCAGCACATAGTGCTTTTTATTACGGTAGTACAGGCTATTGCTTTTCATCAGCCAATGTTTTCTTCAAAAGTGACTTTGTCAGTGTCTACCTCACAAGAGTGAGGTACAAGAACATCTGGGTAAGCAGTTTGAAAATGTTATCAATATTTAATGTGAGTAATGTCCATATGTGAAAAAGAAAAACTTACACTCGCACACCCTGGCCGTCCAAAGTCAAACGAATCCCAGGTGCTCGATGATAGAGGAATTGGGCAACCTCAAAAACAGCATAGACACAGAAAACACCGGCACAGCATGGGTATTACTAGCAGGTTTCACCTTGCGGTGTTTTCTGTGTCTATAATGTCCATATGTGGCCTTGTCTATATAGCTTGTCCAGATGCCAACATAATACTGTCCACACAGAAAATGTAATGGAACAGGAGCTTGGGCTGAGCCAAAGGGTGGCTATTCTAGGAAACACATCAGTGGGGCATCCATTCTGCCAAAGAGAAGACCATTTGGGCTACTTCACACCAAATACAGTAGTTAGCATTTAGGGCAGATGTTCTGGACTGTGCAGTGTTGACATTTCAAAATAGTTACATATAAAATCCACTTGTAAAATGGTTAACTAGCCATAATTGTGATGTTCAGTATACTGAATGGCTGATTAGAAATCAGTGAAGCCTGAAGCATTTACTTGAATGAACTGACAGGTGGACATTGGGAGTTTTATGTGCTCTAAAGTAGTGAAATTGTAACTCGAATGTGATGTGATCTAGTGTGTTGGTCTGCTTGCCTTTCTGAATTATACTGTATTTTACAAAAGGTTTCACAACATTTGCTGCAGCTTATTAAGTGTTTACCTGCAGTGCATTCCATAATAATCTACTTCAAATAATGCTCCTTGCACATCTGTATAGTTGTACTCCCTCTGCTTCCTCTCCTGTCTCTTGTTTTGAATCAGGCCCTGCTGTGCCTACTGACAAAGGTGGCAGCTGCAGGGTTCCTTCATCACCCTACATCAATAGGCACAGTGCATGTCTACCAAATGAATCCCACACAGATGTCACTTTGACATTGAGTGGTGCTAGTGAGGTGCAGTTGTGCCTGATTAACATTGATGCTCACACGCAATTGTAATCATTTTAATCAATACTAGAAGTCAATGTAAAGTTCTGTGACCATATAGAGGCACAAGGCTGGGAACTCTGAGTATCACTCATGTATTATAAGGGATAATGTACCCCCTACTGTAAATGTCAAGGATATTAGAAGTCACTGAGGGGTTGTTCTGTGACCATAAAAAGACACAAGGCGGCAGACTGATTTATACAGGGAACTCTGAGTATCACTCATGTATTATAAGGGTTAATGTACCCCCTACTGTAAATGATAAGGATATTAGACGTCACTGAGGAGTTCTGTGACCATATAAAGGCACAAGGCTGCGGGCTGAGTTATACAGGGAACTCTGAGTATCACTCATGTATTATAAAGGATAATGTACCCCCTACTGTAAATGATAAGGATATTAAAAGTCGCTGAGGGGTTCTGTGACCATATAAAGACACAAGGCTGCAGGCTGAGTTATACAGGGAACTCTGAGTATCACTCATGTATAATAAGGGATAACGTACCCCCTACTGTAAATGATAAGGATATTAGAAGTCACTGAGGGGTTGTTCTGTGACCATATAAAGACACAAGGCTGCAGGCTGAGTTATACAGGGAACTCTGAGTATCACTCATGTATTATAAGGGATAATGTACCCCCTACTGTAAATGATAAGGATATTAGAAGTCACTGAGGGGTTCTGTGACCATATAATGACACAAGGCTGCAGGCTGAGTTATACAGGGGGGAACTCTGAGTATCACTCATGTATTATAAGGGATAATGTACCCCCTACTGTAAATGATAAGGATATTAGAAGTCACTGAGGGGTTGTTCTGTGACCATATAAAGGCACAAGGCTGCAGGCTGAGTTATATAGTAACTATGAGTATCACTCATGTATAGTGATAGGTGAAAATTTGTCAAAATGCATTAAAGTCAATGCATTTTTGTGCGTGGTTGTCCTTTCCTTCTTTCTTTTCTGGTTTTCCAAGTTTAGGCTCATCCATCACAGATCAAAACTTCACCCATTTAAAACTGTGGACACATACTGGAAAATTCGCATTCCAGTGGTTAAATAGCAAAAATATTAGATGCATGCACATAAAACAGTGTAATATATAGCATATGTAGCATTTATCTGCTGCTTATGAAGAATGTAGATTGTCTGTGTTTTGAAGGAGCATTGCAAATCCTACATTATGAATTGACATTATAAAGGTTTGTTGCTTGCCCCGCCCATTACTTTGTAAAGTTTTTCTTAGTGACATTTTGAGTTCTTGATTCCTCAAACTGTAGATGAGTGGGTTTAAAAATGGTGCTAATGTAGCATAAAATACAGAAGCCGCTTTGTCTTGTGTAAAATGATACTTTGCATTTGGGCGGAATTAATTGAAGAAAACAGTACTGTAAAATATAAAGACCACAGTTAGATGAGAGAAGCAGGTGGAGAAAGCTTTGGATCTCATGTTTTTTGATGGGATTTTCATAACAGTTCTGATTATAGTAATGTATGGGTAAAACGTGAACCTAAAATGACAGCTCCAAACAATATCCCACAGACAAATATAAGCAATACATTGATGAATGTGTCACTACAGGAGATCTGAAGCAAATGGGGAACATCACAAAAAAAACTTTCCAATGTATTTGAACTGCAAAATGTGATTTTACTTAAAAACAAAATATGGATCATAGAATATACTGCACCAAACCCCAACATGATTATTACAAACTGAACACAAATTTTCTAGTTCATTTTCTGCATGTAGTGAAGAGGGTGACAGATAGCAACATATTTGTCATGGGACATCACTGCCAGCACAGATATCTCTGATGCAACAAAAAAGATAAAGAAGTAGATCTGAGTTATACAAGCTTGAAAATAAAAGATCCTTCTATCTGCAAGAAAATCAAAGAGCATTCTTGGGACAGTGACTGAGGAGAAGCCCATATCCAAACATGCCAGTGTTCCAAGGAAGAAGTACATGGGGGAGTGAAGATGGGAATCAGTGAAGATCAGCAGACAAATGAGAAGGTTCAGAGTCAAAGTCATAAGGTAGATCAGGAGAAACAATAGGAACAGAAGAATTTGAAGATTTGGAAGATCAGAGAATCCAATGAGAACCAACACATACACTATTGTTTGGTTTTGCATCTCACTCTTGCATTATCTATAAAAATGAATAATCATAATGATAATATAGATTCACAGACACTAACATCAGAGTCAATAGTGACATTATCCCCAGTAAATTAAAAAAAAAAAAATACACAAACTTATCTCAATACTTCTTTTGCAACCAAGTAAACCAAAAGTAAAAAGTAACCAATAAAATTCTGCCTCAAAACCCCTTCCTTCAAAACCTTCCAAACCCTCTGCATTTGAATTTATTTAAAAAAATTCTCTACTGCAAATTTGTTTGGATTTCTTTTTTATAAACAAGAACGTTTCAATTTAACTAGTTAACTATACTTTAATAAACCACAATTTGCTTTGTACAGGAGGGGTTCATTCTATATTGGTGGTTAAGGAGCTGCAACAATATGTGACTTGTTATTGGTTACAAGGAAATGAAACAAGGACTATTGGTACGGGACAAGTTATCCAGAATTCTACGGACCAGGTGTTTGCTAAATAAGGGTTCTTTCCGTATTTTAGATCCCCATGTTAAAAAAAATCACTTTAAATAAACCCAACATGATGTAAACAATTTTGAATTATTTGATTAATGTGGAGTCTATGGGAAATGGCCTTGCTGTAATTTGGAGCTTTCTGAATAACGGGTCCTATACATGTAAGTAGAATGAATTGAAACAATACTAATTATGTCCTGTTCAGCTACCTTATAATTCATATTGTTCCTCAAGTAAATATTAAGCTGGTAAAATTTGCATATGTTTGGACACCTGGAGAATCATCACTCGTACCCTCTTCAAAAATACATAATTGAGCCTCTGTATTCGCCCCACAAGTAAAGAAACAGCACTTAACCTTCTCTTGGACATGCTCACTGAAAATTAAGCAGCACGCAATTACTCCTACTGTAGGTCTTCCATTGTGCTAATTGCTAAGGTATGACAGCTGGGGGGCACAGTGATATAGTTGGGGAAAGGGGGAAGGCTTTTCAAGGCATGGTACTTTGGAGTAGAAAGACATGCATACCCATTTTAGATTTGTCAGAATATGTACTTTCTAAAAAGATATGGTTTTATGGGGTGAACATACATTTTTGTACTTTTGCCCCTTGAAAAATGCTGTAAATGTGCTGATGTTGCAGTATCTGGTATTACAGAACTGTTAACTAGTATAGGGTGTCATCATTCAGGGGCTCCTATATGCCACATACTTGGGTGTGCCTATGCATATTGGGCATCAAACTGTTCAACGGACCCCGGGCTTTCAGATTTAGTGTGCTTTATCTTGGTATGTATTGATATGTGGGAGATACAATGCTTCAGAGTTGGAGTATTGAGGTGATTTTGAGAAATGTAAAAAAAATTGCCAAATGTAGGAAAGCTTTGGGGCTTGGTACTTTGGAGTATAAAGACATGCATACCCATTTTAGATTCGTCAGAATGTGTACTTTCCAAACATATATGGTTTTCTAGGGTGAACATACATTTTTGTACTTTTGCCCCTTGAAAAACGATGTAAATGTGCTGATTTTGCAGTATTTGGAATTACAGAACTGATAACTCATATGGGGTGTCTTCGTTCTGGGGCCCCTATACGCCACATACTTAGGTGTACCTATGCATATTGGGTATCAAACTGTTCAGCGTACACTGGGCTTTCATTTTTTCAGTTTTTATCTTGGCATGTATTGATATGTTGGAGATATGATGCTGTAGACTGGACACTTTGAGGTAATTTTTCAAAAATGTAACACATTTTTATAAAAACTACTAATTTTAGGAAAAAATTGCAACTTGGTAGTTTTGATTACTTGTTAGAATCTGTTCTTTCCAATAATGTGTACTTTTTTAGGGTAAACCTACTGTTAGTAGAATGTTTGGCCTTGAACTCAGATGTATGCAGTTTTGTGGAGCGATGACTTAGAAATTTGGTAGTTTTCTGCTTCTAGTTTTTGATCTATAGAAGTGAGAAATCTCCATAAAACTATATATATTTGGTATTGGTGCATTCGGGAGACACCGAACTTTCCAAATCTGCTGTGTTCTCATGCATAAAATTATGTTCCTGATATGTGCGTTTGTATCATGAAAACTGTTTGTGTTTTTTTATACACTTAGAAGCCAATATCGTTTTACAGGAGTGGAATTACAACAAAATTCTAGCATATTTTGAAAGCTTAAGTTGTCCTGAAAAAAACAATAACCTGGGTAAATTAAAAGACCCCCCCAAGGAAAGGCCCTAAAGTGAAAGAGCACAAAATGTTCAAAACTGGTCTGGCAAACTTGGCCAAATTGCCTGGCAGTGAAAGGGTTAAAATACAAAAATATTTAATTCTGTAAAATTTGTAAGTTTAATTTATCCATTTGCTGAAGCCATCTGACACATTATTCTTTGTTTAACATTTCTACATAACTAGTTACAAATTAATATTAAAGCTTCAAGCTTATAAATTTAAAAGCCAAAGATCAGCGTATGCAATTTACAAGAACCTATAAGCAAATTACTATAGCTAATGTTGACCTTGTCCATTGTATTGGTGACATGGGACTAGGTTTAAACTTGCCAGCAGGAAAGCTTTTAAATAAGACAAATTTAAGATTGTTGTAAAAAGATTGAACTATGGTGAATACTTCTGGATGCCAGAATTCAATCCGTTAATCTGTCCATTAACTGACATTCTTAATAATGAATAGGTACCCCACAAATGCATGAAAAACACTATTAAAATAATATTTTCTAAATATACGGAAAATATCATTTTAAATTTGACATACTCAATATTATACTTGCCACAAAATCTATGATACTGTTTCATAGTCAATCATTAACCAAAAAGTGAGAGTTTTATTCTTATGTAAAGTATACATTCTAAATGAAAAATGGCTTATTTCCCATATTTTAATATTGACTACAAAAGTAAAAATTGATAATATTTTACCAGAGCCTTTGAAATACTAAGAAAGTGCTGCAAACATTATTTAAAAAAATGTAAAAGCTGAGACTATAACCCATAGATTGGACAATGGATATCTTATGAACAAATGTTTTCCTCTCAATGTGAACTAATATATCACGAAAATTGGTAACAAAGCATTAACAGCTATAAACCGTTTATTTTCCTAATTGTCTTTTATTACATAAACAAATTAAGAATATGTTATTGATAAATAATATTATTCTAATAAGAAATATTTTTGCACTAGTCAAACAATATGAACTAATTCAACACCAAATTGTCACATTCTTGTTGACTTAATTAAAAGTGGAACTGGTTCACTTATACTATTAAAGGACAAGGAAATGTAAAAAATAAATAAAGCTTTATGATAAGGCTAGTAGACTAAGTACTTACAGAGCTAAATTAATCCGGTGCCCAAGGTGTCTAGCAGTAGAAAATGCGCTGTTCTGTGAATGCGAATGCAGGACTCCAGTGACGTCACTGTTTTTATCTCTAGCTTACAGCAGTGTGCCCGAGGCAGCCGTGAGTCGCAATGGACGAAATTTGATTCTATTGCGCATGCTTTAGGAGCTCTGCTGTCCCCTCCTATGATGACGCGCTTGCAAGTTGAAGGTATTGAGCGTGACATCATCTATGACTGGGGATTGAGAGGGGGGAGTGGATTTTTCGCACTTGCGCAATAGCGAAAATGAGGAAAAGGAAGCCTCTATTCCATTATCAAGATTGCAGTCGTGTTCTGCAAACCGAGCAGTGAAGATGAAGCGCAACATTCTACTTTATTATACCCATTGGTGAGCTCAAACGTTAGCAATCTTATCCACCTGTATAAGAACTTTAGAGGGAGGGATTTGATTTTTTTCAAATAGAAATCTGAAAAAAATTGGGATCTGCTTTAAATAACATTTGTACTGTGATTTTTAAACCATTGCCAACAGTAAATTATAGTGGTAATATGTAAGCTGTTTCCAAGAATGGATGATATTTTATATTATTCTGACAAAAAAAAACCGATAACAAGGTATGCAGTGAGATAGTGACACTGTAGTGATATTGCAACAGCTTACTGAAAGCCATAACATTTAAAGCAGCAGCAGGGAGGGGTCATTCTGCCACTGTATAGAGCACTGGTAAGGAGGCCCCATCTAGAATATGCCGTACAGTTTTGGTCTCCATCACTCAAACAGGACATTATTGAATTAGAGAGAGTCCAGAGAAGGGAAACTAAGCTGGTAAAAGGTATGGAAAATCTTAGCTATGAGGAAAGACTGGCCAAATTGGGGATGTTCATGCTGCAGAAAAGGCACTTAAGGGGTGATATGATAATGATGCATAAATATATATACACAACATATATACAAAGCAATGAACAGTTTCCCTCTCCAAAAGACAGGCAATAATTCTTGGAAAGCAGTTGTTAAATAAACCATCCAGTTGAGTCTAATGTATAATTATAATGCAGAAACTCGGTTTAGTCTCTAGAGAAGATCTAGATCATTCAACATAAATGGGTAAAGTACAGTAACTGAAATAGTTCCCCAAACTTCTTGTTTATAAGTGGGAGCACAGGGAATTGTTTTCATCAGTCCATAGCTTGCTTTTCTTGTGACTTGGACTCCAGTGTCTTTACAGTTGGCAAGTGTAGGGAAGAAGGGCATCTGGTTAAGTAGAGGGAGAATGCTATAAAATGGTATATCTGAGGTGAATTTGGCCCAAGAACGAAAGAAGTATGGCATAGACAAAAGCAACGCAACCAAGATAGGTGTTCAAGATGAATGGCTGGTAGTGGGAAACTTCACATTCTGCAAATAGTGATATATATTAATAATATTTATTCTCCAACTATGTCCATATTTTATTTCAAATCAGAACCTGTACTATGGGCAAGTGTGTGTGGAAGAAGGAAATGGGGTTATTTACTAAAATCCGAATTTATTTCATATTTTACTAAACTCCGAATTTATCTCAAATTATATTTAAAAACCACAACCGAACAACCAAGCTTGATTTGACCTTATTTATTAATAAAATAATCCTAAATAATTGTGTCCTGAAAAAACTCAAAAAACCAAATTGCTCAAATGTTTCAGAATTTTTTCCATGAATCATTTGATTGTTTCGAGTTTTTGTCCAAAAACCCAGAAAAGGTCTGATTTTTGGCTAAAACCAAACCTTCTTGTCTAACTTCAAATTGAGATACGGTATGTGCCTTTCCCATTGACTAATACAGGACCTTACAGGTTTGAGATGGTGGATTTTCAGATTCAGGCATTTTGCAATGGTATAACCATCAGCTCCCTAAATCCAGGTGCTAGGCTCTCTGATCTTGGCTCTGCTTCTACCTGTAGCTGCCACCTTTCACTTCGGGGAGGAGCAGTTTCAAGGAATAGACAAAAGCATTGTCAGGCAGGCTGGGTTCGGTGCAGACAGAGTTCAAGCAAGGTCAGACAGGCCAGGGTTGGTGTGGGCAGAGTTCAAGCAAAGTTAGGCAGGGCAGGTCTGTGCAGGCAGAGTTCAAGCAAGGTCAGACAGGCAAGGGTCATTACCGATAGAATCGTCAGGCAGGAATCAGGATTAGCAGAGTTCAGGATAGTCAGGAAGGCAAGGGTCAATATTGGCAGAGTTCAGGATCAAAACCAGAAATCAAACACATAGAAATCACACCTAACAACGGGCAATGAGTTTTAGCCCGAGGCCCCTTTAAATAATTGAATTTTGTGCCAATCGCGCTGGTGCACCAATTGCTGGAGTCCCAGCACCAGAGGAACCAGGTGCACCATGCAGCAGGCGTCCCCACCAAAGCTGCGGCGGGCACCCTGTCGGAGCACGGCGGGCATCCCTGCTGGTCCACTAGACCACTAGAGTGAGTATGATATAATATAATAATAGTATAATATATCTTGAAAAAAATCTCACACATTTTTGTCCCAGATAAATCTGAGGTTTAGTAAATAACCTGAAGATCGAGAAAGAAAATTAAAGACCGCTACTGCTCACCACATGTACTCGTCCAGGAGCTCTGTCAAGCAGTATCCACACTGCTAACATTCAAAACGCGTTTCGGGAGTCAATCCCTATGGCTATGACTAAGGGATTGACTCCCGAAACGCGTTAGGATTTACAGCAGCTACCCCAATAAATCTCCTTCAGAAGTGCCGTCTGCCTACCTTAAGTCTTTAGTAAATAACCCCCAAATTGTTCTCTGTTAAGATTATGACCATGTTCAGAGAGTTTTCCTAGATGCCTAGCTTTATACTGCTAATTAGGGACAAATTTATAAAAGGATGACCTTTCACCTTGGAAGGCTCCTCCATATTCTACGCAACTTCATCAGCAAATACACATATTTATCAAAATACACAGTTGCGCCTCAGCAAATAAACACTGGTGTACTTTTGCCAGGTAAACTTTGTCAGAACTAACTAATTTCCTCTAGCGTTACTTTCTTCCTACTGAGACTTCATTACAGGACCGGAAAAATGGGAAGGCAGAGTAGGCACGTGCCTAGGGCACAAAGCTGGAGGGGGGCTCCAGGCACGCACCTTCTCTGCTTCTCCTATCCCCTAGTCTGGTCCCTGCTTGCATGCTGTAGTCGGCGTGTGTGTTTTTGCATCTTATTTTTGCGCATTTGTGTATCTGTTTTTTTGCGCATGTGCGTATGTTAATTTTTTTTAATGTAAGTATGTTAATGAAGCAGTGCCGGGCCAACCCGGCCAGGCACCCTGGTGGGGCAGAACGCCCACAGTTGCGCATGCGCGGAAAAAACAAATGAGTGCCTGTGGGCGTTGTGCCCGACCAGATCACCTAGAGTGCCGCTAGGCGCTGCTTCATTAAAATACTTACATCAATTTAAATATGGCAGGGTACATACAGGTCATATATATGCCTTTAATAGTGATGTTGGTGAAATTGATGGAAGTGGCCACTTATTATTAAAAATGTTCAAGTAAAAGCAAAAAAAAAGACAAAAGAGATATTCTATTGTCCTAGACATGAGCCCACCCATAACCTTCCAATGGTTAAAAAAGTGTAAATAACATGTGTTTAACAGATACAACTTGTAAACATAATCCCACATTAAAATATGAAACAACTCAGTTGGCAGAGTTTTGTCTTTTTTATGACTTTCCTGACATACAGGATATGATGTCACTGACATAATAATTGGCCAGGTAGATCTTGGCGAAACAGACTCTGTCAAAATGGGTAACAGATTGTAACTTTCACACTTAGGGGCAAATTCATCAAGGGTCGAATATCGAGATTAATTAACCCTCGATATTCGACTGGGAATGAAAATCCTTCGACTTCGAATATCGAAGTTGAAGGATTTTGCGGAAAAACTTAGATTGAAGGAATAATCGTTCGATCAAACGATTAAATCCTTCGAATCGAACAATTCGAAGGATTTTCATCCAATGATCGAAGGATTATCCTTCGACCAAAAAAAGTTAGGCAAGCCTATGGGGACCTTTCCCATAGGCTAACATTGGGTTCGGTAGCTTTTAGGTGGCGAACTAGCGGGTCGAAGTTTTTTCTTAAAGAGACAGTACTTCGACTATCGAATGGTCAAATAGTCGAGCGTTTTTTAGTAAGAATCCTTCGATTCGAAGTCGAAGGTCGAAGTAGCCCATTTGATGGTCAAAGTAGCCCAAAAAACACTTCGAAATTCGAAGTTTTTTTACTTCGAATCTTTCACTCGAGCTTGGTGAATGGGCCCCTTAATGTCAAAATTTTTAAATTCTCCTGGCGAAACACTGTAAACTTCACTAGCGCTGATAGCGAATTGTCCACTTTGCCTTTAACTATATTGCCGATGCCCCTGCTAAAAAAAGCCCACTTCTCCCTTTAGTAATTATGCCCCTTAGTGAGGTAAATGGAAAATGACAAAAAGAGCCAAAAGGAGACATACCATAAAATGGGTCAGTGGGGCATCAGTTTGGTACAAGAGAAAAAAATTGAGTTCAATGATTTAGTGATCTTGATCTCAATGATTTAGTGAGGGATATACAGTTGAGGAGGTTACAGAATGCTAGAAGAAGATCAGAAAATTATGTAGGAGAAACAAGCAGTATAGCGAGAAATTAGGCAAAAGCAGGCGATGGTATTGTAACCAAGTTATTGTGTTTCTAGTTACAAATTTGCAGCCATTTGCTCTCCCCCAAATCTTTCATAAAGAAAATAATAAAACAAGAATCTTCCCATTCTTCAGACTGACCCTTTTTAGGTATTATCTACATTTAGGGGCAGATTTATTATGGTTCAAATAGGAATTCAAATTCAAATGTTTTTTTTGGTCAAAACTCTCAATTTTGAATTGTGAATTATCTGAATTTGATTAGATAGATTGATTAGAAGTTTTAGATATTAAATTTTTTTCTTAAATAACCTCCCAGGCAAATTTCGAGTATATTCGAATTTATTAGAGTTAAAAAAACTCACATGAATTTGAAATTCGACCTCTAATAAATGGGCCTCTTAAAGAAATTGTTCAGTGTAAAAATAAAAACTGGGTAAATAGACAGGCTGTGCAATATAAAAAATGTTTCTAATATAGTTAGTTAGCCAAAAATGTAATATATAAAGGCTGGAGTGATTTCATGTATAACAAGTCAGTCAGAACACTACTTCCTGCTTTTCAACTCTCTTTGTTTACACTGACTGGTTGCCCTGGCTACCAGACAGTAACCAATCAGAGACTTGAGGGGGGGGCACATGGGTCATTTCTGTTGCTTTTGAATCTGAGCTGAATGCTGAGGGTCAATTACAAACTCACTGAACAGAAATGTACCATGTGGCCCCCCTTCAAGTCGCTGACTAACTCAGAGTTATAGAGCTGAAAAGCAGGAAGTTGGATTCTGGCTGTTTTATTAGACATCTGTTCACTCCAGCCTTTATATATTACATTTTTGGCTAACTAACTATATTAGAAACATTTTTTATTTTGCACAGCCTATCTATTTACCCAGTTTTTATTTTCACACTGAACTATTCCTTTAACATAAGAAAAAAATGATTTATTTATTTGCATACATTATGTGGGTAAGACTTCCAGAATGAAAAAGGATGTATAAGTGAACATTATTTTCAGATATAGGGCCAGATTACATTCTGAGGGTAAAAGTTATCTCATGTTTTATCATGTGAAAACCTGTGGATGAGATTCAATTTGAGGAGAAAAAACTTTTCTCTTAAAGGACCAGTAACATCAATTGTTTTTAATTCGTTAGTTTAGAATGAAAAAAAAAAACACAAAGACAAATTAAACTTTTAAATCGCTAAGTCTTTATTAAGAAATAACTTACTGAAACTCCACTTGTGCTCCTCTTCAGAGAAATTTGCAAAAACACAACTTTTTAAAGCTCATGCTTTCTATGTTTTAAAGAGCATTATGCATTTTACATTCATAAAGACATTCAATCTATGGCATATTCAGCACCTAAAATTATAACCTATAATTGTGACTCACAGGGTCGAAATTCGAATTGATAAATACTTCAAAATTCGAACATCGAATGGCTTTACTTCGACTTCGAATATTGAAGTCAAAGGTTTTTTTCACCGAATTTGACCGTTTTGTGGTCATAGTAAAATTGTAACAATCTTACCTGGTGGTCTAGCGGGAGGGGGTCTGCAGGGACGCCTGCAGCCCCCTCGGCGGGGATGCCCGCCACGTTGCTCCTCTGGGCCGCAAATGGGGAATAGTTAGGGCGCGCGTCGCGTCTCTTCCTGATTTATGTGCGCATGCACGCTGGCGTGTGACGTCAGCACGCAGTGGCGCGAAATTTAAAAGTATTAAAGGCACAGTTTGGATTTTTATCATTGCCCGTGCTAGGATTTTGTTCCTGGTGCTTCTGAGCCTTGTGCTATTGTCTGAACCTGTTTGATTCCTGTTTTTGACCCCTGGCTATTTGACTATTCTGACTTCTGGATTCTGACCCTTGCCTGATTACTGACCACCGCCTCTGATTAACCCTCTGATTGACTCCCTGGTTTGACCCTTGCCTGTCTGATAACGTTTGTTCTCTGCCTGCCTCAACCCGGCCTGATCTGACTACTCTTTTGCCTAAACGCCTTGTACTGCGATCTTCTGTCCAAAGACTTTGCTTTACTGTCGTGCCCCTCTGCCTATCCAGAACCCTCATCTTGCACCTCTCGTTTAAGTCCAGGTGGCATCCAAGTAAGCCGAGGGCTCCTCCCGAGGCCCAAAGGCGGTCACACTACTGGCGAAGCACGAGCCGAGACCAGGGTGCCTGGTGTTTGTTCTGGTGCTGGGTGCCGACCGTGACAAAAATCGTTCGATCGAACTATGAAATCCATCAATCGAAAGATTTTTCTTCGACTTCAAAAACCATAGAAAACTGCTCTAGAAGGTCCCCATAGGCTAACATAGCACTTTGGCAGGTTTAATATGGCAAAATATTTGGCCTCCTGCATTGGCCTCCTGCATTGCACTGGACTCCACACACCCCTCTCACACACTGTTCACGCTGCTCCCATCCGGCAGACGCTTTCGCAGTATTAAAGCCCGAACAACCAGGCTGCGTGAAAGCTTTTTTCCACAAGCGATCAGACTCCTCAACTCACTGCCTGCCCTCCCACTACATTCCAGACACACCTGTGAACTTAACTTTGTGAACAGTTAATTTATTTGCACAATTCTAAAGGTTTACACATGTATATATACAATTTTTGCCAATATATTGCACATTTCATGTTTACATATTTACTGTGTATTTTTAAGTGCCTTTTTGTGATATGTACTAGCTGGAGCCACGTCGTCTCGTCTCACTGTACTGTATATTTGTATACTGCTGAGATGACAATAAAGTTTACTTTGACTATTTGAAGTTGAAGTTTTTTTAAAGAGTCAGTACTTCGATTATTGAATGGTCGAATATTCAAACTATTTTACTTTGAATACAATTCGAAGTCAAAGTCGTAGCATCCTATTCGATGGTCGAAGTATCCAAAAAAATAAGAATTTTGGATTTTATTTGCATCGAAAATTCCCTCAAATTCACTTTGACCCTTAATAAATCTGCCCCTAGGTATTCATAAGTGCTTATACAAAGAGAACTAATTCTATGGGGATGGATACATATAAATTTTAAAGTGCTAATAAAACACTGCTGGCATATTTGTGCTGTGTATAGTGTATAACGATTTATACATGCAAACTTTTATGGGATGCTTCTGTGTAGCCTGTAAGGAGGGAATTCCCCTCTTCCCATATTATAATATTAGACTACTTTCCATTAATTGATGACCATGACCCATCCAGAATCAAATTAGGCATTTTTAACCAATGTGGGCAAGAAGTCTGTAAATTTTCCGCTCTGTGTGAGTTTCCACCAGGTACTTACTTAGTGATGAGCAAATCTGACCCTTTCTCTTTGATGAAAATTTGCAAAACGGTGAAAAATCGCTAAAATGCATTGAAGTCTATGGGCAACAGTAATTTTTGAAGCGCAACCATTTTTGTTCATCCATTGGAGTCTATGGGCATTATTTTCACTGCAAAACTTGTCTCATCACTAATCCACATGCTGAATTAGTAACTTGCATGAATGTAACTGTAAACTGCATGACTGACTAGAAATCAATGAAGTCTTTGTAAATTTCTTCTTAGTGATGTTTTGACTTCCTTGTTCCTCAGACTGTAGATCAGAGGATTTAGCATGGGGCTTACTATGGCATAAAATACAGAAGCCACTTTATCCTCTGTGAAATGATACTTTGAGTTTGGGCGGTAATAATTGAAGAGAAAAGTACTGTATAAAATAATGACCACAGTTAGATGTGAGGAGCAGGTGGAGAAAGCTTTGGATCTTATGTTGTTTGATGTTTTGCTTTTAAAAAGCATGGTGATTATAGGGATGTATGGATAAACAGTGACCCCTATAATCATAATGCCATAAACTATCCCAGAGACAAATATAAGCAATACATTGATGAATGTGTCACTACAGGAGACCTCAAGCAGCTGGGGAAGGTCACAAAAGAAACTTTGCAAAGGATTTGAGCTGCAAAACGTCAGTTTAGTTAAAAAAATGGAGTGCATCAATGAATATACCAAACCAGAAACCAATGCACCTGATACAAACCGAACACAAACTTTCCAGCTCATTATCTGCATATAATGAAGAGGGCGACAGATGGCAATGTATCTGTCATAGGACATCACTGACAACACAGAAACCTCTGATACAACGAAAAAGAGGAAGAAGAAAATCTGAGTTAGACAAGCTTGCAGAGAAATTAGTCTTTGGTCTGTAAGTAAATCAAACAGAATTCTTGGGGTAGTCACTGAAGAGTAACTTATATCTAAACATGCCAGAGTGCCAATAAAAAAGTACATTTGGGTATGAAGATGGAAATCAGTGAAGATCAGGGAAACGATGAGAAGGTTTCCAGTCAGAGTCATAAGGTAGATCAAGGAAAACACCAGGAACAGAGGAAGCTGAAGACTAGGGAGATCAGTCAACCCAGCGAGAACCAACATATACACTATTGTTTGGTTTGCCATCTCACAAGTATTTCCTAAAAAACAGAATTAATCACAACACATTAACATTGGTGTGCAATGGTGTGCAGTGAAAACTCATGGACGAGATACAATTCGTGATGCAGTTCAATTAAGAAAAAAACTTATCTCACTGTTTATCACATGGAAACTATTGAAGTCTATGGGAAAGAACTGCAACTGAATTTGGAGAAGAGTTTTTTTATTTGTTATTCAAAAAACCATACCCATTATAAATGCATTTCAAAATCTCAGCTGTCAATCATGTATTGCATGCCCCTCCTCTATGCTTACTTTCCATTCTGCACTTCCTTGATGTCACTGCACTCCTCACATTCCTCTTCTCTCCTCACCATCTAATTGGTTAGCCAGTGCAAGGATATGGCCATCAGATGTCCCATTCTGGTGCAGAAACAAGATTTTGGTATGATGAAAAGCCTGCTTCATATAGTTTGGACAATATACCCATTAAGTATATTCTCAGAGCAAATATCTGCTGATTTTTTCAGGTAATCATTCAATCCTCATATTTTCATTGCATTCATTACAGATTCAAATAATAAAACATACTTTAGAGCTACAGTATCTGTTTAAATGAAATCAAATGCAACTGGACATTTAAAGTTTTTCTTGAAAAATTGGTAGGGAATTCCCTGGCATTTAAACCCCTGAGGGCAATAAAGTGAAATGTTTTCAAGATAAACTTTAAATGTACAGTTGCATTTGACTTAGCAGATACTGTATATCATGACCTGGATAAATGAGAATCTTCATAGACATACTTAAGATCTGTTAATCAAGATAAAAACGGTATCCCCTTAATTTATTGTAGCATATAATGAAATCAATTGACCAAATTAGATCACAATTGATTATACACACACAATAATTTATAACTAGTATATAAGTAAAGAAACAATGAAAAAATCAAGGATTAACTCCCATAAATTAATCAATTCCTTGATATAAAGTACTAGTGCAATAAATACTTCAGTGCGACTGAAGTATTATGTTAGTTTAGTGCTCACTGAAATTCATGTATTTCCAGGCTATCTCACTTTAAACAACGTGATTCAGTGTATGGGATAATAGTGTGAGTTAATTCCAATTTACCCCTTAGCACAGGAATTGATTAATTTGTGAGAGTTAATCCCTGATTTTTTCTTTTGTCATTTTTTCTTTACTTATAAACTAGTTATAAATTATTGTGCGTTTATAATCTATTATAATCTAATTTGGTCAATTGATTTCATTATATGCTACAAGTAATTAAGGGGATACCTTTTTTATCTTGATTAACACTGTCACTTTCTCTCAGTTCCCTTTATTTAATTTATTTAATCTCACCAGGTGATAGATCTAATTGCTACTTGAATTGTAATCATACTTTAGATCTGATCACAGGACCACTTCTGTGAGTATACAACAAATCTCAACCTTAGTCCTGATTGAGTATTTCAGCCTTAATATCCCTTCCTTTGAAACTTTCTAAACCCCCTGCAATAAATTAGCCAACAGGGTCAGCAATAAGTCTTGCAGAAGCAAAGAGCACAGCCAGCAAGGGTTAGCTTTATAGTCTTTGTCTTTGTGGAAAAAATGAGTACTGCCAGCAAGGGTTATCAATACAGTTTTTGTAGAGAGAATAGGTATAACCAGCAATACAGTCTTTGCAAGGAGAGTGAACACAGCCAGAAAGGGTTAATAATACACTGTTTAGTGGGAACAACCAACACTGGTAACTTTTGATTGCAGGAAAAAAATAAAGCAAACAAATAATATTTAAACAGGGCAATAATGACTTGCAAGATTTGTGGAGGAGCACCAGGTTGTTATAGAGAATCAGTTCAGGAAACAGAGCCGACAAGGAGAGAGAGAATCATAGTCCAGAATCCAGGAGCAAGCCGAAATGAAGCCTTTTAGTCAGTCCACACAAGTGAGGTACAGGAGCAGGGGAACAGTGAGCAGAAAATCCAAAGAAGTTTGCAAAAAATCAGAGCCGTGAGACAACCAAAGAACACGCTAGAACTCCTATTTAACAATGACTGCACACATCCAACACTATCAACATCCACTCCATCTAGCCTTTCACTGTATTTACTAAGTCAACCCACTTGATGCTCATTAACATCATACAAATGATTTTATAGCAAAAAACGAACATACAAACATTTCTAGGCAAACTCACCTTAATTTAACTGACCAGAAAAAGATTGTGGTAAAAATAAAACAACAAAGTAAAAAAGAAAAGAAAAAAACACACAAATAACTAATGCATATTTAAATTCATTTCAGACTAGCTTAACAGCACAACATAGGTATAAAAGATGTATATAATACATACAAAAGAAATACAGGTATGGGATCTGTTATCCAGAATACTCGGGACCTTTGGATCTTTATAACTTAATTCTAATAGAAAACATTAAATAAACCCAATAGGCTGGTTTGGTTTCCAATAAAACATTAAATAAACCCAATAGGCTGGTTTGGTTTCCAATAAGGATTAATTATATCTGAGCTTGGTTCAAGTACAAGATACTGTTTTATTATTACAGAGAAAAAGGAAATCATTTTTAATAATTTGAATTATTTAGATAAAACGCAGTCTATGGGAGATGACCTTCCCATAATGCCATAATAAAAAAGTATCTGACGCATCTTTGATAATATTTTTCTGTTATTTTTATTACAATAGTCACAACTGTAGTAGGAAATATAGAGGGCAATGTTGCAAACATTATACAATAATAATTAGTGATGGGTGAATTTGGGGCATTTCGCTAAGCCGGAAAAATCGCAAATTTCCCGCAAAATTCATGAAACTGTGAAAACTCATGAAACAGCGCTGGCGTCTTGTTTTTGATTTTCGCAGCGGTTTTGCGACTTTATTCGCCGGCGGCGAATCACGGGAGTTCGCCACAAGTTTGCCCATCACTAATAATAATTAAAAACTGAGAGTATAATTAATTTATCATACAATGGATATCTCATGTATAATGTTTTACATAAGTCAGTGTGGACAAATATCATTACAATTGCTAGCATTCAACTGCTATAACCATTTGACCAACATGATGCATCATAAATTGGTTTTGTGAAAGATGAGTTGCAACAAGCTGGACCACAAGTTCCTAAACAATTTGACAAAATATTGTTTACAGTGTTTCCTAAAAGTTTAGCAATAAAAATGTGAAAAAAGAAAGAAGGGATCAGCTTAAAATAAAAATTGTACTGTGATTTTATAAAAGCATTGTCACTTCTAAAATACTATGGTAATACTAAAACCATAAATATAAAATATAAAAAATTTAATTATTCCCAGAGTGTTTGATATTTGAAAGTGTTTTGACTAAACAAACACCCAAAACTAAGTACAGTGTATGCATTTTCTTTATAAAAATGTAAAGGTGTCATTTACTAGAAAGTCAACAAATGTTTGCACCTGAAACCTCGCCAATATTATAGGTTTTAGAGTGCTTCTTTAAGACATTTTTTGAGAATTGTCTATTTGTTGATAAATATACCACTAAATGTGCAAAATTCTAATATAGAATCAACGTGTAGTAAACCCATAATATGTACCATTATAAACTGTGATATAGACACAATATTCAGGTTTATGTTTTAAACAATAACACGTACCTCTACAAAAAACAATGATTTATCTCCCTCTCCAAAGGAAAACAGTGGCTAAATAAACCATCCAGTTAATCTCCAGTGGATAATTATAATATAGAAATAGAGTTAGGCCTTTAGAGAAGATCTAAATAATTCGGTGTCAGTGGGCTAGGTAATTGAATGTAGTACAGGACTCCCCCAACTCAATGTAGGACAGTACTCCCCCAACTCCTTATTTATTACGTGAGTACAGGAAATTGATTTCATTAGTCCAAAGATTGTTTTATTTTTGGTTTAGTAAAATTGGCAACTATGGGGAACAATGACATTTGGATAAGCAGCAAAAGAATGTTACAAAATCTTGTATCTGTGGTGAATTTTGCAATGTTCAAAGAACTTGGGCAGATGACTAGCACATCACTGTCTAGCCTTAGCAAGGCAAAGGGGAAAGAACTTGGGGACAGGAGACAAGTCAGTGGGTTTCCACTCTACCCTGAAGAGAAAGAGTTCTGCCCTATTGGGAGGCCCGGACCAAAACTACCCGGACCAGATAAGGATTCCTGATGAATGGCAGGTAGTTGGAAAGAAGAAGAACAAAAAATGTAAGCCACTTAAAATCCCTATATCTAGGGGCACATTTACCTAGGGTCGCATATCGAGGGTTAATTAACCCTCGATATTCAACCATCGAAGTAAAATCCTTTGACTTTGAATATCCAAGTCGAAGGATTTACCGCTATTCCTACGATCGAAGGAATAATCGTTCGAGCGATTTGAAGGATTTTATTCCTTCGATCAGAAAATTGTTAGGAAGCCTATGGGGACCTTCCCCATAGGCTAACATTGGCCTCGGTAGGTTTTAGGTGGCGAACTAGGGGGTCGAAGAATTTTTTAAAGAGACAGTACTTCGACTATCGAATGGTCGAATAGTCAAACGATTTTTAGTTTGAATCGTTCGAGTCGAAGTCCAAGGTCGTAGTTGAAGGTCGAAGTAACCCATTCGATGGTCGAAGTAGCCATATTCGACCATTCGACCATTCAAACTATTTTCCTCTATTCCTTCACTCGAGCTAAGTAAATGGGCCCCCTAGTGTTATGATCTTATATTCCAAATGCAGAAAAAAAACCCTGGGGGTTATGTTTAAGGAGGTTATCTAATCCTAGAAAAAGAACATTGTCTGAAAATAATGTGGGAGAAGCAAGCATTAGAACAAGGGATGAGGCTGGAGTAGATTATAGATTGTCAACGGGAGATAGATTAACTAAGTAACCGAGCAAGACATTCAAATACATATAATATATTTTTTATATAAAAAAAAAAAGCAGAATGCTAACAAAACTATGTTCGATTATGGCTTGCTCTCCTATCTGTTTCATATGTGCTGTGTGTGCAGCATTAAGATGATCTGTGTATAATGTTAACCAGAGCCTTAGCCACACATTGGTTGACCTAATGTATTTACAGTGACCAGACTGACATGATCATCTGAAGTGCAGGAATGGCAGTTTTTGAATAACTTATTCTTCATTAATACAGAGCCAGGTGTTATGTGATGGGCAAGGATGGTATTGTGGCCTAGATGTGTTATACATTTAATAGTGAGGAGCAAATCTGTCCTGTCTTGCTCCACTGAAATATTAGTAAATTTAAAAAACTGCAAAAATTTGAAAAACATATTAGGCAGTTTTGCAAAAATACTTGATGACTAAAAATTTTGCTCATCACTAACCTTAAGCCATTCACTGCCTGATGATTTGACACTTCTGCTACTTCTATTTCTCTTACAGCTCGGGGGACAGTGGAACCATGCGGTTAAGGGCCTTCTTTCCAGGAGGCAGGACACTGAAGCAAAGATGAACTCCTCCTTCTCCATCCTATATATTCCTCCTGCTTAACTCCCATATTCAGTTTTTTCAGTGTCCTGTATCCAAGGAGGTAGAGACATTGGCCTCCAGGAGGCCCTGCAAAAGGAATTCTGCGGTAAATGAATAGCGTTGATGCCCGGGGTGAGACCAGAGTCAGGGACAGTGCTTTGCTCTGGAGTTAACCCCCATAGCTGGAATCCTCATCTGGGGTCGGTAAGACTTGCTTGCAAGCTGGCCACCCAGCATATGGGAACCTGCCGACATGGCAGGTCCTTGACTGGCCAGACAGGCTGGTGAGGTAAGTACTGGGCTGAAAATGCCAGTAAGTACAAATACCAGCTGAGTAACTATTAGAGCAGTGCACTTTCCTGGGATCTGCTAAACCTTCTGCTCACCTTCTCCCAGCACCAACAGTTAATATGCAGTTTTTCATCTGGCAAGCAGCCGGCTTAGCACCGTCGGGAGTGGGTAGTAGGACCAGGAGCTGTGAATCGATCTTACTATGTCATCTCCCCTTCTGGCGGCGGTGCTTCTCTTTCACTACAGCTTCCATGGGGGAGCCACAATACGTCACTCCGCTCTTGCGTGTATTTTTGCGCCACTTCAGGTGGAGTGGATTCTTAGCGCTGCAAGTTCAGCAGAGAGCCCAGCATCACTTACCCTGCTGCAGGCGGCTCAGGGCTCCTTCTGATAGGTGAACCACAGTTCAAAACTTAATTTCTTCTTCTAGGAAATAATAATGCTGTTGGTGGGAGAAGGGAGCGTAGGAATTAGGCGCTGATATACTCGCCAAAGGCCAAACTTGCGTGAAAGCATCTTTCCCAGGGGAGGGAGGGCGAAGGCTACTGCCACTGTGTCCTATCTTGCCTGCGCTACATGCAGTGCTAAATTCCCCAAAGGCCAGGGAGACCCTGTTTGTGCAGTATGCACATCATCAAGGGATTCATTTAACCCTTACATTACTCCTGACATTTCAGAATTAGGAGATGATACCTCTGCTGGGGGCTCTGCAGAGGCTTCAGTATCACACCCCATGGGGGATATCCCCCAACCTTGGGCGCTACAGCTCCCTGAACCCCTGGCTGGTCTGCAGGGAATTGCAAAACTGTCCTTTTCACTGGATAAGTTTGTAACTCAACTATCAGCTCAATCCCAGCCCAGAAATAAAAGGTATTTGAGTAAGAGAAAGGTACCTATGTTGCATTCATCTGGGGAGTCGGCCAAAGACATCGGGGACTCTGAGCTCAGTGAGTGTGAGATTTCCTCAGCATCTTCCGGGGGTATCCCAGATCCCGATAGGGAAGTGCCTCATGATATAGAAGGAATCATAAGGGCCATTAAACATTACCTACAGCTGGATGATTCAGTTGGAGCTGGAACAGGAGCCAAAGGACCATTTAAGCGCCAGCGCAAATAAAACACTGAATTTCCATCTCACGATCAATTAGGTGAGGTAATACTAAAGGAATGGGATTGTCCAGAGAAGAAGTTCCAGCCTTCATGCAGGTTTTCACTCTCCTATCCTTTTGCAAAAAACCTGACTGAAAAGTGGGGAGTCCCTCACGCAGTCAATGCTCCAGTATCACGTTTGGCTAAGAACACAGCTCTCCCTGTCCCAGATGCTGCAGCATTTAAGGACCCCACAGACAAACATCTTGAAGGTTTTCTACACTCCATTTTCACATCTGCAGGCTCCACATTCAGACCTATTATGGCGCCGGGCAATGGCGGATTGGGCTCAGGAGCAGCTCGATGGTAGACGCCAATGCTTTCCTGGGAGATGCCCTTCTTGAATCATTGCGCGTAGATAGATTTGGCTCAAACATTGGTCGGCGGATCTCAGCTCTAAAAAGGCCCCAAGATCTATGGCCTTCAAGGGCAAGCGATTGTTTGGTGATGAGCTAAAGAGGATTATATTTCAGGCTACAGGTGGAAAGAGCACATTGTTGCCCCAGCATCAATGCAAGACAGAGACGTGGGCACTTTTTTCATGGCCAAAGTTCCAGATCACTTAATATGTCCACTTCTTCCTTTTGATCCAAGAATACAGATGCAGCCACTTTGGTTTGTCTGCTTGACACAGAATAACTAAACACAGATATCCCATTTATCTCATTTAACACAGAAAACTGCGTCACAACATCCCATCTAATTAAAGCATTCACAATTGTGAACAATGGAGCTTTGGTATGCTAATGAAAAGGTTAAATGCATTAAATGAGTTAAGATGACTTAAGATAACACAGTTTCTTCAATTACCCCTGAGTCATGACGCATTTAACTCACAAATCCAAGTGGCTTCATCTGTAGGTTTCCACACAAGAACCGTCAGGGTTAGCAGCCCCGCAAGAATCAACAGAAACCCCGGACAAATCCTCATCATAATGATGGGGTAGGCCCTCTGGTGACCGATCAGGCAGTGGGGAGCCATCTTCGTTGGTTCCGGGAAGTGTGGCTGGAAGCCATGTCAGATATTTGGGTTCATGAACTGGTAGTGGAGGGGTACAAGCTAGAGTTTCTATCTCAGCCTCCAGATCATTTCATTCTCTCCAGAGTCCCCCCGAGAGATCCAAAGAGAGAAGCATACTTCACTGACTCAGGTCTTCTTCAGACAGGGGTCATTGTTCCAGTTCCACAAGACCAGATATTCAAGGGCTTCTATTCAAATTTATTCATAGTGCCCAAAAAGAATGGCTCTTTTTGTACAGTTCTGGATTTAAAGGCCGAGAACAAATTCATCAAGTACCGTTGATTCCTCATGGAGACCATCCGCTCAGTGGTACGAGCTCTGATCAAAGATGAATTCCTGGCATCCTTAGACATTCAGGATGCATACTTACGTGTTCCCATTCCATTTGGCCGGGACATCACAGATTTCTATGATTTGCCTTCCTAGAAAGACATTATCAGTTTGTGGCCCTTCCCTTCGGCCTGTCTTTGGCGCCGCGGGTATTCACCAAGATCAAGGCAGCAATGAAGGTGGTCCTAGGTCTCCAGGGCATATCCATTACACCCTATCTGGATGAAATCCTGGTGAAGGCGCCATCCCTGGAAGAGGCCCAGAGACATCTGGCACTTAGTATCAGGACATTCGAACAATTTGGGTGTTTGATTAACAGGAAAAAAACCATCCTAAATCCCACCCAGGTCATGCAGTTCCTGGGACTAATACTAAACACACGCTCACAGAGAGTGGTCTTGCCTCAGGAGAAGCAGGAGAAGATGTGTCGTCTTGTCCGACAACTCATACAGATCAGAACACCATCTGTGTGTTTGGCCATGCAGCTGCTGGGGTACATGGTTGCAAAAATTGAGACGGTTCCCTTTGCACAATTTCATTTCCATCCACTTTAACTGTGCATACTATGAAACTGAACCAGAGGTTATCGTTAGATTGGGTAGCCTTACAGTCTCTACAGTGGTGGCTCAACCCTCTACATCTAGCCAGGGGCCGAAGGTGGGGGGAGATGCAGTGGATGGTACTTACCACAGACGCAACCCTCAACGGATGGGCAACAAGGTTCGCTCACAGGTCAGCCCAGGGAAGTTTGTCTTCCGCGGAGTCCAGACTACCTATAAACATCCTAGAACTTCAAGCAATCTACCTCACACTCCGTCATTGGGAGGATCTCCTGAAGAATTTTTCAGTACGAGTACAGACCGACAATGTGACCGCAGTCGCATACATAAATCACCAAGGGGGAACTCGCAGAGCGGCAGCCTGGTCAGAGACGACAAAAATCCTGTCATGGGCGGAGAATCGGGTAACAGAGGTATCCGCGATTCATATGCCCGGCAACGAGAATTGGGAAGCCGACTATCTAAGCCAGCACCCACTAGACCCAGGAGAATGGGAGCTCCTTCTAGAGGTGTTCGACATGATAGTATGCAGGTGGGGGCTGCCAGAAGTCAATCTGATGGCGTCTTGATTCAACAGAAAAGCCCCAAATTTTTTTGCCAGATGTCGACATCCTCAGGCAGCAGGAGTCGACGCCATGACTCTACCATGGTGTTTCCACCTTGCGTACATATTTCCACCCATTCGAATGCTTTCACGAGTTCTCAAGAGCTTTCGTAAGATGAACCTGCGACTGATCATCGTGGCTCCATTCTGGCCATGGAGAGCATGGTTCATGGATCTAATTTCACTGTCCGCGGGAGATTGGTTTCATCTACCGAGCAAACCAGATGTACTTGGCCAGGGTCCCATATTTCATCACAACCCAGTGTGAAATTCACTGCAGTTCCTGATATACTGGAAGGGTTTTGGTCCAGAGGAGTGTTCCTGGGTTAAGCATTCTGATGCTCCTCGGTTAGTATGGGAATTTTACAATTTCCTCAGAAGCCAGGACATAGTAGTCCAGTGGCCCCCCTTGGGGAGGGGGTACTGTCAGGAGTGCCCAATGATGCTGCCATCTCCTCAGGCACCACATCCAAAATGTCAGCACCCATAGCCGACACGTGGATAGTTGACTACCGCAAATTGGAGCTGCAAGGCCCCTGACAAATACAGCCTTGACTCTTAGGCTGAAAGTATTATTTTGCTTTTTTATAGATCCATGGTAAGACCTCCCTTTGAGTATACAGTGATATTTTAGGCTTTAGTCCTTAAAGGGCACGTTTACCCCAAAATAAAAATTTGCTTAATAAAAGAAAACATAATTCTTAGCAACTTTGCAGTATACATTCATTACATATTTTCTATGGTTTTTAAGTTATTTGTATATGTATTGCTCTTGAAAGCAGTGGTTTATCTGTCCCTTTCTATTCTCTGACCTGATGACTCAGACTGTTGATACAATGTAAGACAAGGTGGCTGGTTAACAGACATGTCTTTGCTGGGGAACTAAAACTTTTGCAATATTGTTTAAAAGTAACAACCAGGAGTTAGACAAAGCTGCTTTCAGTAGCAACTTTTTTTTACAAATAACTTGAAAAACACTGAATATTTTTAATGTATATTGGAAAGTTGCTTAGAATTATGTTTTCTTTTCTTTGGAAATTTCTATTTTGGGGTTTACTTGCCTTTAAGGAGGCCATTTTTCGGCTGGAAATGATGCACAAATATGAACTGGTAAAATCTATTTTAAACTATGAGGAAAGGCTGTCAATGTTGGGGGTTTTAAAGAAAAGGGGACAGTTGGCAATTCGCAACTTCTGGTTTACTTCAGTAATGGAAGATTAAACAGTAACATAGTAAGTTAGGTTGAAAAAAGACACATGTCCATCAAGTTCAACCTTTTAACTTTTTTTAACCTGCCTAACTGCCAGTTGATCCAGAGGAAGACAAAAACCCCATCTGAAGCATCTCCAATTTGCCTTAGAGGGGGAAAAAATTCCTTCCTGACTCCAAAATGGCAATCGGACTAGTCCCTAGATCAAATTGTATTATGAGCTATCTTCCAGAACCCTGTAATCCCTCACTTGCTAAAAAGCCATCCAACTGCTTCTTAAAGCTATCTAATGTATCAGCCAGTGCAACTGGTTCAGGGACAGAATTCCACATCTTCACAGCTCTCACTGTAAAAAAACCCTTCTGAATATTTAGGAGGAACCTCTTTTCTTCTAATCGGAATGGGTGACCTTGTGTCAGCGGGAAAGACCTACTGGTAAATAAAGCATTAGAGAGATTATTATATGATCCCCTTATATATTTATACATAGTTATCATATCACCCCTTAAGCGCCTCTTCTCCAGCATGAACATCCCCAATTTGTCCAGTCTTTCCTCATGGCTAAGATTTCCCATACCTTTTATCAGCTTAGTTGCCCTTCTCTGTACCCTCTCTAATTCAATAATGTCCTGTTTGAATGATGGAGACCAAAATAAAGTGGAAAAAAAGGCTGCTTCCTGCTGTTTATCAATGCCCCTTTTAATATAGCTCAAGACCTTATTTGTAAGGATGGGCTAATTTGACCCGTTTCGTTTCACCAAAAATTTGCCGCCGGCGAAATGTCGCAGATGCCCATTAAAGTCTATGGGCGTCAAAAAAATGTTGTTGAGTGGCAAAAAAATTTTTTAAACGTGTCTTTTTTTTTTTTGACGCATGCCGCCATACAAGTCCATGGACATCATTTTTTGATGGGCTTGGATATTTTTACATCCCAGGTGAACAACTTTACATTTATCAACATTGAATCTCATTTGCCACTTAGCTGACCAGATTGCAAGTTTGTCAAGATCCTGTTGAAAGGATGCAACTTCCTGGATGGAATTAATTGGGCTGGATAGTTTTCTGTCATCTGCAAACACTGATATATTACTTACAATACCCTCCCCTAAGTCATTAATGAACAAGTTAAATAAAAGTGGACCCAATACCGAGCCCTGAGGGACCCCACTAAGAACCTAACTCCAAGTAGAGAATGTACCATTAACAACCACCCACTGTACCTGATCATGTAGCCAGTTTCCTTTCCATGTGCAAACAACTTCATTAAGCCCAACAGACCTTAGTTTAGAAATCAGTCATTTGTGGGGCACAATATCGAACACTTTGGCAAAATCCACATAGATCAGATCTACTGCCTCCCACTGTCCAGCATCTTACTTACCTCTAGGGATGTAGCGAACTGCCGTTTATGTGTTCGCGAACGCCATTCGCGAACACCGGCAAAAAATGCGAACAGTTCGCGAACAGTTTGCGAACTTTGAACATCCGCAAAATCGTTCGATTCGAACGATCGAAGGATTTTAATCGTTCGATCGAAGGATTTTCGTTCGAATCGAATGAGTTCATTCGATCGAATGGCTTCGATCGTTCGATTCGAACGTAAATCCTTCGATTTTAGCGGTCGAAGGAATCGAATGGTGGAATGGTCGAACGATTTTTGTTCGAATCGAACGCGAACTCGTATTGGCGAACGTCGCGCGCCGTTCGCGAACATTCGGCGGACGCGAACAGTCGAAGTTCACGCGAACTAGTTCGCCGGCGAACAGTTCGCTACATCCCTACTTACCTCATCATAAAAAGCAATCAAATTAGTCTGACATGACCTATTCTTCATAAATCCATGCTGCTTGCTGCTCATAATGCCATTCAAAAGGACAAAATTTTGAATGTGATCCCTTAACAAGCCATCAAATAATTTGCCCACCACAGATGTCAAGCTTACTGGCCTATAAGTGCCAGGCTGAGATTGTAATCCTTTTTTAAATATTGTAATGACATCATCTTTTCTCCAATCCATAGATTCCATACCAGATGAAAATGAGTCTGAGAAAATCAGGGGGCTGGTCTAAAACTGAACTATGCTCTCTTAGAACCCGGGGATGTATGCCATCAGACCCTGGATCCCTGTTTACATTATTTTTCATTAAAGCTTTATGGATCATATCCTGAGTCAGTCACTGACTAGATTGAGCTGAGCCATCAGTGCAGCTATGATGTGAGCCTGGAAACTCAGACTCCTCTATTGTATACACTGAAGAAAATAACAGATTTAGCACATTTGCCTTTTCTGTATCTGTTACAATTATACTGGTACCATTATTTAATGAAGCAACACTCTCAACCTGCATCTTTTTACTTTTAATACTTTTAAAAAACTTTTTGGGGTTAGTCTTAGCCTCTGCCACAATGCACTCTTCATTTCCTTTCTTTGCCTTCTGGATTGCTGATTTACAACATTTATTTGAGTGTTTATATTCATTAAATGCAGCTTCTGTCCCAACAGACTTGTCATTTTTTAAATGCCTTTCTCTTCTTTCCTATTAGATTCTTTACTTCTATATTAAGCCACATAGGGTGATTCTTAGAACTTCCACATTTACTCCTTAAAGTGATACTGACACATTCTTATAAAAATAGGAACGTGTCGGTATCAGTAAATAGAAGCTGTACGTGAAATATAATCAGCTAAAAACTCCCCAAAGCATGAAGGATATCCGTGTTCTGTAGAGCTCACAATCTAAGTAGGTTAGTAACGTACAAGCACAAAAAAAAAAGAAAATTAAGTGCTGCAGGTTACAGTGGTAGAGGTGTCATTCCAAAATAAATGAGAAACAAGAGAGAAAGGTTTAAGATGGGAAACAGCAGGGGAAATTTAAGGATTTGACCAAGTGGTTGCTCTGAGAGGAGCGGAGCAGTCAGCCAGGAACATATGGAGACTCACTGGAATCTATATGAGGCGCAGAGGAATTAAGTACAGGTATAGGATCCCTTATCCGGAAACCCGATATCCAGAAAGCTCCGAATTTAGACTCCATTTTATCCAAATAATTTAAAATGATTTCCTTTTTCTCTGTAATAATAAAACAGTAGCTTGTACTTGATCCCAACTAAGATATAATTAATCCTTATTGGAAGCAAAACCAGCCTATTGGGTTTATTTAATGTTTAAATGAATTTCTGTAGACTTAAGGCATGAAGACCCAAATTACGGAAAGATCTGTTATCTGGCAAACCCCGGGTCCCGAGCATTCTGGATAACAGGTCCCATACCTGTACTTTAAAATTACTTACAATTTTACAATTTTTCGAAATGGCAAAAATATGCGAAACACATTGACGTCAATGGCCATTAAAATAATTTTGACACAAGCAACAATTTTTATACGCATGACTATTTTGTCCAAATGCATTAAAGTCAATGGGCGTTTGAATAACTTTGAAGGGCAACAATTTTTATGCGTGATTTTGCTGCATTGAATTTTTATGTTTTTGATTGATCAAGTTTTTCAGATTTAAATTTTTTTTAAAAAGCATACATTTGAGTGTTCAAGAGTTGTTTTGATGAAAAAAGAAATGTGCAAATACACTATCCAATTTTTGATAAATTTGCCTCCCAATTCCAAGTATACAGAATATCCCCCTGCATGCAAACAAAACAATCACAATAAAGAGGAAAGGAAGGATGTTGAAATCTAATGATCTTCCTCACAAGGACCAATTATTGAGTAACTTATAGAAATAAAAAAATTATAACTTATAAAATCAATGCATATTTTTGTACCAAAATCTGCTCTACATGTACGCTCACTGGCAAAATGCTATGTTCCCGTAAGCAGGAGCAGATAGTTGCACATTGGATTTTGTATGCTTTCATAGAAAATCCAGTGAAATGCTTGTGTGCCACTTGCCTAAGACTGATCTGCTCAAAACTCCACATTTAAAACTGGACAAAAAGGAAAATCAATAGTTAAATGGTTGATTAGCAATACATTTTGATATACACAAAAAGTGAAGTCTGTAGCATTAAACCTGCTACTCGTGAAAAATGTCACTTTTAAGGGGCTGATTTATCAATGTTCGAATTCAATGTTTTACCACAATTATTTGCACTAATATTCATTAATTCAAAGTAGAGTTTTCAGAACTTGAAAAACCTGAGATTTTTGAAGCATTTCATTTTAGAAAATGTTCAGGTTCAGGAGGAGGCATTCAATGAGCAGTCCTTAAGGCAGGCAAGTAAAGGTCAGTTTGATTTATTGAAGTACCAAATGCAGAAGTGGCGTTTCACATTGTCATAACATTTATGATTATGAGCTTTTTGGCTCAAGCCATCATTAAAGAAACCTGACTTGACTTTTTCTACTCATGCTGAAAGCCTGCTCGCATCATGTCAGGTTTCCTTGACAATTGCTTAAGCCTAAATTTTTCTGTTATTACAACACATTTTGTGTTATTACAACACAAAAATGCATAAAGCCACTTCTTTTTTTAGTACTTCAATAAAACTACTTGATGTTTACATGCCTGCCTCAAGGACTGCTCATTGAGTACCTGATCTGGTCCGTACGGTTGTTTCCACCCCCCTAGATAAAGCCTCAGAACGGTGTACCTGGGCCTCCTCCCTTTATAGTGAGTTTTGTTCAAATTCATCTTTTTTTTTTTAATTTTTCAAGTTCAAGTATTCAAATGAAAAAACTCTAAAATACACAAATTCAAATTTTTATAAACGCACCTCCCCATGTAAAATACGTAAAATTGCAACTCTAGTCCAATGCTGTATTGCGCTGCATGCAGTGCTAATTAAATACATCTTCACTACATAGATCTAGAAATCTTTCCCACTTAACCTCCCATAAATTTATAATCTATGTAAACACCTTCTTAGTGAGGTTTTAAGCTCCTGATTCCTCAGACTGTAGATCAGAGGGTTTAAAAAAGGGGTTAATATAGCATAAATTACAGAAGCCACTTTGTCCTCTGTGAAACGATACTTTGCATTTGAGCGCAAATAATTGAAGAAAAAAGAAGAATAAAATATAAAGACCACAGTTAGATGAGAGGAGCAGGTGGATAAAGCCTTTGATACCATGTTTTTTGATGGGATTTTTAAAACGGTGGAGATTATAATGATGTATGGGTAAAATGTAACCACTAAAACAACACCACCAACCATTATACCAGAAAGAAATATAAGCAATACATTGATGAATGTGTCACTACATGAGACCTGAAGCAACTGGGGCAGGTCACAAAAGAAACTTTGCAAAGCTTCAGGCCTGCAAAATGTCAGTTTGGTTAAAAAAACAGTGTGCACCAAGGAATGTACTATACCAAAAATTAGTACTTCTGACACAAGCTGAACACAAAATTTCCAACTCATTATCTGCATGTAGTGAAGAGGGCAGCAGATAGCGATATATCTGTCATAGGACATCACGGCTAACACAAATGCCTCTGATATTGCAAAAAAGAAGAAGAAGTAGATCTGAGTTATACAAGCTTGTACAGAAATATCCCTTCTTTCTGTGAGTAAATCAAAGAGCATTCTTGGGACAGTGACTGAGGAGTAACTCATGTCCAGACATGCCAGGGTTCCAAGGAAGAAGTACATGGGGGTTTGAAGATGAGAATCAATGAAGACCATGAGAAAGATGAGAAGATTCCCACTCAGAGTCATAATATAGATCAGGAGAAACACTGGAAACAGAAGAAGCTGAAGACTTGGAACATTAGTGAGTCCAGTGAGAACCAGCATATAAACTTTTGTTTGGTTAACCATATTTCTTTGGATTTACCTGTACAATTAACCAGTTCCATAATTATAACCTTACATAGAAATAGATTAACATTTCTCACCCCTTCTCCTCAGGCCCAGTGCCTTGGTGTTATCTTTGATTCTACATTGTCCTTCACTCCTCATATCCAGTAACTCATCGAAAGTAAAATACAACCTAGCAATTCTCTCAGCATATCAAGCACTGATGTATGCGCATACTGTACACCTCAGTAACCGCTCCTCCATCTGACTTCTGCTACCTTTCAGAATAGAATTCAAACTATTGCCCCATTCTACATCTCTGAACTCATCTCCAGATACTCACTAAACAACTTTTTATGCTCCTCTAATGACCTGTTTATCAACACCTTATACATTTGCATTCAACACATTGGAAGAGTTGCACACCATCTCTGGAATTATCTCCTACATTTCAACCGACTTTCTCCCAATCTCTCTGCCTTCAAAACATCTCCTAAAACACATTTCTTTACGGAAACATCCTCATCTATCAGTGTGCACTATAATCTGCTTAATGCAATGCTTAGTTCCAGATCTTTCGCTGGATGTTTCCCACCTCCTACACCTTGTTCTTAACTATTTTTTCATTTTAGACTATGAGCTGTTTTGGGCAGGACCCTCTTTACCTCATGTATTGGCTACTGGGTGTTTTTTTTATATGTTTAATGTTTGCACCCATTTATAGAACAACACTGCGGAATATGGTGGTGCTATATATACCCTGATATTCTTAGTTAGTGATGAGTCACCATCCACAATAAAAAACACTTTACTCTCCCAAAATTAGTTTTTATAACTACATTCAATCCAATTTACCAAAATTTAGTTTACCCAAAACTGCATCTACGATCCATTATTAAGGAACTGGATGACTTCCTACTAAGATTGTAAAGTTCCAATTTATCTATCAGTGTTTAATGCTTTAGAAGATTTAGAAGATGTGACAAATATTTATATTGATAATACAGGTATGGGATCTGTTTTCCAGAATGCTTGGGACCTGGGGTTTTCTGGATAATGGATCTTTCCATAATTTGGTTCTTCATAACTTGTCTACTACAAAATCATGTAAACATTCAATAAACCCAATAAACTGGTTTTGCTTCCAATAAGGGTTAATTATATATTAGTCGGGATCATGTACAAGGTACTGTTTTATTATTACAGGAAAATAATTTTAAATTGTTTTAATTATTTGATGATTATATCAATGTATTATATAATGGAGTCTATGGGAAATGGCCTTTCTGTAATTCTGAGCTTTCTAGATAATGGTTTTCCATATAACAGATCCCATACCTGTCCACAGTTGTGGGGTCTTATCTCAGCCATATTGGGGGTTTTACAACCATGGCAAAATCAACTAAATACATTTAAACATAAAGTTATTATGTTTTGCCATCTGTATAAATTTATAATAATTTGATAACCTCAAGTACAAGGTTCTGCCTTGAGTTAAAAAGGAAGAACTGTTTTTTTTTAAATTGGACACTACTAAAAAATAACTTTCATATTTTGTAGCTTCATATATAGTTACAAGATCACATAAGTTTTTTTTAGTGAACAGAACTTTTCATCATCATGTATGTGCAAAAAGCAAAATGTTAGAATGTTTTGGGACAGATTTATAGCAAAAAGTATCTTTATTATTAATTTATACTGTTTGCCACTTTTAAGGCCATTTGTCCTGTAAATGTTGTGGTTAGAAAATAGTGTTTGTTTTCATGGATTCAGTGTTTATCTTCTTTATTAAATGTTTGTTTCTGCTTCAAATAATCTCACAATTTAAAAAAAACTTGAATGTTTACTTTATTAAAAAAGACGAATATATAATAAAATCGATTGAATACAACTTTGGAGAAAAGCTGTCACAGCTTAAATTTGTCAGTTTTTCAAGATTAAAAACACAGAAAAACAAAAAAAAAATCCCGAATTAGGACAATTTTGACTTCTATATGAACTTGCAAGCTTTTAGATACCAACGTTTTACATTTAAAACTTTTTTGTGCTTAATAAATACTAGACATTCAAGTTTTTGTAAATTACTGTATACTTTGAAAGAGTTTTGTGCAAAAAAATCGAATCATGGCAAGAAATTTAAATTTAAATGTTGATAAATTACGCCCACGTGTAAAACTTTTATATCTCAGTAAAACTTCTGAAAAATGTGAAAGGAAAGTACTTTTTTTGTGATTTATTAAAAGGCAACAGAAAGAGAACTAATGACATACCTCGGACTATAATGCCCAAAAACATTTTTATAAAACCATCAAGAAAAGATCTGCTGGCTTTGTTGGTTTATCTTTCAATGCACAGACCTTACCTCTAATCTCAGGACTTCCTTTATGATCATTCAAAATACCTCTGCTTTAAAAAGCCTTCCTTTTAAACCTTTCAAACCTCATGAGTCTAATTAAATTTAAACATTCTCTACTATTTAAATAATTTATCATAATGGGAAATTATTTTTAACTAATGTATATTATTTTTCTCATGGGCCACTAATATAACCACAGCCACAAATGAAAGATAATATGATTTCATCTATTTTTATTATATTCTATTTTTATTATAAACTGCTCCTCATATATACAAAAAGTTTGACAGATTAGGAAAGATCAACATTTGCTCTTTAAGAGAAAGTTAAATTATGCATTGTGCCAACATTTGTAGTTTGATTTCTCAACCGGATGTTAATCTGGTAGAATTATTGAGTCTAAGGGGCCTATTAACTAAAACTCAATTTTTTGTTCTTTAAACAAAGTCGACCTAACTCCTATCCATGAATTGAACTCGATTCTGACTCCTGGCCTGTCCCTCAACTTTGTTTGTCTGTTGACTGACTTTACTATTTCGCCTGTTTACTATTTCGCTTTACTGTTTACTATTTCGCCCTGCCTGCCATTTTCTACTACAAGTTTGTAAGTACTTTGTGAACACAGTGAGTTGTAATCACTTCTAAGTTTATTAAATATTATTTTATCTTTATCATTAATTTGGATCTCTGTAAAGCTGTGTATGGTTACACCCCGGGTTACCCAGTCCTCAGGCTCCCAACTTCCTGGTACTCCACAATGTCTACCCAGGGAAGACGTGACATGTACTTTCCAAAAATATATGGATTTGGGGGGTAAATATATATTTCTTTGTTTTTATTCCACAAACAATGCAGTCAATGTGTTGATTTTTCATTGGCTGAAGTCACCCACAGGAATATTTGTAAGTGCTAACTTCATTTTGGGGCCTCTAAATGCCAGGTACTTTGGCAATCCAATGCACAATGGGCATCAAACTGTTTGGAGGACCCCTGGCAATCACATTTAGGGTGCTTTTTCTTCGTACATGGGCAATATGATACTGGAAAGTTGAAGCTTTGAGGCAATTTTCAGATATTTCACCAAAACTAGCAGTTCTGGGAAAATTCAGTAAATGCTGAAGTAAAGTCCTGGACAATTTGGATGCACTAACTTCATATTGGGGTCTTTAAATGCCAGATACTTTGATAAACCTTGACACAATGGGCACCAAACTGTTCAGTGGACCCCTGGCAATCATATTCATGGGGCTTTTTCTTGGTACCTAATACAGAGTGGTATATGCGGAGCAGCAAAATAAAACCTTCAAAGTGATTTTTCTAAATTTTTATACATTTCTAAAAAAACTACTACGTTCAGACAAGCTTTGATGTTTACTAGTTAGGGGTAGAGAGACATAGTTATCTATTTTTCTGGGGTAAACCTGCCTGTAATCTCCAGTGTGATTGCCTCTGAGAGAACCCCAGTGAGTGAGCCACCCAAGGGAGGATAATGGCAAGGATACAAGTGTGGGCCCCAATTTGAAGACAGGTCTTTTGTGCATTTACCTGCTACATTGGCTGCTAAGTTCTAAAAGGAGAGGTACTTTTGGGAAAGGTAGCACTACCTGGGGTATAAGAGCTCTGGGGAAGGGACATTTTAATTGAACTGAATTGTGTGGTTATTAACCCCTTCCAGAAGATTGGGACTTTGATAATAAAAAGGACTGTGTTGTAGAAACAGTCAGGTACCTAATAGTGAGTTAGGTAGGTCCCGTGTGTCCCCAGTGCAGGAGTGCATTGTGTATTAGTTTGCCCAAGTTCTTTCACTACTGTTTATATAAAGTTTATATCTGTTTCATTTGCAAACTGTGTGTTTTACTTGTCATAGTGGAAATTACCTGAGGTGTGCGCCTCTGTGTTCCCTAGGTGGAGGCACTGTGCTGTAAATTCCAGTTCCCAGTACTTTTCATATGCAAAAGAGACTAAGGGCCCCTGGATTGCCAAGGGTTAATTGCAATTTAAAGAATGTATTTGCCAGGTGCGAATTTGTGGTGAATTCCTGCCGCGAAATTTCAGCGGCGTAAAAAAAATGGTCACCAGCATCCAAAAACTGATGCCGGCGTCAAAAACGAGATACTGGCGCCATTTCGTTAATTTTTCACTGTCTCGCAAATTTCATGAGAAATTTTTCGGCGAAGCAAAACTGGACAAATGCGCCCATCACTAATTGTAAGCAGTCACATAAATTTAATTGGTTAATTCCTACCAAGCAAACTACACCGTTCGTTAATTTCTCCCTTGCATTGCCTGCAATATTGTGTTCATTACCTGGGAGTCTAACATAGGTAAAAAGACCAGCATATCCCAAATCTAACACATCAAATCTCCATGTATGCCAGTACTCTGAGAATTCTTCTGCTTTTGGCCCAAATGTAATATACCCTACTTTACATAACCCTGTAGCTGGTATTGTGTACCTTATGTGTATAAATGAGATTAGTTGGCAATTTTATTAAAAGGAAAAAAAAATATCACAGACAATGGGGACTGATATTTCTTACAGAATGTTTTAAGTACTAGCAGCATTGCGTGCATATAAAAGATGTTATTCTCCGGTACTTTAATGTAGACAAGCAAAGGTAGTTCCTCTTGGACAATCATGTATGCAGACAGGGCATTTCTCAGTCTATTAAATCTGCCAAACACTCCAAATCCATCATTGTCCAACAGGCAGTTCCTCTGATGTTGCCTTTTAATATTATTGATTTATATCCTCATATTTGCACAATTATCAGAAATCCCAAAGAAAAAAATATCACTTCAAAGTCCTTTCCAATTCTCTAATCAAACAAATACTTTATACCGTATTTTCTTTCATTGACACAGGTACACAGGAGTTGAAGGTTAATAATAAAGCCCAGGGCTGTCCAGGGCCCAATTTACATAGCAGGCACACCTAGGCTGCTGTTCATTGCCCCTGTCCCCCTGATGATGTCCTAAAATGCGTTCCGTACACACAGCAGCTCCCTCCTTCAACCCCACACAATCCTGTGCACCCACACCCTCCTCTTCCCCCCGTGTGAAAATGACACGCCGGCCTCCCAAAACACACAAGGAGTGTCAAGTCAGCCCCTTCACATAACAAACTTCTCTGTGCAACATGGTGGCCCACCAAGTCCCATCAGAAGAGTTCTCCTCATCTCACATACTGGGCTTATTGCACCTTGTATGTTATACAAGATGATATTCTAAATTGCTCTTATACATCAGAGAAGATCAGCACTGGCTCTATAAGAATAAAAGAGAAATAAAGTAAGAAAAAGTTAAAATGTATAATTTTTCTCTTATTCAGTTGTTTCCATGTAGCATGTTTCTACCACTTTGCACTGAGATAAATTGGAGATGATTTTTCACAGTGTTTGGTAACTGTCCCAAACTGTTTCCCACATTTATCTTGAATCTTCTTTAGCATAATATGCCCACAGTTTTTTTTTAAAAAAACATTGCTGAAGTTTTAGTTCTCCGTTAAGCTACCAATTTTTTTCTTAGAAAAATATATAATAAAAACTATGTTAAAATTTTACCTGTGTAAGCTGATATTTTTTCATAATACAATTTTGATTTTCAACTGAAGAAATCTTATAAGCCCAAATACAAACATTTGCCATTACCAGCTTAATCCTAAAAAAAAAGCCTCTGCAGAAAGAGGTGTTTTTTCAAGATTCGATAACAATTTTCGAAAACATTTTTTAGAAATTGCAAATCCACAGTAGAAATGTGTTTTTAGTGCAATCTTTCTTTTATGCATAATATCGTTTTCCAATTGTGTTTATTGAAAAAATGCTGGATATCAAGAAAAAAACTGTTTGTAGTTCATTTGCTTTTTTTCTAAATTTAAATTTAAATTTTTTCTAAATTTAAAACTTGAACATGAGAATTTTTAGTAATTCTGCCTTCCTGTGTATAGATGTTAAACAATCTATATACAAGATAGGTTTATACCTCTGGTGACCTTATTTACCAACAGTTAGGGGCAGATTTATCAAGGGTCGAAGTGAATTCAAGTAAAAAAATTCAAAATTTGAAGTAATTTTTTGGATACTTGGACCATCGAATAGGATACTACAACTTTGAATTTACTTTGAATTCAATTCAAAGTAAAATAGTTGGAATATTCGAATATTCGATAATCGAAGTACTGTCTCTTTAAAAAAACTTTTACTTGAATAGTTCACCAAATTAAACCTGTCAAAGTGCTATGTTAGCCTATGGGGACCTTCTAATGCATTTTTTGTAGTCAAAGTAAAATCGTTCAATTGACCGCTGAAATCGCTCGATTCGAACGATTTAATCGTTCGATCGAACGATTTTAATTTGACCGCAAAACGATCAAATTCTTTAAAAAAAAATTTGAATTCGATATTCGAATTCAAAGTATTTAAATTCGATGGTCGACTTTCGAAGTATTTTTTACTTCGAAATTCGACCCTTGATAAATCTGCCCCATAATATTGTCAAATTGAAAAATATCAGCAACATTCATGCTGTTACTAGGGATGAGGGAAATTTTTCATGAAGTTTCACTGCGAAAATGAGGCCCATAGACTCCAATGGGTGAAAAAAAATGTCAGACGTCAAAAAAATTTGTAGCACATCAAAAAAATTGTTGCTCCTAGACTTTTGCGGTTTTGCAAATTTTTGGCAATGCAAAATGGGTCCGATTCGCCCATCACTAATTATTACCAACAATAGGGACAATCACAGAATTTACTAATGAAACCAATCTTCTTTCTAAAAAATTGATAATTTATGGATTGCAACAATTAAAAAGAGTTGTACCACAGAAGAGAAAGATCACAGCTAAATTAGATGTGCAGATGGCTTAACATCATCCTTAAATAATGTTCATAAATTGGATGGTGTTGAAGATATGTACAAATATATGTAAGTAGAGATGTAGCGAACGTCGGAAAAAAAGTTCGCGAACATATTCGCGAACTTGCGCAAAATTGCGAGCGGTTCGCGAACGGTTCGCGAACCCCATAGACTTCAATGGGAAGGCGAACTTTAACATCTACAAAAGACATTTCTGGCCAGAAAAATGATTTTAAAGTTGTTTAAAGGGTGCAACGACCTGGACAGTGGCATGCCAGAGGGGGATCAAGGGCAAAAATGTATCTGAAAAATCTGCCTGTGTGTGCTTGGAAGAGATAGTGTAGGGCGAGAGCTGTTAGTGATTTCAGGGACAGATGATAGTAAGTTTGCTGGCTAGTAATCTGCGTGATACTGCTCTGTATTGGAGGGACAGAAGTCTGCAGGGATTTGAGGGACATTTTAGCTTAGGTAGCTTTGCTGGCTAGTAATCTACTGTTCTCTTTAAACAACTGCCATACGTTGACCTTGTAGGCATTGTTTGCCCAGTTTTTTTGGACGCAGCCACTGAAGCACAGTTGCCAGAAAAAATATGCCATATAAATGCTGAAAATAGTCATTTTTCGCCATACGTTATTCAACCAACTGCTATCTAGCTGTGTGCCCGTGTTCACATTCTGTCTAAATATCCATAATATTACCGTCTCCAGAAAAAACACCGGAGTGACTTTTTTTCAAGCAGCATTCTTATATTTTACGTAATCCGTATCCACCGCTGTGTATACGTTGACCTTGTAGGCATTATTTGCCCTGTAGGCATTTTTTGCCCAGTGTGTTATTCAACCAACTGCTATCTAGCTGTGTGCCCGTGTTCACATTCTGTCTAAATATCCATAATATTACCGTCTCCAGAAAAAACACCGGAGTGACTTTTTTTCAAGCAGCATTCTTATATTTTACGTAATCCGTATCCACCGCTGTGTATACGTTGACCTTGTAGGCATTATTTGCCCTGTAGGCATTTTTTGCCCAGTGTGTTATTCAACCAACTGCTATCTAGCTGTGTGCCCGTGTTCACATTCTGTCTAAATATCCATAATATTACCGTCTCCAGAAAAAACACCGGAGTGACTTTTTTTCAAGCAGCATTCTTATATTTTACGTAATCCGTATCCACCGCTGTGTATACGTTGACCTTGTAGGCATTATTTGCCCTGTAGGCATTTTTTGCCCAGTGTGTTATTCAACCAACTGCTATCTAGCTGTGTGCCCGTGTTCACATTCTGTCTAAATATCCATAATATTACCGTCTCCAGAAAAAACACCGGAGTGACTTTTTTTCAAGCAGCATTCTTATATTTTACGTAATCCGTATCCACCGCTGTGTATACGTTGACCTTGTAGGCATTATTTGCACAGTGTTTTCTTCAAACCGCCATCTAGCTGTGTGAGCTTGTTCACATTTTGTCTAAATATTGATAATATTATCGTCTCTAGAAAAACCACTTGAGTTACTTTTTTTCAAGCAGCATTCATATATTTTACGTAATCCGTATCCACCGCTGTAGTAGTGTATACGTTGATCTTGTAGGCATTATTTGCACACTGTTTTCTTCAAACTGCCATCTAGCTGTGTGTATTATCGTTTCCAGAAAAACCAACTGAGTTTTTGTTGTTGTTGTTTTTTTAAAAATAATGCCAGGCAAAGGCAGGCCGCCACGCAGAGGCCGTGCTAGGGGCCGTGCTGCTATGCAATCCTGTGGCCCTAGCAAATTGCCCAGTTTTAAAAAGCCAATGACCCTGAACTCCCAAAATGCTGAAGAGGTAGTTGACTGGCTTACACAGCACACCCCATCCTCTACCGTTTCTAACTTTACCACAACATCCTCCTCATCCTCCACTGCTATGGCCACCCCACGTAACACTTCCTCCACCACCGGTGCCCCATCTTCACTGGAGTCAGAGGAGTTATTTTCCCATGAGTTTCTTGAACTGAGTAATGCGCAACCATTATTGGCAGAAGAAGATGAAGGAGATGAGGACGTTACACCAGATTTAATTCTGGCAGAGAACACGACAGAGATGGACATAATGATGAGTGATGAGGAGGAGGAGGAGGTCCCCGCTGCTGCTTCCTTCTGTGATGTGTCAGAAGAAATTGATGCATCTGAGGAGAATGATGATGAGGAGATTGATGTTTTGTGGGTGCCTAGTAGAAGAGAGCAAGAGGAGGGTAGTTCAGATGGAGAGACGGAGAGTCAGAGAGGCAGTAGGAGAATAAGACTTAGAAGAAGCAGGGAGGCCAGCCCGCAGGGATCAGTAGGGCAACAACATGTATCGGCACCTGTGTTCAGCCGGCCAACGCACCCGCCATTGCCGCCAACTTCTACTGTTACCGCCAGATCGCAGACTTCCAAAAAGTCAGCAGTGTGGCATTTTTTTAATGTGTGTGCCTCTGACAAAAGCATTGTAATTTGCAATGAGTGCAGTCAGAAACTGAGCCTTGGTAAGCCCAACAGCCACATAGGTACAACTTCTATGCGAAGGCACATGAGCGGCAAGCACAAAGCACTTTGGGAGCAACACCTCAAAGGCAACAGGCAAACTAAAAGTCACACTCCTTCTGGTCCAGCATCTTACTGCTCTACCTCTGCTCTCCTTGACCCATCTGAACCACCCTCCACTCCGCCTTCCACCTTGACCACCTGTTCCCATTCCCAGTCATCTGCCACCAGCCAAGTTTCTGTGAAGGCCATGTTTGAGCGTAAGAAGCCAATGTCTGACTGTCACCCCCTTGCCCGGCGTCTGACAGCTGGCTTGTCTGCACTCTTAGCCCGCCAGCTTTTACCATACCAGCTGGTGGACTCTGAGGCCTTCCGCAAATTTGTAGCAATTGGGACACCGCAGTGGAAGGTACCCAGCCGCAATTTTTTTTCTAAAAAGGGAATACCACACCTGTACCAACATGTGCAGAGCCAAGTTACCGCATCTCTGTCACTTAGTGTTGGGCCAAAGGTCCATATGACTACTGACGCATGGTCCTCCAAGCATGGTCAGGGCAGGTATGTCACCTACACTGCCCACTGGGTGAACTTGGTAATGGCTGGGAATGGGAAGCAGGGAATGGGTAGCTCAACAACAACAACAGTGGAGTTGGTGTCACCGCCACGGATTGCACGCGGTTCTGCCACCACCTCTACTCCTCCATCGCTCTCTACCTCGTCTTCTTCCTCTTCTTCTTCTTACTCTGCTGCTGGGTCCTCCTTCTCCTCCTCCACACCTGTGCACCCCCAGCTCCCCCTAGGCTATTCGACGTGCCAGGTACGCCGTTGTCACGCTGTCTTGGGGATGACGTGCCTGGAAAGCAAAAACCATACCGGATCTGTACTCCTGTCATCTCTGCAGTCACAGGCCGATCGGTGGCTGACCCCACACCAACTGCAGATCGGAAAAGTGGTGTGTGACAATGGAAGCAATCTGTTGGCAGCGTTGAGACTGGGAAATTTAACACATGTGCCCTGCATGGCACATGTGTTAAATTTAATAGTCCAACGTTTTGTCTCCAAGTACCCAGGATTCCAGGACGTTCTCACCCAGTCCAGAAAGGTGTCGGCCCATTTCAGACGTTCCTACACAGCCATGGCACGCCTTGCTGACATTCAGCAGCGCTACAACATGCCAGTCAGGCGTTTGATTTCTGACAGCCAGACTCGCTGGAATTCAACGCTCCTTATGTTGGAACGTCTGCTGCAACAACAAAGGGCCGTCAACGAGTACCTTTTTGAACTGGGTGGTAGGACTGGATCTGCAGAGCTGGGGATTTTTTTCCCCCGTTACTGGGTGCTTATGCGCGATGCCTGCAGGCTCATGCGACCTTTTGAAGAGGTGACAAATATGGTCAGTCGCACCGAAGGCACCATCAGCGACCTAATACCCTTCGCTTTCTTCCTGGAGCGTGCCGTGCGACGAGTGACAGATGAGGCTGTAGACCAGCGTGACGAGGAGCTGGAAGCGCACGATTTATGGTCGCAAACACCAGAACGAACCCAGGCACCTGCTGCAACGCAGGGAGAGGTGCCAGAAGTGGAGTCAGAGGAGGAAGGTGGCTTTGTGGAGGAGGAGGAGGAGGAGGACCAACAGGAGCAGGCTTCCCAGGGGGCTAGTGGTGACCTTTTGGGGACCCCTGGTCTTGTACGTGGCTGGGGGGAGGAGACCGTGGATGATGCAGTCCTTGATAATGAGGAAGCGGAGATGGATAGCTCTGCATCCAACCTTGTGAGAATGGGGTCTTTCATGCTGGCATGCCTGTTGAAGGACCCCCGTATCAAGAGGCTTAAGGAGAAGGACCTGTACTGGGTCGCAACGCTACTAGACCCTCGGTACAAGCATAAAGTGTCAGAAATGTTACCAACATACCACAAGTCCGAAAAGATGCGGCATTTACAAACCAGCCTGCAAAACATGTTGTACAATGCTTTTAAGGGTGATGTCACTTCAGGAACTCATCAACATTCCAGGGGCAGAGGTGCCAGTAATCCTGCCACGAGCACACCTGCAAGGACAAAGCCCTTTGGCCGGTCTGTAACGTCAGACATGCAAATGTTTTTCTGTCCAAGGCAGCGCCACAACCCTTCTGGATCCACCCTCAAAGAACGCCTCGACCGGCAGGTAGCGGACTACCTGGCATTAACTGCAGATATCGACACTCTGAGGAGCGATGAACCCCTGGACTACTGGGTGCGCAGGCTTGATCTGTGGCCAGAGCTGTCACAATTTGCCATGAACCTCTTGTCTTGCCCAGCCTCAAGTGTGCTCTCAGAAAGGACCTTCAGTGCAGCAGGAGGGATTGTAACTGAGAAGAGAACTCGCCTAGGTCACAAAAGTGTCGATTACCTGACCTTTATTAAAATGAATGAGGGGTGGATCTCGGAGGGTTACTGCACGCCGGAAGACTTGTTCTGACTTCTATGCAGCTGTCCTTCTCTTCAAGCCTCATGACTCCACACACAGCTGTCCTTTAGCGTCCTCCTCCCTCCGCCACCGTTACAAACTAGGGTGCAAACCCTACTGGTTTAATTTTTTCTGGCCTCTGTGCTTCAGTGGCTGCAACCAAAAAAACTGGGCAAACAATGTCTACAAGGTCAACGTATGGCGAAAAATGACTATTTTCAGCATTTATATGGCATATTTTTTCTGGCAACTGTGCTTCAGTGGCTGCGTCCAAAAAAATGCATATTTTCTGCATTTATATGGCATAATTTTTCTGGCCTCTGTGCTTCAGTGGCTGCAACCAAAAAAATGCATATTTTCTGCATTTATATGGCATAATTTTTCTGGCCTCTGTGCTTCAGTGGCTGCAACCAAAAAAATGCATATTTTCTGCATTTATATGGCATAATTTTTCTGGCCTCTGTGCTTCAGTGGCTGCAACCAAAAAAATGCATATTTTCTGCATTTATATGGCATAATTTTTCTGGCCTCTGTGCTTCAGTGGCTGCAACCAAAAAAATGCATATTTTCTGCATTTATATGGCATAATTTTTCTGGCCTCTGTGCTTCAGTGGCTGCAACCAAAAAAAATTATTTTTTCAGCATTTATATGGCATATTTTTTCTGGCAACTGTGCTTCAGTGGCTGCGTCCAAAAAAACTGGGCAAACAATGTCTACAAGGTCAACGTATGGCGAAAAATGACTATTTTCAGCATTTATATGGCATAATTTTTCTGGCCTCTGTGCTTCAGTGGCTGCAACCAAAAAAATGCATATTTTCTGCATTTATATGGCATAATTTTTCTGGCCTCTGTGCTTCAGTGGCTGCAACCAAAAAAATGCATATTTTCTGCATTTATATGGCATAATTTTTCTGGCCTCTGTGCTTCAGTGGCTGCAACCAAAAAAATGCATATTTTCTGCATTTATATGGCATAATTTTTCTGGCCTCTGTGCTTCAGTGGCTGCAACCAAAAAAAATTATTTTTTCAGCATTTATATGGCATATTTTTTCTGGCAACTGTGCTTCAGTGGCTGCGTCCAAAAAAACTGGGCAAACAATGTCTACAAGGTCAACGTATGGCGAAAAATGACTATTTTCAGCATTTATATGGCATAATTTTTCTGGCCTCTGTGCTTCAGTGGCTGCAACCAAAAAAATTTATATTTTCAGCATTTATATGGCATATTTTTTCTGGCAACTGTGCTTCAGTGGCTGCGTCCAAAAAAACTGGGCAAACAATGTCTACAAGGTCAACACACTGGGCAAAAAATGCCTACAGGGCAAATAATGCCTAAAAGGTCAACTTATACACTACTACAGCGATGGATACGGATTACGTAAAATTTATTATGGCTGCTTGAAAAAAGTCACTCCGGTGTTTTTTCTGGAGACGGTAATATTATGGATATTTAGACAGAATGTGAACACGGGCACACAGCTAGATAGCAGTTGGTTGAATAACACACTGGGCAAAAAATGCCTACAGGGCAAATAATGCCTAAAAGGTCAACTTATACACTACTACAGCGATGGATACGGATTACGTAAAATTTATTATGGCTGCTTGAAAAAAGTCACTCCGGTGTTTTTTCTGGAGACGGTAATATTATGGATATTTAGACAGAATGTGAACACGGGCACACAGCTAGATAGCAGTTGGTTGAATAACACACTGGGCAAAAAATGCCTACAGGGCAAATAATGCCTAAAAGGTCAACTTATACACTACTACAGCGATGGATACGGATTACGTAAAATTTATTATGGCTGCTTGAAAAAAGTCACTCCGGTGTTTTTTCTGGAGACGGTAATATTATGGATATTTAGACAGAATGTGAACACGGGCACACAGCTAGATAGCAGTTGGTTGAATAACACACTGGGCAAAAAATGCCTACAGGGCAAATAATGCCTAAAAGGTCAACTTATACACTACTACAGCGGTAGTAAAATAAAAAAAAAGTTAAATAAAAAAAGAATGAATATTAAAAAAAAAAAATTAAAGTTGGTGCTGCTGAACTACTAGGAGCAGCAGATTAGCACACCAGTCCCACTCCCCAACACTGCTAGACTAATAGCACTGGGCTCTTATAGTAGTAGTAGTAGTAGTAGTAGTAGTAGTAGTAGTAGTAGTAGTAGTAAAACAACAAAAAAATAAATAAAAGCAGTCCTTACAAGGACTATTGCTATTGCAGCAGTCAGCAGATGAGATCAGAAGCAGGACAGCTGCCCACTGCAGCTACATACAGAGCACTGCAGTAGAAGGTAGATTACTAGCCAGCAAAGCTACCTAAGCTTAAATGTCCCTCAAACCCCTGCAGACTTCTGTCCCTCCAATAACAGAGCAGTATCAAAACGATTACTAGCCAGCAAACTTTCAACTGTCCCTGAAATCACTAACAGGCAGCAGCTCTCTCCCTACACTATCTCTTCAGCACACACAGGCAGAGTGAAAAAAAGCTGCAGGGCTTCGGTTTTTATAGGGAAGGGGAGTGGTCCAAGGGAGAGCTTCCTGATTGGCTGCCATGTACCTGCTGGTCTGGGGTGAGAGGGCAAAAAAAAGCGCCAACAATGGCGAACCCAAAATGGCGAACGTCGCGCGACGTTCGCGAACTTCCGGCGAGCGCGAACACCCGATGTTCGCGCGAACAAGTTCGCCGGCGAACAGTTCGCGACATCTCTATATGTAAGGTAGAATGAGGTAGTGATGAACAAATCTGTGTATTGAGGTTGACTCTAATTGCTATACAGGATCATGATGAGAAGGCCTTAGATAGGAAGAATTAGCAGGATATTTATGGATGATAGTGTCAGAACTGCTGTTGAACAGAATGGAAACTGTAAACTTTAAATTTTATTTCATTAACTTGGACAAGATGGTTTATATTTAACATGCTCCATTTAATCTCATATTTACAAAAAAAAAATACACATATATCTAATTTATAATTTAGTTTTAAATCAAAGTAACATTCTTAGTAAAACTAACTTCTTGCACAAGTTTCTATAAGTCAAAACTGCTATTTTACCAGATTAAATTGACTTGCAAATAGCTACAATTTCATTTTAAATTAAACTCAAAAGTATATGGGCGAAAATGTTATAAAAAAGTTGAAAATTAGCTACTGATCGAACAGCAAATTTCTTATTTATAGATGTTTTAGATATTTTCCCATTAATTAGCATGGACAAACATAATTAGATTTGCCAACAAAAATTTTCGCCATTTATAAATAGGGCATCAACAAACTTAGTCAAATTAACCAATTAGAGAGAAACAATTTTACACACATATTGCAATTTTTACAATGCAAATCTGAAAAAAGAGAGCAGAAGGTGCACACGCACAGGTACAGTATTACTGTTCAGAGCAGATATTACAGGGCAGATTTACTAAGGGTCGAATTTCGAAGTTAAAATAACTTCGAAATTCGACCCTCAAATTGAAATCCCTTGACTTCGAATATCGAAGTCGAGGGATTTTTAACGTATTCGATAGATCGAACAATCAAATAGAAATCGTTTGATCGAACGATTCGAACATTTTTTAGCGATCGATCAAAGGATTTTTTTTCGACCAGAAAAACCTTAGAAAAGTTCTCTGGAAGGTACCCATAGGCTAAGATTGCACTTCGGTAGCTTTAATTTGGCGAAGTATGAAGTCAACGGTTTTTTTAACGAGACAGTACTTCAATTATTGAATTATCTATTAATCGAACAATTTTTACTTCGAATCATTCTAATCGAAGTCGAATGGTCGAATATAGCCTATTCGAATGTCGAAGTACCCAAAAATTTACTTTGAAATTCGAACTTTTTGCAATCAAACCATTAATTTGAGCTTAGTAAATCTGCCCTGTAAGGGGTGATATATCAATATATAAATATTAAAAATTGTATTCATTACCATTAATAAAAATATTAATACAAATATACAGGATCAATGATTAACCCTATTGATATACTGCTTCTGAGCAATAACTTACACACACACAAGTAAAAGTAGAATTTAAAAACATTTACTTAACTTTGTATAATGTTAACTACAATAGCCAGTTCAGCAACAATTCGGCACAATCGGGGAGCCCCACAACCTTGTCGAGTGGCAAGAAAAACTAATTTTCACCCAGTGACTTCAACGCATTATGGTGAATTTTCACATTTTGCAATTTCTTGGCAAAGCAAAATGGGGCAGATTCACTCATTACTAGCATAGTGCTTCATCCTAAAGAGAGCCTAGTTTCTGTCTCCTGCATGTGGTTACTTTGGCCACGTGTCCCCAGGGAGAGGACAGGCCTTGTTCATGCACCTATTACATGGGAGCATCCAAAGGGAAAGGTACTTTGGGGCAGGTAGCACTACCTGGAGACATACAAGCTCTTGGGAAAGGGACAAATTACCAGGAAATGAACTGAGCTCATTTGCACTGTGTCCACCCATAATGGAGTATGGGACTGTGGAATTGAAAGACCAATTCATAATAGATTGCACAGGTTCCCCAGGGCAAAGTTAAATTGTGTGATTTGTGTTTACAGTAATTGCATTTACTTTTATATAAACTTTTATTGGTTTTACTGCAAATTGTGTGGTTTATTTTTCTAGTGGAATTTTTCTAGGTGCAATTCCTCAGTACCCACTAGGTAGAGGCAATGTGCTGTAAATCTCAGTTCTCAGTATCTTTTATGCTTATCGTGCTCATCTTTTGAAGCAACTTGCTTTGAATTGCCTATTCTATAACATACTAAAAGTTAACTTAAAGGTGAAACACCCTTTTAAAAATTAGACATCTCACAGGAGTTGCCAGCCACATATTGTATAAATTAAAAATAGTGCAGGAAGATAAATTTCAATAAATCATAGACTATACTACAGCTGAGAAAAATTAAATAATAACAGTAATTGGGCACTAAACTTTATTATTTATTTATTTATTTAAATAATCTGTACCGTATGAACGCAAAGCAAAAGAGCATTAGATGAACAGAGGTTACACATTGCTTAGCATCAGCTGAGAAAATAATCGCTAACGCCTAGTATTGCGCCTCGGCTGGCACTTCTGAGTCTGCTTTATGAGTATAAGTGCTTTTTCCAGCCTTTTGCCAAATAATGTTTCCAACAAAAGAGACACATGGATAACATAGACTGGCCAGCTTCCCCCCTCCCCCCAAGTCCCCCAAAGTTCTTAAGTGGAAAGGCTGACTGCGCCCGGCTGAAACTAAACTGCGCCCGGGGAAGTCTTGCGCTCTGTCCTGGCAGCACTATTACAGCTACTAGCACGAACGAGTGCATCAGGAGACTCTAGTGGAAGGCATGTGAGGACCCGTTGCTGTTAGATGATCGCGCCAGCACAGGAACAAACGCGACACTGCTGTCACACCAGGAATCGGGAAATTACAGGAGAGACCGTGACACCGCTGATGCTGGACACCTTTTCAGTGAATAGCCAGGGATGAGAAATCGATCGCTGCAGGATGGATGGTCGCCTTTTCGCCGTTTCTGAAGAGGACAGGAAGTGGACTTTCTGTAAGTTATTTCTTAATAAAGGCTTTGCTATTTAAAAGTTTAATTTGTCTTGGTGTTTATTTTTCCTTGTGCACTAACGAATTTTTAAACATTTTTTTTTTATGTTACTGGTCCTTTAATGAAGTGCTTTGAGTGGCTGGTCATGAGACACATCAAAGGCCTGCTCTCACCATCTCTGGATCCACTGCAACTCGCCTACCATTCCAATCACTCAACAGATGATGCCATCGCCACTACCCTGCACTTGTCACTTAGCCACCTAGACAATAAAGACACATATGTACGTATGCTGTTCATAGAATTCTGCTCAGCATTCAATACAATCATTCCTCAGCACTTGAGTGTTAAGCTGAGCATGCTGGGTCTGAACATCTCTATCTGTAACTGGATCCTGGACTTCCTGACCAAGAGACCTCAGGTAGTCCGAATGGGAAAAAAACACCTCAACTACCATCACACTGAGCACGGGAGCTCCCCAAGGTTGTGTGCTTAGACCACTGATGTTCACACTGCTGACTCATGACTGTGTAGCAAATCATGGATCCAATCACATCATCAAGTTCACTGATGATACAACTGTAGTAGGTCTCATGAGCAAGAACAATGATTCAGCATATAGACAAGAGGTGAAATGAACGGACTGGTGCAAAGTCAACAATCTGTCTATGAATACAAACAAAACAAAGGAAATAGTTGTTGACTTCAGGAGAACACGTGGGGATCATTGTCCACTGTACATTGACAGATCAGTGGAAATTGTCAAGAGCACCAAATTCCTTGGGGTACATCTGGCTTTCTGCGAAAGCTGAAAAAAGCCCACCTTCCACCACACATTCTCATCTTCTACAGAGGGTCTATTGAAAGCATTTTATGCAGCTGCATCAGTACCTGGTATGGAAACTGATCTGTATCAGATCGCAAGATCGTGCAGCGTGTGGTGAGGACAGCAGAAAAGATCATTGGGGTCTCCTGCCATTATGGATATTTACCACAGCCACTGTCTCCAAAAGGCTTCCAGCATTGTCAGGGATAGCACCCACCCTGTACATGTTCTCTTTACCCTCCTGCCATCCTGTAAAAGATACCGCAGTATTCGATCACTGACTTTCAGAATGCAAAAGAGTCTATTTCCGCAAGCCATCAGGTATCTCAACTCCTAAGGACTGAACTGAATAAATTCATAATGAACTGAAACGTCCACTTTGCCCAGCATGACCGTGTACTAGAGTTGTTGTATAGCACCTGGGGGTTCTGGAGGAACGCCATTCCGGTTCTACTATGTACTGTATTTACTGTATATGGCTGAAATGACAATAAAATCCACTTGACTTGACTTGCAGGCAAGTTAGGAAGCATCAGGAAATGTGCCTCACATTGGGTCCGATCTTATTTGCCTGTCCTAATCTGGCACCTGGTGTTAGGGAGTAGAGAGCAATATTTTTTCAGGGTGAAAGTGCTCTGGGTTAAGCTGGCCATAGACGCAAAGATCTTTCCCATCTCCCGACCCTCCACTAACCATTCAGATCAAAGTCTTACCATTCTGATCAAATAAAGTAGTAAAAGAACAGATCAGCCGATGTTCTGCCCCTGACAGCAATCGTACGATAGTTATGTCTGACAAAGCTAATGACAGTCTCCCTCTGAAAATCGTACGATCAGCAATACACGCAGAGATATTATCGGCAGGCGACAGAAATTTTCTAACCTGTCCGATCGACCAAATGACCGATCTCCGCCGGACGAAAAATGTCAGGACTCTCTACACACTGTCTGAAAATCGTACAAATCCACAATTCGTACGATCGGATGGTTGCGTCTATGGCCAGCTTAAGGGTGCCTCTTAGTGCCCTAGGGCCTTTGCATCTCTTTCTTAAAAAGTCAGGAGACCATAGTATCCGTCTGTGTATTCTTTTCACTAAATATTTTTTGTATATGTTTTTAGTATCAGATAAAGTTAATCTATCACCCCCTTTAATAAAAGGTTTTTAACCCTGCCCATGCTAAGAGACTATAGGCCCAGTCATTTGCACTCCAGTATGTATTCTAAAGGAATTCAAAGACAACTCTAGTGTAAAGTTGTAATTAATTTCATTAAGTCCTAAAATAATATTTTAATGTTTCACAAATTCAAATCTTTAGTCACCCTTCCAATAATTTAGAGTTTACACAATGACCTTCTTATTGATGTCTTGAGTTCTTTGTTCCTCAAACTGTAGATCAAAGGATTTAAAAATGGAATTAATGTAGCGTAAAACACAGAAGCTACTTTGTCCTCTGTAAAATGATACTTTGCATTTGGACGGTAGTAATTGAATAAAAGAGTACCGTAAAATATAAAGACCACAGTTAGATGAGAGGAGCAGGTGGAGAAAGCCTTAGACCTCATATTTTCTGAAACTTTCAGAATAGTGTTGATTATAGGGATGTATGGGTAAAAGGTGGCTGCTAAAATTACAACCCCAAACAATGTCCCCAAGAGAAATATAAGCAATACATTGATGTATGTGTCACTACAGGAGACCTGAAGCAACTGGGGTATGTCACAAAAGAAACTTTGCAAAACATTTGAGCTACAAAAGTTCAGTTTAGTTAAAAAGAGAGTGTGCACTAAGGAATATACCACACTAAAAATCAGCACACCTAAGATAAGCTCTGCACAAACTTTCCAGTTCATTATCTGCATGTAGTGAAGAGGACGACAAATAGCAATGTATCTGTCATAGGACATCACTGCCAACATACACACCTCTGATGTAGCGAAAAAGGAAAAAAAGTAGATCTGAGTTAGACAGGCTCGCACAGAAATGTCCCTTCTTTCTGTAATCAAATCAAAGAGTATTTCTGGGGTCGTTACTGTGGAGTAGCCTGTGTCCAGACTTGCCAGGGTTCCAAGGAAAGAGTACATGGGAGTTTGGAGATTGGGATCAGTAAAGATCAGGAGAAAAATGAGAAGGTTTGTAGTTAAAGTCAAAAGGTAGATCACGAGAAATAGCAAGAACAGAGGAATCTGAAGACTCGGTAGGTCAGAAAGTCCATTGAGAAATAATATATTCACTGCGGTTTGGTTTTCCATCTTCTTTTTGTTATTGCCTAAAAAAAGTTAAATCATATAATAATGATAATACAGATATAGGATTTAGTATATGGAATCCTTGGGACCTGATGCTTTGTGGATAAGGGATGTTTGTGTATGGATGACAATACCTTAAGGCTCCTAAAAAGCAATTAAATAAAAAATATATTGCCATTGTGTGACTGAATTAATGATTATGATGTTATTTTAAAATATGTGTTTGGGGCCTTTTTTTCCTTTAAGAGGCTTAGAGGCCAAGTTTTAGTTGCCTAACAGATGCTCCTCTAGGCTGACAGGTCCAACTGCTTCCCTTGACTCAAAATGAAAGGGATTTGTTTGTAATCAATTTAGAGAGTTGATTTTACTGTAAGTGAGGAAATTCCTACCAAAGGAGGCAGTGAGGAGTTATTTATCTAATTAGTATTAAGATGGCCTGGGTATATTTGATGACAATGTATAGTCCTTCTTCCAAGTAATATGATTATTATCTTTAAAAAAACAAAGGATATTAATGTATTTTGTTTGGAATCTTAGCTGCCATTTAATCTTCAAATGTATTTACAAAAAGTGTCAGTGGGGTTCTCTCTGGAGAATCAGTTTAATACCTTTATTAAACTGTTAGAAAAAAATGTGGGAACATGTGGAAAGAAAGATAACTAGTGGTGTAGCTTGGATACTCAACAATACACATGGCAAATGTTCACTGGTATTTTCAGTTATATTTCCAATTCTCATCACTAATCACTAACACTACGGATACACACCTTACCTTTAATCATAAGACTCCCTCTGTGATAGGAGAACAAAACTCTGCCTTAAAAACCCTTCTTTCTAAACCTTCCAAACCTCTTGAGTCTAATTACATTTAACACACATCCTACTGGAGTTAGGTGAATTTTTTTAAGTGCAACTATAATTTCCCTTTAACTATTTAATCAATGTCTAACTTTTGTTACTTGTTATTGGTTTGCAAGGAAATGATACAGGAACTTAAAATGGAATCACAATGCAACTGACACTAGGACATCTTTCAGATTGTAACATTATGACAGAAACAGATACCACGTGGTTTTCGCATACGCAATATTCCTACAGTTGGCCGCAACAACCCCGAATTCTGTTGGAGGTGGTGCGGCATTTTGAACAAATGTTCATTTGAATTAATCCTTTTGGTAAATGAGCATGGGTATTCATGAAAAATATACAGTCTTGTGACACCAGGTAAAGTACACCGAAAAGAAATAGTAGGAGCACTCACCAGTCACCAAACAATCATCCCATGTGCTTCACATCCACTGAGATCCCTGCAGCCATCCTTTAGTGGTAAAATAGTCAATTGATGGAGCACCAAGAGATATCCAAAGATATATTTTAAAAAATAAAATGTATTTCATCAGGATTAAAATCCAAAGTCCAAATTACATGCCCTGAATGTCCCATGGGCTGCACGCTTGACGCGTTTCATGGCGACCTGCCACTTACTCAGAAGCATGCAGCCCATGGGACATTCAGAGTCTCAAGCCCTCTCGTTCCTCATCTCACTGCCCAACCAGTACATCTGTTGAGTTATGGTCTGCATTTTGGGGAGTCTGCATTTTGGGGAGACTTTCCAGGTTTTTGGGGAGACTTTCCAGGTTTATAGTGAATCACATAGTCAGGACCAGGAAGGATTTTTTTTTCCAATCTGAGGCAAATTGGAGAGGGTTCAGGAGGGTTTTTTTACTAGGAGTTAGACAGGTTATATACAGACTGATGGACGTGTGTCTTTTTTTAACCTAACTTATTATGTTACTATGTAAATGTTGCAGTTACAAGAAAGCATCCATAGAAATACAGTAATTCTCATAAAATTGTTAGTGAAAAATAAAAATGCTGATTTTGAAACTATTGACAAAGCTTAAATGCCGCAAAATACCTGAAAATGACATACTGTAGGACCCGAAAATAGAAATGTGGTGCAGTTGACACCACAACATTTACCTAAAACCAAGACTGGAGGATTGGAGATCTCAGCATCAGCATAGATATATTTTCTTGACTGAAAGGGCCTGTTGTGGATTTATTGGAATTATTAGCTCTCAAAAGAGAGCAATGCATGACATTAAAACTTTTCCCGAAATCTCCACAGCCAGCGTCTGTATTAAAATGCTAAAAATCCTCCAATGAAAATCACAGCTGATCTGGCTCCATGTTCTTTGTTCAAACGGAGTTGGAAGTTTTAAGCACAGTTCTCAGCACTAAAATAGTTTGTTCTTTATCCCCATGTTTGATTCCAGTATCATATAAGGAAAATAAATGCATAAATATCTCTATATGTAAGATAACTGCAAGATGTCTGACATAGTGCTGGGAATCAGAATCCTGATCGGTCAATTTTTTTGCAGTTATAATGAAGTTTTCGGTCAGTAAAATTTGCATTGGTGAATTTTTCTTACAGTTTTTATAGGAAAACTAGGAGAGCTGTGGGACGGTGTTACAGTTGGGTTTTAAATACTTTTAAGGGATCACATTTGAAATTAGGTTTCATGAATGGCGTCATAAGCATTTATAAAGGACAGATGGATTTTACAAAAATGTATTGTTTTTTAATGATAAAGTTAATAGGAACTTTGTCCCAGGGGTGAGTTTGTTGGCCTTGGTATTGTCGTTTGCCATATAAAGAAAAATTGTGAAAGGTTTGCGTAAAGTCAGTGGTACAGTCTCTACTTAGAGAAGGGGTCTTAGTGGGGTACTGCAGGGTTTTATTAAATGTGTTTATTAATGACTATTAATATGTCAAGTATATTATAAGCAAGGTATCACTGTCAATGACACAAAAACTATGCAGGTCAATTAATCTCATCCATGATGTGGCATCAAACTGATTTTTACAAACTGGCAATCTAGGTGGCCAAGTGGAAGATGATATTCAAATGTTAGGTTATGCATTTAGGGTTTAAAAATATGCTAGTTACATATATCCATAATGGGACTAAATTGGGCAAACGGTTAATGGAGAAGGTCCTTTGCACACCTGTAGATAACAAATATATATATTTAGCAAGCACTGCCAGTGAGTAGCAGCAAGGGTCAACAAGAAATTGTCCTATAGTAAAATGGGTATAGGTTCTTTCCCCCCTTGCACTGGTAAGAAATCATCTTGAATATATAATTCAGTTTTGGTCTCCCGTGCTTAAAAAATATTTTTGAAATGCAGAAAATTTTCAAAGAAGACAGCATCACCCAAACTGCATTGTTATCCTCTATTGCTTACATTATATTGTGTGTCATTTAGAGTCTAGGTGCATTTATGGAAGTGTTGAAATAATAACAACTCTCTGAAATACTGACATATGCAATAAACACTTTGGTCAGATAAAAATGAACTTGGAAAACTCAAAGGATTTCTCATCAAGTTGCTTTTTTCTGATATAGCTTTCAAAAATATCTTTCCTTCTACTTCATCATTTCCAAAGAGCTCATTTGCAATAGGGGATTCCTACACATATAGAGGAGTGGGTGGAATATAGGAGTTTTCAGGCCATCTGCACTATGAGAGACACAGCCCCTGTCTGGTATAACAAAGGAGGATCAATGGATTTCAAGCTTTAGCAGAAAACGTTATAAGCACAGTTAACTGTTAATAAAACAATTCCTGAATAGGGGTGATAGATTTCCAATTATTTAGATGCATACCAAGCTGATCTTACTGACGTTATGTTCATGGAAATTGGCCCTCTATCTGATCCTCAAGCACCTACTTTCAAAGGGCTCTTGAATCTTTAGATGTCTTTTGCTGATGGTGATCAGCTTGATGTACTGTAGGCCTTGGATATTTAGACTTAGTGGGGAGTTTACCTTCTGAAGTTAAAGTTTTATTGGTATCCCACAGTTTTCTATATTTTTATCTTTGGATGAAAAATGTGAGGCTTCCTGGTTATGGGGAACTAAATATGGGGAATATCTAAAAATGTGTTTTTTTTTTTACTTTCTCTAAAACTGTAACATATCAAGATTTATTATGTGTACAAAATACCCTCATACAAAAATTTGCCAAGTAAAAGTTGTTGACATTCTATAGAATTTAATGGGTACTGTACTGATCTTATTTGACCACTTTTAGTCAATGGAGACTTTTAGAGATTTTCTGGGGGGTTTTCCTCCAGTAATTGTCTGAAAAACGAAATTCTTTTGAGGTTTTTGTATTTTTCAGCCCGTTTCAGCCCATTTTTTGGGGGAGGTGGTTTGTACTTTTCATAGTCGGATGTTATAAATAACATGGCATTTGTGGTTTTAGAGAAAATTTATTTATTTGTGCTTTCTTTAACCACCATAATAAATGGTCCTCCTGTGTTAAAAGGATGAAATATCTCATGTAAGACTGTATTGACCTCCATGGAGTCCTAATTAAATACATTATTGTTATTATAAGTTTGGATAATGCACATTCATGTTCACTGAAGATCTTGTTGGCTTGTTCGTTGCCTCTCTCATGCGCTACTTGCTTCTGGGTCTGAAGAACAGCAGTGTGGATGTCGTCAAGCTTGGCAGTAAGTGTTTCAACAGTCATCATCATCATTTATTTATATTTATTATAACCTGAGTTATAACATACAGGGAATAAATAGTGGATAACAAACAAAGGATTACAGAGTACAATGGGATTATAGGGTCCTACAATTTAGAATTTACAAACTCTAATTTACAGTAGCATTAAGTCCTGGCTACATGTATTGCATTTGTCATACTAGCGCTGTTGTAAGAGGCTATTTTCTGCACATAGATTTGTTTTTATATCTTGTCTTAAACCTTGTGGAATTCTTTTCACCTTAAAGTATTCTGCTAAAGAACTCACATGTAGACTGGTGTGTATCTCCTTGTGTCGCAAATTAAATACTTTCTTCTCTGGCTTGATAGTTATAGTTTCTTATGTGGAAAGCAGATTAACTGCTTCAATAGCTTGCCCATCTCAGTTTAATCCCCCCCCCCCAAAAAAAGGGAGCCCAACTATTCTTGGGTAAGCCAAAGGTAAGCACATATACATACTCAAATTGTTGCTCTTCTATAATTAAGGAGAAGTTTTGCGACACCCAGCACACAGAACCCCGGCTAAGTTGAAACACTATGTTACTTGTGACATGATTTACCTGCTTCAATGTCCCTGTGGATTAGCGTATATTGGCCAAACGGCAAGAGCTGTTAAGATCTGCATAAAAAAACACGAAGGAAGTATACCAAACTATATAAAAAGAAACAGCTACAGACACACAATATCTAGGCACTTTAATACTTCAGTCACAATTAAGGTGGGCTATTTTGGAGGTAGTCAGTCCCTTACATGAGGTGGTAATTTGAAAAAAAGGTTACATAGTTAAAAAAAAAGGGTGGAAAAAAGACAAAGTCCATCAAGTTCAGTTTCTCCAAATGAAAACCCAGCATCCATACACACACCCCTCCCTACTTTCACATAAATTATATATACCCATATCTATACTAACTATAGAGTTTAGTATCACAATAGCCTTTGATATTATGTCTGTCCAAAAAATCATCCAAGCCATTCTTAAAGGCATTAACTGAATCAGCATCACAACATCACCCGGCAGTGCATTCCACAACCTCACTTTGCTTCAAATGAAAGTTCTTTTCTTCTAGTCTAAAGGAGTGACCTCTGGTACGGTGATTCACTTTATGGGTAAAAAGGTCCCCTGCTATTTGTCTATAATGTCCTCTAATGTACTTGTAAAGTGTAATCATGTCCCCTCGCAAGCGCCTTTTTCCAGAGAAAACAACCCCAACCTTGACAGTCTCCCTTCATAATTTAACTCTTCCCTCCCTCTAACCAGTTTAGTTGCACTTAGTCTCTGCACTCTCTCCAGCTCATTTATATCCCTCTTAAGGACTGGAGTCCAAAACTGCCCCCATACTCACCAGGGACATATAAAGAGGCATAATTATGTTTTCATCCCTTATTTGGCAACCCAAGAACATTTTTCATGTTTGTGTTGCTCCCCAAATTCTTTTTTCTTCTGAATGTTTCTCACAGGTTCAAAAGGTTGGGGATCCCTGATGTAGAGAGTGATATTCTGAGACAATTTGCAATTGGTTTTTATATTTTATGGTTTCTGAGTTATTTAGCTTTTTATTCAGCAGCTCTTCAATTAGCACTTTCAGCAATATGGCAGCTAGAGTCCAAATTACCCTAGCAATCATGCATTGATTTGAATAAGAGACTGGATTATGAGTAGGAGAGGCCTGAATAGAAAGAGGAATAATAAAAAGTAGAAATAACAATACATTTGTAGCCTTACACATCACTTAACCAGACCCTAACCCAGTCATCTCCACATAATCCATTAGTATAGTCATTAGACAATTAGTAATTATATATAGTAATTCGATAAGTATGGTCATTAGATAATTAGAAATTATATATAGTAATTACATAATTAGATACTTAGATTAGTATAGTTATTAGATAATTAGTTATTATATACAGTAATTACATAATTAGATAATTAGATTAGTGTAGTCATTAGATAGTCATCCATTTTACTAATTGAGCTTTTAATGCAAATTGTATGTAATCGCATATTGTTACTGTCATGGGAAAAAAAAATTTGCATGAGTTAATAGTGCTGCTCCAGGTGAATTCTGCACTGAAATTTGTTTCTCAAAAGAGCAAACAGATTTTTTTATATTTAAAGTTGAAATCTGACATGGGGCTAGAGTCAGTTTCCCAGCTACCCACAGTCATGTGACTTGTGCTCTGATAAACTTCAGTCACTCTTTACTGCTGTACTGCAAGTTGGAGTGATAACACCCCCTCTCTCACCCAGCAGCCTAACAACAGAACAATGGGAAGGTAACCAGGTAACAGCTCCATGATACAAGATAACTAAAACATTGATGTTACAAGTTGTAACAACTTCTCTACAGCTTACAGACAGCATGCAGGAACTACATCACCCATAATAAATTGCAATGTGATGTTCTGTTCTTTATTGAATTCACATGTGCAGGGAAATGTGAAGTTTGGAGGATGCAGGCTGAGGACAGATGGCTGCTGATACAAAGTAACAGTAGCCAGCCAGCTCAGCAAAGTAGTCAGATAGATCAGCAGGAGAGCAGGGGGCTAGGCTTAGGGAACTGTTCCAAACCAGTAAAAATCCTGAAAAGTCTACAAAATTTTTTTAATTTTTTAATTGCTGTATATTGCAAAGTTGCTTGAAAATGTGTTTATTGACTGCTACATAACATCAATAGGTTTCAGATGGAATTTTAAGCAGCTTTGGGGTAAAATAAACCTCTAAAAAATTTTTCCCTCTAGTTTTCTCCTTTAAAACCCAACCAGAAAAACTTGAGTGCCCCTAAGTGCACACTACCTGCTTGAAAGCTTAATAGCAACAATAATGTTTGTAATGGTCTGTGGCTCTTGAATACCATAATAACTATATGATTCAGGATGGCATTATGCAAATACTGAACCTACCGAACCTATTCATGAAGCACTTGTTGACATTCTGGATGTTATAACTTTTATATAATCATAGGGCTGAGTCATTTCATAGATTGTATTTTATATAATTAAGTTATGTATTTTGTTTATTTAGTTGTTTATTTAATTGTTTACCAATGTTTTTGGCTATTACTAGTGCCTGGAGTGTATCCTGTAGTATCATAAGTCATTTCAGCATATGCAGTTATACTATGGTATAATGAAGCATCATGTTAACACTGATATTATAGATTGTTAGTAGAAATTAATTCACTATATTTTTGTTGTTTTAGTATTCTTAAAGACAAAAATTAGCAAGCACTCTGTGGTGCACTCGTGGTTACACGGGCTCTATTCTTTGTACATTTGGGTGCACAAATAAAGTTATCCTGTGGGCAGATTAATATGCTATAAAACCAACTGGTAGTAACATAGTAAGTAACATAGTAAGTTAACATTGTTCACCAACTCTTTGGATGTTGCTCCCAGTTTCCTTAAAGCTTATTTTTGAATTCCAGGCTTGGAGTTTTGATTGCATAAAACCAGATGCACTGACAAACAGAGTCTCCTGTAGGCTGCCAGTCCACATAGGTGCTATCAAATAACCAATCACAGCCCTTATTTGGCACCCCGAGAACTGTTTTCATGCTTGTGTTGCTCCCCAAGTCTTTTTACAATTGAATGTGGCCCTTGGGTAAAAAAAGGTTGGGGACCCCTGTAGTGCAAAGTTGTTCTTTGTGCAGTTTCTCTTTATGGCACACATACCACATTCTTCTGAAAAATTGCCTTTTTTTCTGTAATAATAAAACAGTAGCTTGTACTTTATCCCAACTAAGATACAATTAATCCTTATTGGAAGCATAACCAGCCTATTGGGTTTATTTAGAGGCACATTTATCAAGGATCAAATTTCAAATTCATGTTTTTTAAAACTGCCATCAGTTTTTAAACTGCCATCAACGCCTATAAATTTGAAATTTGACTAGTCTAAACTTATTAATAAAATCCAATTTTTAATACCCGAACAAATTAAATAACCCAAAATCTCGATTTGAATTTGATTGGAATTGAATGTCAAGAAGGCTGCAAACATCTCCAAATTTATCCCTGCACATCTCCCATTGATTTTAACAGTAATTTTGCAGGTTTTAGGTGGTGAATAGTTGAATTTGAATTCTTAAAGGGTCAGAGTATGATAGATATTAAAAAATCAAAAATTTAAAAAAAATTTGAATCAAGTTTCAATTACTCCCTCGTCAAATTTGAAAATTCAAATTCAAATTTGAATTTTCAATTTGACCCTTGATAAATCTGCCCCCTTATAGTTTATATGATTTTCTAGTAGACTTAAGGTATGCATATCCAAATTATGGAAAGATCCAATAGCCCCAGGTCCCAAGCATTTTGGATAACAGATCCCATACCTGTGCTGTAATTTACTTTTGCAGAAAAAACATATTACCTTCATAAAGTACAGACCATCTCATCAGTGCAGGAAAAGCCAGTCTTTCCATTATATTATTCCATCATTACTGTATATTGAAGAAACATTTTGTGTCTAAAAATCATGATTTTACAATCCTTTATTTTATAATTAAATCTAAGTTTCCTCCATTAAAACATATTTGGGCCAGTTCCATTTTAGAATCAAATTTTCAGTGAACAACAAACAAAATTAGGCTTTAGATGGTGAATGGATTAATTACAATTATAGTGGAAAAGTGCAATTCACATTTTCAATTTATTTCAGTGTAAGGCCACAGAAAAAAAAATGAACATCAATTTGCCTTTATGCTGAAAATACACTTCCCATCCTTCTTATCAAGCTCTAATTCTACAGCTTTACAAGGTTTTGTGTTTTCTGCAAGGATTTACTGGACCGTGTGAAAAGCTAATTATTCTGCATATCAGACTCCTATCTTTGTAATCAAACCGACTTACAGCAGTTACATGATCCTACTCATTTCTGTACTTCAAAAGATCTGCTTTTTGGAGCCTGATGTTTTCCTTCTCTGTTTCAGGTCTTGTTAATCTTGTTAATTCCTTTTCTTTACTATATAAAGTATGTGCAACATAATCATGAGCTCAAAGCTACTTTACTTCTCCCCTCTAAATCCTTCCTCTCCATCTTATATTACACATGCCCTTGCAGCTGTTACATCAGTTATGCTGCTTTTCTGCTTAAATTGTAATAATGGATGAAAGAAAACCTGTAGTTTTACAACTGAACATCATTCTCATTCCCTAAGCCTCTAGGACTTTTGTGCTATCAGGAATGTTTCCTGCTTGTTATATATTACTAACCAAATATATTTACAAAACATATTGGACCGTTCTCCTTCCATAACTACCTCAGTACCTATGTGGGTGGATGCCAGTGAGACAGGTGTTTCCTTATCTTCAACCTAAACATGTAAGACCTCATTTACAAAGTGCAGGCCAAGGAATAAAATCCAATAGAAGTAACAAACCATCATGTATTTTGAACACTACCCTACCCTTAGCTAAAGCCATGTGTGCTCCAAAGTCTTGTGACAATCAGGGGTATATTTATTAAACCTCGATTTTTTTTGGACAAGTGGAAAACTAACATTTTTAGAGGAAAAAGAAAAAATTGAATTTTTAGAGATTTATTATACCCCAAAGCTGCTAAAAATCCAAAAAATACTCCATCTCAAACCCCTTGACTTCATTTAGAAGTCAATGGCAGATGCCCCTGAAGATGTTTCTTGACAGCATGATCTGTGCTGGTTTTCATCTGATAATCCCATGAATTTGAGTTGTCACAGCAACAATTCGATAAAGTTGAACAATTTGAATTGATACACAAATTTGACGCAGTGTTTTATTGCAGCGACTTTTTCAAGAAGAATTATTGATAAATGCGTTCAATACATGGATGGGAGTTGGGATGACTTTGCTTTAATAACAAAATGGGATAAATTTGAGTTTTAGTAAATACTCCCCTTAGACATTTAGGGGCCCATTTATTAAACCTCCAATTTTTCTGGTCAAGATATTAAAGGGGAAAACTCAAATTTTAAGAAATGTAAATTGTATACTTCTTAAGCTGATAAAAATCTGAATCTGAAAATACTCCATCTCACACCTGTCAAAGTCATGTAGAAGTCAATGGCAGATGTCTTTGAAGATATTTCTTCACATGTGGTAATCCCATAGATTTGAGTTGTCATGGCAGCAATTCAATAAAGTCAAGTTTCCTGAATTTGAAAAAGTAAGACATTATAATGCTTTGCCAACCAACTTTGTCACAACGTTTTTTCACACTGACTTTTTTGACAAGGATTATTAATAAATGAGTTCAATGTGTGGATGGGAGTTAGGTCAACTTTGCTTTAATTTAAATTAGATAAATTTGAGTTTTAGTAAATACCCCCTCAAACTGAAAAAAAAGTGGAATGCCCATGCTGCAAGTCAAACGTGAATGAGCAGAAAGAGGCATCTCTTGGCGCTCCAGCTTTTATTGCAGGGGCATTATTGCAGGGGCATTGTAAAATGAGGCCCCAATTGCAATTGCAAGTAAATATAAAAGTTAAATATAAGAGTTAAATATCATAATTTCTGTTCCTTCTAAATGATCTGGGCTTTTTCATTTTTATAGCTAACTTTAATATCCACTTTGCATGATGTATCTAAAAGCATTATAATGTTATTTTTACTAGGTTTCCACTTTTTGTGAATTTGTTTTTTTTGTTGTTGCTAGGGCACCCCTTTCCCGACACTAGCGCTTAAAGAATTGGGTACAATTGTCACTCATATGCTGTATACTGGAAATGATGGCAGATGTACAGTAGTTCCATGCAATTGCATCCAGTTTTCAAACTAATGCATGCACACTTGAAGTCAGGTGCAGCACAATTGCATTGATGCCCCTTGTGATTCCAATGATGTTGGAACTCGAGTCATGATATATCTATAGTAATAAGTCAAATCTACTGGGCTTGCTGTATTTTCTTTATCCTTGAAGAAGTTTTGCTAGTCTTGCTTCTGTACTAAGAAAATACAGCAAGTCCAGTAGATAATTCTGGGAAAACACTGTATTGTAGGAAAAAATATGAATATTAGAATTTTACTTTGCTGACTGTATTTGTAAACGTAAATGAGCCCTTATGTCTGTAGTTAAGAGATTTGGAAGAAGGCCTATCTAGTGCTTTCTGCCACTGGTCATCTATAACTGTACCTCCTATATCTTTCGCTCAGATTTCTTTTTCATGTATAGGGTTGACTAAGCAATGTGTTTTGTAGATATGAGAGAAGAGCCCTCTTGTTTGGGGGCAATACGCAGGTTAACTATCTAGGAAGCAACAACTATGAGAGCTCTCTTCTTAGTGCTTTGCTTTTCTCTGTAAGAGGAGGAGAGACTTTACTATAATTGAATTTGTGTATAGCATATTGGATCTTTACCCTCCGTAGCTCCTGAAATCAATACTCAACATGACCTTACTCATTTTGTTTAGCCTTTCTTTCTTTATAGGGAACCTGTCACCTAAAAAAATATTTTTTAGCACATTAGTCAAGCAAAATGAACTTTAATAACACTATATAAATTATTTTAATCTTGTTTTCTTTGGTCTGGGACTTTTTAATTATAGCAAGCAGGCAGGAGTCATTTTGTGGACACTGTTATTAAGACAAGCCTTGTATCATCTCAGAATCTGGTTTGTGCACCAGAATGGGGGACCTGATGTCCATCCCCATGCCCTGGCTACACAATTAAATGGTAAAGAGAACAAGGGAATGTGGAGAGAGCAGTAACATCTAGGTGCTGAATGGAAAGTGAAAGTAATTACCTGCCCTGCCTTTATGCCTAAGGCATAGAGGAGGGGCAGACAATATTTGATTGACAGCTGAGATTTTTAAATGAGTTTAAAACAACTATGAATGCTTTAATAAAAAATAGAGTTTGTATTTCATGTTTAATTTGAAAATGACTTTTATTGTACAGGTTTTTATGTCTGGGTGAGAGGTCCACTTTAAATGGTAACTGCACCTGATTTGCATTACAGGACCACCACTTGTTCTTTGCGTAGGTGTGATGAGTTGGAGCAGCGATTGCTACTGTCTGTTGGTACTTCTGTAGAAATATCCACATCTTTGTCTCTTGGTAGCAGAGCTCATCTTTTTGCCAGGCCAATGTTAAAATGGTGTCTTTGTCCGTCATGTTTAGATGTCTGGTTATCAGAGGCAAAGGAGGGGATCCTGGAGAGGGATTTTTTTAAATAAAATCTGGAATTCCCTATTTATTTCAAATGAGGAGAAAATGTAATACTGTCAAATGTCAGCCAGGCCTCTATAAATTAAGGTAACACATGGCTGCAAGCTTTACTGCCTCCACAAAAAAAGTCTTAAAGAGATACTGACACATTCCTATAAAAATCATAGGAACGTGTCAGTATGCTGCACAAAATAGTTCCCCCGCAAAGCCCCCCCCACCAAAGCCCCCCGCAAAGCCACCCCCAGCCTTGCACACCTGTGTGCAGTAGACCGGCTAACACAGCTAACTGATATTCTGGATTGCTTCCGTGACGCAGGGCTGGGGGCGGAGCGATCCTTCCATAGGATGAATTCCTGTTTCGATTCATAATCAGCCCAGCTTCAATGAAATGTTTGAGAAGATCATTTAGCTGTGTCAGAGGGTCGGGTGAGTGCAGGTTTGCGGGGGCTGGGGGCAGCTATGTGGGGGGCTTTGAGGGGAAATATTCCGGATGCAGCATTTACTTCATACTAAAATGTCCCTTTGATTTTTATAGGAATGTCCAAGTACAGAAAAATAAAGTGCTAGAATCCTCAAAAATTCATTTGAGGAGGGGGATTTAACAGAAAGAATAAAATATAGTATAGTATTTTTAAAAAAAATTTTTTGTTTTTTGTTTTTTTTAAAAAATTTTTTTTAAAAATACTATACTATATTTTATTCTTTCTGTTAAATCCCCCTCCTCAAATGAATTTTTGAGGATTCTAGCACTTTATTTTTCTGTACTTGGAGATCGTCTCAAACAGGTGGAGGAGGACCTGCAAGTGCTGAACTGTGGGGAAACCAAAGTTTGTCCTTGGATACAACCTGATACATTTGGATTTTATAGGAATGTGTTAGTATCACTGTAGGAAGGGTAATTATAATTACTGACGGACAAATTTATCCCATTTTGCTTTGCCGCAAAACTTCCATAAATTCGTGAAACACGAATTTCGACACCCGAGCCAATTCTTTGATGCCAGCATTAAAGTCAATGGGTGTCCGAATAATGTTGATGCGTTCAAAATTTTTAAAAATTTTTTTCATGAATTTATTTGCCAGCAGCGAAAACGTGGAAATTCAGTGCAAATTCGTGCCTGGTGTGTGGGGCTGGGGGTGGCTTTGCAGGGGAACTATTTTGTGCAGCACTTACTTCATAGTGACACGTTTCTTATGATTTTTAAAGGAATGTGTCACCCATCACTAATTATAATGCTAAATAAATGAAAATTAAATGAACAATCAAATAATCAAATGACGTGCAAGGTTCAGTTGTGGCTTCTCTACTAATTTGCTTACCTTAGGATCAGCATTTGTTATAAATAAATAACCAAGTTTATTTAAGTATGTTTCTTGAATATGAATGTTGTCCATGCTTCTTGAATGGTAACAAAATTGCTGATTTAACAGGGCATACAGAAGACTAATGGTTGGCAATATCACCTACACAAACACAATTAATCCAAACATTTTCAACATTCCTACAGTACATGTACAACAAACAATTTCCAGGTAGTTTTAGTCTGTAAAGAGATTCTCACATGATATGTATGGTGTCATTTTTATTTCTAATTTCATGCATAGTAAGTTAGGTTGTCATGGGAATTTTTTTTTTTTTTTTTTTCAAAATGCATCAGTTAATAGTGCTGCTCCAGCAGAATTCTGCACTGAAATCAGTTTCTCAAAAGAGCAAGCAGATTTTTTTTTTATATGTAATGTTGAAATCTGACATGGGGCTAGACATATTGTCAATTTCCTAGCTACCCCCAGTCATGTGACTTGTGCGCTGATAAACAGTCACTCTACTGCTGTACTGCAAGTTAGATAATAACTCCCCTCCCCTGGTGTAATAGTGAAATGCAATTATGAAAGTAAACTGAGAAAGAGCCAATAAGCGGTTCTTGCTGCAAAGGTGTTTTATTCCAATGGCATGTTTCGTGCTCAAAGCCCTTTATACTTGATAAAGGGCTTTAAGCCCGAAACATGTCATTGGAATAAAACACCTTTGCAGCAAGCACTGCTTATTGGCTCTTTCTCAGTTTACTTTCATAATTGCACTTTTGTCACATTATATTTCCCCTCCAGCACCTCCAGTTCTCCCTTTTTACCAGTCAGACTCCTTGCATTTGCAAACATACATTTAATACTGGTACCAGATTGCATATATTACATGCAGTCCTCCCTCTCCTTAACAGTACCCCCAACCAAATCTCCTCCCACATTTTCCCTTCCTATGCACACTATCTCATCTAACCTGTCATCCATGGAATCCTTTACTGCACCCTCTCCCCACACGCCTAGTTTAAAATCTCCTTCAACCCTCTACCCATCTTCTCCCCCAAAGAAACTGAACCATCATTATTGATGTACAGCCTATCCCTAGCAAAGAGCCTGTAGCTGCCTGAGAAATCAGCCCAGTTCTCCAAAAACCACACACCCTTCTCCCTACACTAATCTCTCCACATATTAATCTACCATTGTCTTCTCAGCATTGCTTGTGGCACAGGTAATATCTCTGAGAAAATTACCTTGGAAGTCCTTGAAGTCCTTGCCTTCAATGTTTAACCTAGTTTTTAAAAATCATTCTTCCTGTCAACTAGTTCCACCACATGCAGGAACTCTAGCACCAGGAAAGCAGCAGGCCATTTGACATGAAGGGTCCTTACAACAGATAGTCCAGGGATTGGACTGGGCTGGCGGGACATGGAGAAAAAACCCGAAGGAAATTGTAGGCCCCGCCGGCTCATATCCACACCCAGATCAGTAGGGGAGGTCACAGCAAAAACAGTGTATGCATGCACACATACACACACGCATGTTGGCATGTCAGTGCAGCAGGGGGGACCCTGGGACAGCAGCCCCAGTGGGCCCGGCCCCACCAGTCCAAACTTGCCTTTTCCACCTTTCTAGTAATTGAATCCCCTATAACTAAAACCTGCTTTTCCTTCCTTGCACTCCTCAGCACCACCCATATTAGAGACACTGCCTCCCAGGGTGCTCTGAGACTTGGCCTGCTCCATACAAGCCTGTCCAGACCTTTCCTCCGCAGCATCTTTAGCCAAAATGGTGAATCTGTTGCATTGGACTAGCCCCCCCCCACACTGCTTCCCCTTTTGACTGTCACAAACCTTTGTTTGGACTATTCCCTAGTCAAAGTACAGAAAAATAGCTCTTCGACCCTTGATAAATCTGCCCCTTAGATCACATGCAGCACTTGCTTAGCAGCTCCCACACTCACTAGTTATAAAAGTATATAATTATTGTATATCGGTTGTTTATTTACCCAGTGTATCCATGCATTTACAGTCTCTGTAAAGCTCGTCTTAGGGATTTTTTGAGTTCTTGGTTCCTTAGACTGTAGATCACAGGGTTTAAAAAGGGAATTAATATTGTATAAAAAACAGTAGCTATTTTGTCCTGAGCATGTTGCTTATTTGTAACTGAATGAAGGTAGTTAAAGAAACTTGTAAAATAAAATATGAAGACCACGCTTAGATGAGATGAACAGGTGGAAAAAGCTTTGGATCTCATGTGTTTTGATGGGATTTTCATAATGGTGCAAATGATAGTTATGTAAGGATAAAATGTTACTCCGAAAATAACAGTTCCATAATATATCCCAGAGATATAGATAAGCAATACATTAATGAATGTGTCACTACAGGAGACTTCAAGCAACTGGGGTATATCACAAAAGAAACTCTGCAAATCATGTGAGCTGCAAAATGTCAGATTAGATAAAAAAAGAATGCGTACCAGTGAATATACTAAACCAAATACCAGCATCGCAGCAACCAACTGAACACAAATTTTCCAGCTCATTATCTGTATGTAGTGAAGAGGCCGACATATGGCAATGTATCTGTCATAGGACATCACTGCCAGCACAGACAGCTCTGATACAGCACAGAAGAGGAAAAAGAAGACCTGAGTTAAACAAGCTCTCACAGAAATTTTCCTTTTACCTGTTAGTAAATCAAAGAGCAGTCCTGGAGAAGTGACTGAGGAGTAACTTATATCCAGACATGCCAGGGTTCCAAGGAAGAAGTACATGGGAGTGTGGAGATGGGAATCAGTGAAGATCAAGAGAAGAACAAGAAGGTTCCCAAAAAGAGTCATAAGGTAGATCAAAAGAAACACAAGGAACAGAGGAGGCTTGAGATATGGAAGATCAGACAGTCCAGTGAGAACCAACATATACACTATTGTTTGATTTTCCATTTCACCTATATTGCTATTACCTATAAAAGTGAACAATCACATAATAATACTAATATGTTAAACACTGTAGAGCTGTTACTCTAGAGCACATAAGAATGCACATGAGTGAAAGGATTAAAATCACAGTAGAAAAACTTTTAACAACATATCCAGTGGTTGAATATATAGCACAGCACTGAGTAGGGATAATAACACTGAGTGGCTAAAACTGAAAAAAATCTGCAGTTTTTGTGTTTTTTTTAAACTATTTCAACAGTAATAAAAACTTGTTGTCTATTACTTTTAAGATATCATGGTATGTTGAACAGGTTCATCCAAGATCTTGCAGAATCTGTAAAACTCATGAATTTTTGAGTTCCTGGTTTATGTAGATACAGGGTTCATAATGCATTAAATACATATCAATTGTGCCATTACAGAAGTGATTATTTGCATTTGACTGAAAGTATCTAGAAACAACTAAAGCTAAAGAAAGTTGTGATGTAATACTTTATATAAAAACCACAGTTAGATGAGAGGAGCTGGCAGAGGAAGCTTGAGATGTCTTCTGCATTCAGGAGATTGGTGGTGATTATAGTAAAGTATGGGAAAAAAGGGGACCCCTAAAATACAATTCCAAAAATATTCAAGAAATAGAAACAATTAGGGATGGGCGAATTTTTTCGCCTTGTTTCGCCGTGGAAATGACGCCCATAGACTTGTATGCCGTCTCGTGTCAAAAAAAAACTGACGAGCATCAAAAAAATTTCACTGCATAACAAAAAATTTTTTTTGACGCCCATAGATTTTAATGGGTGTCGGCGACATGTCGCCGGTGGCAAATTTTGGGCGAAACGAAACTGGTCAAATTCACCCAAACCTAGAAACAATACATTGATGCTTGTGTCACTTTAGGGCCAGGTCACAAAAGAAAGCTTGCAATGCATTTGAGCTAATGTAAGTTGTGGGACTGTGATTTAAGAGTAATACATATTCAGACATGACAGGGTTTTAATAAAAAGTACCTAGGGGTTTGGAGATGGAGTAAATGATGATTAGAATAGTTTCTAATTAAAACCACAAGGTAGGTGAAACATGCTAGTTATGCTGTGTTGCACTAGTGCTTCCTTAACATCAAAGGAATGTATGCATGGTACATACAAAGAAGTAGAAGATTGCCTAAAATGTTTGCTGAGGTCTCAAATAAAATGTCACAATTATTGCACATTGCTAAGTCTTGTGAGTGCTATTTGCAAATCCTCCTAAGGTACACATTAGTTTTAGGGCTGTGTGTTCCTCCTCTAGGGTTTCATTGACATTGTGTGATTTTACAAATTCCAAAAAGTTCTGTTCACTATGGCCAATTTGCTCACTTTTTTGCTTTTATTCACTTTTTTTTATGTCAGACTTCAATGAGAAAAATGTATCTCATGGTTTATCAAATGAAAACTCATGGACCAAATTGAATTTGAGAAGAAAACAACTTTTCCTCAAATTCACTTCTAGTGTTTTCCTCGTAGACCTCAATAGTTTTCACATCATAAACCTTTTTCTCACTGAACTTAATCTGGCCCTATGTTTTTTTTATTATGCCATGCATGGAGCCTTTCCAATTCTGCAGTAATTTAGTCATCAAAGTTTTCAACAACAACTTCTGGTGGGAGCAGTAGGGGTGTAGTGGAGGATTTGCTGGAACATCCCACAGCAATATGAAGTACTACCTGCATCATCTTTGTTTGTTTGCGATCTGTGATCCATGGAGAAGAACTCAGAAGTTGAACTGGACAACCTTCCTTTCAGGGTTTGTCCATTTCTTTGAAGCCTCAGGAGTAAGTGTAAAGATTTGATAGTGCCAATGTTAACTACAAGGAGAACTTTTTTAAAACGCAAAATAATATATACTTTGCAAACTTTTGTATCTATACTTTTGAATACAGAAAAAGAGATCCCATATTTTTATTTGTTTTGGGCTGTACTTCTACAAACTCTTGCACTAAATGAGACTCACCTCTACACAAATCAGTGTATTTGTGATATTTTCTACACACACGCACGGGCAACCTTCAGAAAAACAGTTCTTAAATAAACCGCCTCATTGATCTCTAGTGGTTAATTATAATCTTAAAATACATTCTCTCTTGCCTCTACAAAAATCCATCGTCAAAGATAAATTGATGATGCCTTTTTTAAAATTTAAGACAAACAAAAACAAAATACATTGAATACATGTATGTGTCTATTTGCACACAGATTCAATTCAGTGATAAAAAGGTTTATCATGTGAAAACTCATGAATGGAGATTCAATTTGAGATTCAATTTGATTCTGAAAAAACGTATCTCGATGTTTATCAAGTGAAAACTTTATTGAGGTATATGGGAAAAAACTGAAACTGAATTAGGAGAAAAGTTTTTCCTCCTCAAACTGAATCTTGTCCATGAGTTTTCACATGAAGATGACTCCTAGGGGCAGATTTATCGATTTGTACGTTTCGGTTTCAGCCGAATACGGACCTATTCGATAGAAAACAGACCTATTTGACCAAGATTAATTAAATTAATTGATTGACTTAATTTCGGTTGGGCATTTTGAATTCGAATTTAGAAGTTTTTTTAATTCGAAATTCGACCCTTGATAAATATGCCCCTTACTCTTGGCCCATTGTGTTTTCTCTAACAGCATCCCTGACTTTAATAAAATATTGGCAAGAGATTTTCACAGGAACAAATTGTAATAGAGAATAGAGGTCATATGATAAATTAAATGTTTTTGTTTCTTATTGTTTCTTTTAAATAAATCTTAATTATGATATGGATATGGCATTGGCACTTTTTTGTTGAAAGCAGCAATACAGCGACCCTCAACTTGTAGAGGGAAAAATGTTCAAAAGAAATGTGGGTTCATCTAAGCGAGTGCACAAATCCATGGCATAGCATAGAATATCAAAATATCTACATGTAGTAGGAAAAAATGATAATTCACAGTAATTGGGGCCTTTGCTTAGAAGTTCATGTTTGGTCTGTTTGTTTTCATTAGCACCCATGGTATACTTAAAGCATGGGTTTCAATGGGTTTCAATAGGTTTCAAGTCTGGCTTTTTTTTTTCCTCTTATTGACTTGGTTTCACAGCCATAAAGGGTTAAGGGAGTGTTTGCTTCAATACTGTGGTTTTCTTTTACAGTAGCAAGCATACAGACACTTAAAGGAAAACTATACCCCCCAAACAATGTAGGTCTCTATTAAAAGATACTGAGTAAAACAGCTCATGTGTAAAACCCTGCTTCATGTAAATGAACCATTATTATAATAATATACTTTTCTAGTAGTATGTGCCATTGGGTAATCATAAATAGAAAATTGCCATTTTAAAAAATAAGGGCCGCCCCCTGAGATCGTAAGATTCACTGTGCACACATACAAACCACATGTAAGGTCACATGAGCCAATTAACAGACAGAGTTCTGCCTTTTGCTTCCTCACTTCTTCCTGTTACAGTTAGTGTTGTAGTATTTCTGGTCAGGTGATCTCTGAGGCAGCACAGATAGAGTCACGAAATGGTGGTTCAAGGCAAGAGATGTAAAAGGGCAATATTTATGTAAATATATTTTCCAGTTTGGTAAGATTCTTTAATATGTCATTCAATTTGATATAAACTATCTGTTGCTTAAGTATTCATTTTGGGGGTTTGGTTTTCCTTTAAGTTGACATCTCAGCATGACCCCATTGTGTCTGATATTGAAATACGTTTCAAAGATTTACTGTGGAACAGACAAAGTTCGTCCAATAGAAAAGAAAGAACAGATGTGTGTCAATAAAGCACCTCAACTATTGCAGTAATGACCTGCGTTTGACCAGTAATTTACCATATTTTTCCTGCTTATTACTGTGGAAGGGAATGATATATTATTTAATATTTTTCATGTAGTAAGCCACACATTTCACGACAGGCAAAGACATCGCTTCGACTCACCACTTTGTTCATATAATCCTGCTGGCAGTGCGTTTCCAGGTGCGGATGTCCCATGGCATCCCATGCCGCATTGTATGAGGAGAAGGAAAATCGAGAACCACAACATCGGATCACTTCAAAATTTGTATCTTTATTCATCATTAAAAAAACACGCAGCATGATAGGCCTGATGTGTTTTGGGCGTTACAGCCGTTTATCATGAACTTATCAGGCCTATTTTTTAATGCTGACGAATAAAGAGACACATTTTTAAGTGGTCCATTGTTGCAGTTCTCCAGTTTCCTTCTCCTCACATATTTCTCACTACACGTGAGGGCTGTAAACTGTTTATTGAAATGATATTGCACATGGAGTTGTAAGTCACCTCTGGTCTTGTAGCATAAAAAGATGATTCCACCTGAATTTGGTAGCCTTGCCTTTGATTTGTGAATGGAGGCCAGGAATTAAATCATTGTTTTTAGGATGCTGAAGGTCATGTACCAAAGTTGAGGGGTTTCCCAGTGGTATTAAATTGATACTAGGCTGGATATACTGTATTTATAAACACTCACAAATAAATTCAGAGTAAATATACAGAATTTCCCCACTAATATATGTGTGTTAAAGCTTGCTATCAGTCCATCATAATGTTTAATAATTGAGTGAATGTTTCTTAGAAATTGAGACTAACTGCTTTTAAAAAACTTTGTGTGTGTTCCAAACAACGCATGAGTCTAACTATTCATTTATTTTATGTTTACATATTCCCCCTATGAAGATATTTATTCGGTGAGGAAAACAAAGGATAGTACAGATACAGGACCTGTTATCCAGAATGTTCGGGACCTGGGGTTTTCCAGATAATGGATCTTTCTGTAATTTGGATCTTCATAGCTTAAGTCTACTAGAAATTCATGTAAACAATAAATAAACCCAATAGGCTGGTTTTGCTTCCAATAAGGATTAATTATATCTTAGTTGGGATCAAGTACAAGCTACTGTTTTATTATTACACAGAAAAAGGGGATTCATTTTTTTAAATGGATTATTCGGATAAAATGGATTCTATAAAGAAGTTTTTCGTACAGCACCGGTAGATTAAAATGCCTTTATTGGTACATTACATGGCAAACAGCCTGGTCCAGCATTTGAATCTGCCGGTGCTGTACGAAAAACTTCTTTCTGGATTAATGGTGGAGGATGGACCACTTATGGTACGTGCACCCAGTATTGCTTTCATATTGTGGAACTGTAGCTGACTCAAGCAAACAAAATGGATTCTATGAAAGACGGCCTTTCTTTAATTTGGAACTTTCTGGATAACAGGTTTCTGGATCACAGATCCAATACCTGTGTATGCTCTACCCTTTTTTGGCTTTGATGATTAAAGCATTTTTTGATTGTAATAGAATCAATGTGAAAAACGTAGACATAGCAAAGTCCAAAAGCCTTAAATTGGCGGTGAACCATTAAGTAAACTTTTATTATGTTATAGAATGGCTAATTCATACCAACTTTTCCGTTAGCCTTCATTTTTTCTTTTTTACAGTTTTTTAATTATTTGTTTTCTTCATCTGACCCTTTCCAGCTTTCAAATTGGGGTCATTGACCCCATCTAAAAACAAATGCTCTGTAAAGTTACACATTTATTGTTATTGCTACTTTTTTTTACACTTTTTTTTTATTCAGGCCCTTTCCTATTAATATACCAGTCTCTTATTCAAATCAGTGCATGGTTGCTGTAATATATTTACCCAGGGGACGGCAGGGACACCTGCCGCCCCCTCGACGGGGACGCCCGTTTCGCAACTCCGCCGCCGATGCGGCTAGGCCCCAGGCGCCGGCTCCTATGGAGCGCGCGGCGCGCATGCGCTAAGAATTAAAGGGGCAGGCACGCCGGCGTGATTGCGCTGGCGTGTTTGCGCAGGTGCTGGCGCTGATTCGCCAGGGTCCAATGGCGCCAAATTCAAATGTTTAAAGGGCCATCAGTCCTTTTGTGCCTTGCCCAACGTAGGTTCTGTATATTGTTCCTGGGTGCGATTATTCTGTAATTCTTGTTGTGACCTTTGGCTATCCTTGATTCCTATTTGACTTCCGCCTGCCCTGACCCTTTGGCTTGTTCCTGACTACTCTTTGGATTCCGTTTTGTACTTCGACCCTGTTAGTTGCTAACCTGGCCTTTGACCTCGACTACTCTGCTGCTTACCGATTTTGTACTGCATTCCCGATTGGTTTCGACTCGGCCCGTTCCTGGACTTTGATAAACTTTACGTTTAGTTCCCTTGCTCGCCCAGAGTTCTTCCCTCAGTCTCCTCACTATTAAGTCCTGGCGGCATCCGAGTAGCGGAGGGCCCCACCCGACGTGAAAGGCGGCGGTTATAGGCCGAAGCGTGAGCCGAGCCCTTGACATTGGGGTTTACTCTGGGTTGTGGGATACTGAACGTTACAGTTGCTAAGGTAATTTGGACCCTAGTAACCAGATTAATGAAAATGGAGAGCTGTTGAAAAAAAAGCTAAATAATTTAAAAACATGAAAACCAAATTCAGATGTATGAAGTATAAACTGTGATGGTCTTCAAAATGGTTGGCAATCCAGAGGTGATGTTTGATGCTATACGATGAAGAAAATAGTTAATATATAAACCATGTAAAGCTAATATATTTATATATCTATATGGTTTTCTGTTATTCTTTCTGTTCAATCAATTAGACATTCACTAAAAAAAGTTTACCTTTATACGGAATAGTTAATAATACAGAACATAGACTTTACTAGCATAATTGTTTGGTTGTTGTACATACTGGATATTATATATGAAAAGACACACAGCTGTTTCTCTAGTACATGGATATACCTATGCTGGTAAAGGTATAAGATACTTCTGAAGAGCAGTTGAGAAAATCGAAGGGAAGGTATTGTTTAAGCTCTACTGGGGCCTATTGTGAATTTTCAACAATTGACTTCTGACAAGGGAACTGCCATAATAATAAAGATCTATTATGTATCTGTGAGTTCCTCAACCCAATATTTTTTCTTGACCATTTAGGCATTTGGGATGATGATGACGAGACTCTAACAGAGTTTGTTGTATATTGTAATGGCAATCCTTTGCATTTACATTTGGAGAGTATGGACAACAGATATACAACAGTATTTTTGGATGTAATTTTCAAGATCTATGGTAATGATATTCAGCAACATTACCGCTTTGAGGCAAAGTTGGAACCTTTCCTCGGATGGCACTGTCCTGCAAGTTACCAGTTTTAAACTGGAAATTTGACTTGTCTAGTTATATGCACCCCAAACACCTCAATGCTGAAAAGGTGATCATAAGGTGGGGTAGCAGTGGGAAAGCTACCCCAGGGCAGACTGAGACAGGTGTGACTTTAAAAAAAATATCATACTTGTATATGTTTGGGGTGAATTTGTTCTGCATGTGATGTGTTTCAGGAACAAGCTATATTACTCTGGCATACACTACTGGGGATGGGTTTTGGTAGGGTATAATTGGGGCAGCCGATAAAAGAGCAATGGGGAGAGCCTAACGCTAGCGCAAATTCGCCAGCGTGACGTCATTTTGTTACTTCGCCAATTTACTAACGGGTGCTGGCGTAAATAAAGAGTGCACCTACTCTAGCGCTATTTCACACCCTTACGCCAGGCGAAGTTGCGCTATGGAGAAGGGACGTAACTACGCTAATTCACTAACTTGCGCATTTTACTGAACGTTACTTCTTGCGCCAGACTTGCCTTTGCCAGACCAGGCGAAGTGCAATAGAGTAGATAGGGCTTGCTTCAAAAAAAGTTGAAAGTCCCAAAAAATGCTTACATCTTTTCCTTTTTTTAGGGTGATCGGTTGAAGAAGATCGTAAATTGTTTTGGGGTACCCTCCTTCCCCCCAACATTTCATAACATATGGCACCTAAACTATATAGTAGGCACATGTGTAGGGCACTATAACAACCTTACTTTATTTTATGAAGTTTTCCCAGGATTGTGTAGTGTAATGTATTTGCTGCTACATATATGTCCATTGTACTTTCATTTGGTGCCGTATGCAAATTAGGCATTTAACGAATTAACGCTAGCGCTACTTCACAACCGTTTGCCTCCCTGAGCGCAACTTCGCATTTTAGTGATTTGTATGCGCCCTGACGAAAATTCGCCTGGCAAAGTGCGGCGAAGTGTGGCGAAGCCTGCGCTATCGCAACTCCGCAGGTTAGTGAATTTGCCCCAAAGACTCTTTCTTATAGGTGTGTTTACTTGCATGAGGAAGGATAAAAATAAGTAGTCTCCAACATTCTGTAGGATTTTCAATGTTTAATATCCATGCAGGGCAAATCCCCCAAAAAATTGAGCATCATTTGGCGATCCTATTACAGGACCCTATACTCTACTATTGTACATCTAAAGCCCCTGCTTTTAGTTGTGAAAAAAAAACAATAATATCATAGTATTAATAGTCTTTCTTTCTTGCCCTTTCTTTGCAGGGCTCATTGATGTAGTGAATAGTGCAAAGTGGGAAAAAAAAGTTTGCACTTAAGCACCAGGTCTTTTGTGCTCCAGAAAGATCTAACTTGTTCAAAAGGACTGAAATCTAGTGTGATGCTGTGTTTATTAGCATGCATTTAATAATTAATTATCTAAAACGGTTTGCAGTATTTTCTTTAAACTTTGCTAATATAATCCAAAGAATTTGTAGTTTACCTAAATACCTTCTTTGGTTTTAGGTCCTGGCTCCTCAAACTGTAGATCAGAGGATTTAAAAATAGGATTGATGTTGTATAAACTACAGAAGACACTTTGTCCTCCATGAAATTATATTTTGCATTTGGGAGCAAGTAATTGAAATACCATAAAATATCAAGACCGTGACACGCACTTTTGCTTAGGTCAATTTAAATATGGCCGTGTACTGTGCACATAGATCATATATATGTCTTTATTAGAGATGTTGGTGAAATTGCTTGAATTGGCCACTTATTATTACAAATGTCCAAAGAAGCAAAATAAAGACAAAAGAGATTCTCTAATGCCCTAGACATGAGCCCACAAATGTGGCATGACCTTGAAATGGTTAAAAAAATGTAAACAAAGTGAGGGGCGTGGCTGACCGTCGAGCATGATGGCTGCTTGATCGGAGAGCTCCTGCACTACGTTCCAGCTAGTACTATTTGTGGACTAATGTAATGGGCAAACACGGCAAGTACAAAGATCCGGAAGGAGAGGAGACCAAGAAGAGCAAACCCAGAGATTCTCAACGCTTATTGAAACAATATTTTGTCTCGTCGGAAGGCGACCTCTCCCAACCCGGATCCAAAATGGCGGCGCAACGCAGACCGATTCCGATAGTGAGTCTGTAAGTACAGAGCAGATCACTTTATCTCATTTAAAATCGATTCCGACCAAATCTGACCTAGCGGATATGATATCCCAGTTTAAGACAACCCTGAAAGAGGAAATTGGGGTTATAAAGAATGAGATAGCTTCTTTACACGCACGAGTTTCTGAAGTTGAGGATAGAAACGAAAGTGTAGAGAACTCAGTTGAAGCACTGACAAAAGCTAATGCTCATCACATAAAAACTATTTCAACATTGCAAAGGAGATTAGACGATATAGACAATCGTGGCCGGAGGAACAATCTGCGTATACGGGGCCTTCCTGAGTTGGAGGAAGGAGAATCCCTGCAAGCTAAAGTGATACAGCTATTCCAGCAAGTTCTGGATAAACCTGGCTCATTTGCCATAGATATTGAAAGGGTTCACAGGGCCCTGAAACCCAAAGGCTCAGCGAAAGACAGACCCAGGGACATTATCTGTTGCCTTACTAGATTTGGGATAAAGGAAGATATCCTCAATAAAGCCAGAAAATTGAAAAATATATCTTTCCTGAACTCAGACATTATTATTCTCCAAGATCTTTCTTGGCACACACTGCAACAACGCAGGTTAATACAGCCTATTGTCTCTAGCCTGAAAGCCAAAGGACTGATGTTTAGATGGACATACCCATTTGGAATCCAGGTGACCAGGGATGGAATTACTGCAACACTAACATGTCCAGATGACATCACCCAATTCTGCAAGACCTGTGGCATCAAAGAGCCAGATTTGACAGAATGGATTAAACTCACTATCACGCCGGCAATTCCAGAATTACCACGCAGGGAAGAGTGGTCTGAGGTATCCTCTCCAAAGAGCAAAAAGAAGAAAAATAAAGCAACTCCAGAAAAAAGAAAAGGCCCAGCTGAGTGAGATTGGGAGGACAACAACATTTATACTTAAAAATCCCTTTTTTTCTCAGCCGTCCAAAAGAACACTAGATTCGGAAATGGTAACTATGAGTCCGATACTAGGTTCGCCTAACAAACTTTATATTCTCCTCACACTGTTATGTTGATTATACTTTTTTGGCTATAATATGTTTTTTTTATGTTCTCGTATGGTTTATTGTGTTCTTTGATGCCTAACTATAGGTACAAGAGTATTATATTGCCTTTTTTTCAAAAAAAAAAAAAAAAAAGTCCACTTTCTAATTCAGGTAGCCAAATTGGGCTCCTGAAATTCGTTAATGATTCAAATTAATAATCTAGCTGGTAGTAGCGACAGGGGTGTAGGCTTGTGAAAGTAACTGTCAGTGGACCCTCCACCCCCCCAGGGGTCTAGACAGATATACAGGTTGTATCTGTCAGTCAAAGCCATCTAAGGGAAGGCTAATAACACCCCAATGGTTACAAGTTATTTATGTAATTTTATGCTATGTTTTATATTTTTGCACATTATCCTAGGTATGGTACTACAGGAAAGGTTAATTATAAGGGAAAATATAGTGTTCTGGGTCAGCTGCGAAGGATTTGTCATACTTACCGTTGATTAATGGAGGACATAAAGATCATCTCATTAAACATTAATGGGCTCAACATTCCTGAAAAAAGGAATAATTTGATTAGAGAAATGAATAAACAAAAAGTTTCTATATTGATGTTACAGGAAACGCATTTAAAAGGGGATTCTAGGATACTGAATACTTATCAAAATTACTCACATTGGTTTTATAGTAATAATGAGGATACTAAAACAAAAGGAGTGGCAATTGGAATACATAAAAATGTTGATTTTCAGCCTCAAGAAATAATGAAAGATAAAGAGGGAAGATACATATTTGTAAAGGGCGTGCTATCTCGAACTAGGTGCACTCTGGGCAGCATTTACCTACCGAATCAGAATCAAGCAACTACCTTTACCAAATTATTTAGAGAAATTGAACCCTTCCTGGAAGGGCTTACGATAATTGGTGGAGATTTGAATATGATGCTCAATCCTAAATTAGATTCGTCTAAAGGGTCTTCCTCAATACCTCTCTCCGCAATCAATAAGGTAAAACAAGTACTGAATAAAGCTAGACTTCTTGATTCTTGGAGATGCTTTCATGGCAATGACAAAGATTTTACTTTCTACTCGCATGCAAAGCAGAATTATTCCAGAATAGATTATATATTAATCTCTCAGTATAATATTAATTGGATCAAGGAAGCAGCCATACAAAATATAATCTGGTCAGATCATGCTATTGTCCAAATTATACTTTCACTCCCCAACATGATTAAGACTCCATGGAGATGGAAACTGAATGATTCCCTCTTGGACGACAAAGATTGCATTGAAGAGCTACAAGATTCCCTAATCACATATAAAAAGGCTCTACTAGCTGACCCGGCTTCACTGGGTTCGAAGTGGCAGGCCCTCAAATGTTTAGCTAGAGGAATATTAATCAAACATGGCTCAAGGTTAAAGAAAGCCAGACAAAATCAGATAGGTAGATTATTGACGGTAGTTGGGGAACTTGAATCGCAACATAAGACCCACCAATCCGAAGCTGTTCTTCACCAATTGACGAAGGCTAGATTGGATTTGCATTTACTTTTAAATAACCAGAATAAAAATATTTTGGCTAAAGTTCGTCAAAAATATTTTGAGTATGGGAACAAAACAGGAAGGATGCTGGCAAGGGCCTTGAAAAGTAAACAAAGTAACTCTCACATAAAACAGATTAAAGATGCAAAAAATAAACTCCATTGGGCCCCAGACAAAATAGCAGAAGTGTTTAAAGAATTTTTTGAGAAACTATACAACCTTAACCCTCTCACACAAGACAGTAAAATGAGACTTAGAGGAAAAATTGAACACTATTTAAACAAGATTGACATACCACAGATACCGGAGCAATTTAGACAGAGCCTGGACGACCCAATTACTGGCCTAGAAATACTAACAGCAATAAAACAACTGAAGCTAAACAAAGCGCCGGGACCTGACGGGTTTACCGCAAAATTTTACAAAAAATTAGAACCAATAGTCACCCCAATTATGCTCCCTTTTCTAAATGAGGTTTCTGATTCAGCTCCCTTGGCCTCTGAATTTCTTATGGCACATATTTCCCTAATACCGAAACCTGGAAAAGATCATTCAATTTGTGGTAATTACAGGCCTATATCACTCTTGAATATAGACCTTAAAATATTCTCTAAAATTCTAGCGCAAAGATTGAAGCCTATACTACCTTACTGTTTACATAGGGACCAAGTTGGTTTTGTATTAGGGAGAGAAGCTAAAGAAAATACAATAAAAGTGATAAATTGGATTTTATGGAAAAACAAACAGCAATCACCTGCGATGCTTCTCTCCACAGATGCAGAGAAAGCCTTTGATAGGATTAACTGGGACTTTCTAGAAATGGCACTGTTAAAATTGGGTATTCCACAGAAGTTTAAGGAGAAAATAATGGCACTCTATACGGTCCCGGCAGCCCAAATACGAGTAAACGGTACTTTATCAAACCCTTTTAAGATACGGAATGGCACCAGGCAAGGGTGTCCATTGTCTCCACTTTTATATGTGATTTGTATGGAGTTTTTATTAATCGCTATTCGTAACAACGAGGATATTAGGGGTTTAGAAATAGCAGACAAGCACTACAAAGCTGCGGTATTCGCAGATGACTTGCTCATGATAATATCGGAACCCATGATATCCTTACCAAATATTATGAAAGAATTATCAGAATATGGTCAGGTCTCTAATTATAAAATCAACATGGGAAAATCGGAAGCCCTATCATTAAATCTTCATACCCATCTAAAAAACCACCTACAACACTCTTTCACGTTTACATGGCAACAAACGCACCTGAAATATTTAGGAATTCAAATTTCTGCAGATTTATCAAAACTGTTTGAGTTGAATTATATTCCTCTTTTGGTAGAAACTAAAAAAACATTAAAGATTTGGGCTAAAAAGAACTTTACATGGCGAGGGAAAATTAACAGCATCAAAATGACCATTTTGCCTAAATTTATTTTTTTGTTTAATGCTTTACCCATAGCTGTTCCAAAAACATTCTTTAATGAACTAAATCAAGCTATATTCAATTACATCTGGCAAGCTCAGAGGGGAAGAGTGAAAAGGGAAACTTTATTTAAACCTAAAGCTCTTGGAGGTCTGGCAATGCCTGATTTTGAATCTTATTACCAAGCGGCAGTGCTTTCTTCAGTGGCTGAATACTCAAACCCACTTTCCCCCAAACAATGGCATGTATTAGAAAATTTTTGGACTCAAGGTCAATTGAATAGCCTAACCTGGCTCTGTAAAGAAAATACCCCACAGTTAATTAATTCCCATATTTTGCTTGATAATAGTCTGAAAGTGTGGCGTAAAATCAATAGAAAGCAGGAACTGTCCAGTTTTCCTTCACCATTAATGCCCATCTACAATAATAGTGAATTTATGCCTGGAATTATAGACCAAGGATACAGCAAAGCCTTTAACATAGAATTCCCTCAGTTAAAACATTTTCTGAGCTCTAACCTTGGACAACCATCTCTAGCGGACTCACTAAAAGATTCATGGGCGGTAAGGGATATATGGAGATACCAGCAGGTGCAAAGCTTTTTGCAAACCCTACAGATTAAGGGAAAACCAGCCAGATCTCTAACAGAGTTCGAGAAGATTTGCACTTCTGATGGGTCTCAAAAACAAGTTTTATCTCGAATATACAGAATTATTATTGATACCAAATATCCTAAACTCCCATCCTTCACTAAAGCATGGGAAAAAGACTTGAAACTTTCTATAAGTGAGGAGGAATGGGGAAAGATAATTCATTATACCAACAAATGCTCTATAAGCAATAAAGTACAAGAATCCTCTTATAAATTACTGTCTAGATGGTATAGAACGCCGGTGATTCTTAAAAAAATGGGCTTAATGGAAAATGATCTATGTTGGAGATGCGGACTAGAACCTGGAACTTTGGAGCATTTGTGGTTCTTATGCCCACTTCTTGAATCTTATTGGAAAGACGTTTTAGATATTTGCTCATCCATTATAGGTGAAAAGGTGAATAGGTCCCCCTCTGCTATTCTTTTATTTTTCAAGTTTGAACCCGAAAATTTTACTAAAACAGACTTACTTTTACAACTGTTAATAGCTGCAAAATCTCAAATCCCCATGCTTTGGAGACGAAAAACAATCCCAAGTAAGGAGAAATGGTATCAGATAATAAATGAGATATGCCTAATGGAGGAAATAACTGCCTCAATGAATAATAAGTACTGGAACTACGTAGTGAAATGGCACCCATGGAAAGAGTACATCTCTAGCAAAATATAAGATGCACACATATAAAGTCTACTTACTATAGGTATCCTTGTAGCTGATCCTGTCATTGAAAATGGAATGACAAAGGAAAAGAAAAAGAGAAAGAAAATACTAAAATTAAAGGATAGATATGAACACTATATGTTACGATACACTACATACTAGGACAAATGACTTGTTTTAAGTTATATATGTTACATATGTTTTAGATTTATAAGGTTGTAAATTGAACAAATGTATAAGACCTTGTACTTGCAATTTTTATATATTATATATATTGAATGTTACATGGTGACAGATATACTGTAATGGACTATTTACTGTTCAATAAAAGTGAATACAAAAAAAAAAAAAAAAAAAAAAAATGTAAACAAAGTATATTTAACAGCCACAACTTTACAATATGAAAAAACAGCAGTGTTGACTGTTTTATGACTTTTCAGCATACAGGATATGATGTCACTGACATAAGATTAAGGAGGAAGTAGCTTCATTTTATTGCTTCACCAGGTATAACTCTGGTAAAAATGTGCACTTTTATAAATTTGTGGAGTAACGACCGTTAGCCCTTAGTAAAACTTTGTTAGCGCTGAGCTCTTTTGCTAGAGAATTGTCCTCTCTTCCTGTTAGTAAATTGATGCTGTCCCCGAGGATTGTCTTTTTGGCCAATTTTTGCTAGCGAAGGCCACTTCGCCCCTTAGTAAATCTGCCCCTACGGGTTGTCTTTTTGCAGTTTTTTTTCACTATCAGTCACCTCCGAATCCAGATGATCAAGGCCAAATATTAACATGTTACCAATTAATTATTAATATATCATCTGAATCCAGATGATTAACATGTTACCAATTAATTATTAATATATCATCTGAATCCAGATGATCAAGGCCAAATATTAACATGTTACCAATTAATTATTAATATATATTTAGTTTAATTTATCCAAATCCGTCACATTATTAAAAATCACAGGACTTTGCTTTCAATAAGATCACATATTACATTTCAAACTACCTGTTTCTAATACCATGTTAGTATCCTAGAGAAGAACAACTTTTGAGATTAAATTTTTAGTTAAGTGATATTTTTTTCTGGAATGCTTTTGAAGTGTCTTCCTGTAATTCAGAGCACCATGCCATAAGGCTATTAAAAAATGCCACTAAAGGTTACCAACAATCAGGGCCAGATTTACATTGTGGGCGCCCCTAGGCCCATTGCCGTTCATTGCCCCTGTCCCCCTATTTGTGCAAATTTTCATCATCTGGACTGAAGCAATGGGGATTGGCACACAGGAAATTTAAAAAATGATCATATCTCCAGCGCATCCCCAGTGTTTTTGAACCAATGTGGGTGTGGTTGGGCAGCATGCCGCCCCTATAAAATCCTGCCACCCTAGGCCCGGGACAACATAAAAAAAACTTTTTTGCCATTAATTAATGATAGCATATGTAACATCGTATTCAGCATTCTTTGTTAAGTAAAAAAAATTAAAAATTGTTTAAATAACATGCTGTTGGAAATGTGATTGCCATGGTTTGCCAAGTGGCTCTTTGGAAAAGCTGATCCAGGGACTGGTCTGATTATCATTGTGGAGTCAGAAATATATTTTTTTCCCCTTTGAGGCAAATTGAAGTGGCTTAGAAAGGTGTTTGTTGCATTCAACTAGCAGTTAGGAAGGTTTTATACAGACATAAAGGGGGTTATTCATTAAAGTCCGAATGCCAAAAACTCAAACATTTTTGTTTTTTATTATAAATCTGAATTTTTAATGGACAAAAAAACTCAATTTTTTCAGGATTTATTAAATCATGGATTCTAGTTTGGTCGGACTTTTATATTTTAAATACTCAGAAAAATTTGGATTTTGATAAATAAGGCCCAGAAGGTTGAACTCCATGGACATGTGGTTTTTTTCAACCTCAGTTACTCTGTTACTATGGTTAGTAGTAAGATGGTGTGGGTATATTTTATGGCAAGAAATGCATTTGTATTATTAGTTTTTCAGACCATTACTAGCGGAAATTTTTTTTAAATGCTTAAAAAAGGTCCAAGCAGCACAACTCCCATTGACTTCTATAGGACCTCTACTGCTTTCACTTGCTGAAGTTTTGTATTAGAGTTTTTCATGGTTTCTACATTTTATATATGTCAATTTTTTTTTAGGGAAATAAAAACACAGACAATCTTAGAGAAAAAAATATAATACCAGTTGCTTGTGAGCAACATGTTGCTCTCCAACCCCTTGGATGCTGCTCCCAGTGGCCTTAAAGGAGGAGCTTATTTTTGAATTCCAGGCTTGAAGTTTTGGTTGCAATAAAACCTGGTGTACTGCCAACCGAGCAATGGTTTGGAAAAACACGGTGCTCCAGGATAAATTGTGAATGACACATCAAATTGTAAATGTGGTCCAGTTGCTCCAGGCCCAGACCCCCAGCTTTAGGGAGTGGTAAGGCAAAGGATATGTAGAAGAGACAAGGCCGACCGGCACTCAGATGGATCCACAGGACCAGAGAAAATTTTTAAAAAAATATTTTTATTTGTACAAAGTTTAAAAAAATTTATATTTGCATCTCCATCTGCCCTACGTGTTTCACACCCACTCAGGACACTTAGTCATGGGCTCAGTGCCCTGAGTTGGTTTGCAAAACATCTAGGGCGGATGGAGATGCAAATAGACATTTTTTAAACTTTGTACAAATAAAAATATTTTTTTAAACTATTTTCTCTGGTACATATTTTGTACTGCCAAACAGAGCCTCCTTGAGATTGTCAGTCCACACTGCAACATAGCCAATAACAGCTCTTATTTGTCCCCAGCAGGAACTTTTTTCATGCTTGTTTTGCTCCCCAAATCTTTTTGCAATGGAATGTGGCTCCAAATGTGTTGGTACAATATAAATCTTAAAAACAATATTTATAATCAATACAATGGCCTGGGCAAGGATAAATGCTAACCAAGATAATGCAATTTTAAAGGGCACTGGAATCCATAATCATCAAATGTGCCAATCTGCAAGGCACTCCAAAGTGATTTTAATCACTTACCATTTGAGTCTCTTCAGGTGAATGAAATATAAATAATTTTTGTAATGAGTATGTGCCTGCCCAAGACACAACCTAATGCCTATATTTTCCAAATGCTTCAACACCTCAAGAACATTAATATTACATAGTTTTGATTAATGTCTTGTTCCCACACATCCCTCACTCTCCCAAGCTTTGCAGTTTCTGTAAAGTTCTTCTGAGTGATGTTTTGATCTCCTGATTCTTTAAACTGTAGATCAGTGGATTTAAAAGGGGGGTTAGTATAGCATAAAATACAGAAGTCAATTTATTCTCTGTGAAATGATAATTTGCACTTGGGCGGAAGTAGTTGAAGATGATAGTGCTGTAAAGTATAAAGACCACAGTTAGATGAGAGGAGCAGGTGGAGAAAGCTTTGGATCTCATCTGTTTTGATGGGATTTTCAGAACAGTGCTGATGATAGTGATATATGGGTACAAGGTGACTACTAAAGGACCTACAGCAAACAATAACCCAAGAAAAAATATAAGCAATACATTGATGAATATGTCACTGCAGGAGACCTGAAGCAGCTGGGGCAGTTCACAAAAGAAACTTTGCAAAGCTGCTGGCTTGCAAAAGAAAAGTTTGTTTAAAAAAAGTGTGTGTATCAAGGAATAGACTGCATCTAAAACCAACACGAATGATACAACCTCAACACAAGCTTTCCAGTTCATTATCTGCATGTAGTGAAGAGGGCGGCAGATAGCAATGTATCTGTCATAGGACATCAATGCCAGCACAATTATCTCTGATGTAGCAAAGTAGATGAAGAAAAAAATCTGAGTTATACAAGCTTGCACAGAAATGATCCTTTTATCAGTGAGTAAATCAAAGAGCATCCTTGGGACAGTGACTGAGGAGTAGCCTGTATCCAAACATGCCAGGGTTCCAAGGAACAAGTACATGGGGGTGTGAAGATGAAAATCAGTGTAGATCAGGAAAATAATCAGAAGGTTCCCAGTCAGAGTCATAAGGTAGATCAGGAGAAACACGAGGAACAGAGGAATCTGAAGACTTGGATGATCAGACAGTCCAGCAAGAACCAACATATACACTATTGTTTGGTTTTCCATCTCACTTTAGTTTGGTCTACAAATCTTGTTCGTTCAGGAATGACATTTTATATGGTAGAGTGAATTAGTTGCAGTGTAAACAGTGTTATTTAGTAAACAGTGTTATTTAGAAATAAAAACGACACCATAAAAATTATGACAGAATCCCTTTAATAAATTAAGTTTTTTTAAACTCGAAAATGTAAACTTTTCTGAAAAAAATTAAATTCCAATATTAAAATAACTTAAAATTTGATAAACAACGATAATGTCAAAAGAGAAGAAGAGGTAACATGACTAGTATATGTATGCAGTCGCGGCATCTATTATCTGGAATACTTTGTTTTCTGGATAAGTTCAATTTTCATACTATAGAGTACCATGCCGTAAGGCTTGAGATGTTTCACCATCTACAGTATTTGCATTATTGATATTATCAGGTACAAGATTATTCATAATATATAATGTATGTGTTTTTGTTTAGAAGGCACACTTGCATAAATGGCATTACCATTTTCAGATTCAGATATGTGTCTTTAGCCTAGAAGGGTTTCTGTCCTGTAAGTAATGAAATTCCCTACCACTACCAATGGAAAAGTGAAGAACAAATGATCTGGTCATTATAAAGGTAGTTTGGGTATTTTTCAGGCAGAGAGGTTTATTCTCTTAATTCTTATTATTAATAATAATAAAAATGATAATAATTGTTACAAGCTAGTTTAAGGGGCACATTTACTAAGGGTTGAATATCGAGGGTTATTAACCCTCGATATTCAACCATCTAAATAAAATCCTTCCACTTTGAATATCGAAGTCGAAGGATTTACAAATATTTTGATCGAACGATCACAGGAAAAATCGTTTCGATTCGAAGGATTTTAATCCATCGATCGAAGGTTTTTCCTTCGATCAAAAAAAGCTTATGGGGAAGATCCCCATAGGCTAACATTGATGCTTGGTAGGTTTCAAGTGCCGAATTAGGTAGTGGATTTTTTTTTAAAGAGACAGTACTTCAACTATCGAATGGTCGAATAGTCTAACAATTTTTAGTTTGAATCGTTTGATTCAAAGTCGAAGTTGTAGTCGAAGGTCGAAGTAGCCTATTCGATGGTCCAAGTACCCCAAAAAAATCCTTTGAAATTCTAAGTTTTTTTACTTTGAATCCTTCACTCGAGCTAAGTAAATGTGCCCCTAAATGTCGTGATTAAAAAAGGTGTCAGTAGGGACCCAGTTAAAGTGCTGCTGACCCTGCTCTGGACAGTATTCATAACTAGGGCAAATCAATTTAATATATTCCTCACTAAAACTACAAGGAAAAAATGTGGGACCGTGTTTGAAAGGACAGGGCTGTGCTGCAATTTATTAACATACCACTTAATAAAATAGCTAGTTAAATAACTTGGATTATAATGCCCCAATATACCTGTAAGTGTATTATTTGAAAATGTAGAGCAAAAAACAATTGTAGTATATAAATACTTTGCAAACATAGTTCTAAACATTCAGTAAAACAACTTACCTCTAATTTCAAGGCTCTCTCTGTTTTCAGAGAATAAACCTTGGCTTTATAAGCCCTTTTTTCTTAACCTTCCAAACCCCCTGAGCCTCATTACACCTTAGTTTGGTGGATGTTTTTTTTAAACACAATGATAATTTACCTTTAATGATGAAGAAGAGTTAATGAACATTAACACCAAATAATAAACAAATGTTTCTCGAAGGGGCTCTATTTTTTCCATGAACATCTAAAAACTGGTGGTTTTCCTGTTTTTCTCTCTAAAAATGTGAGATTTATTAAGTGTTAAAACTACAATAAACTATAATACAAAAATTCCCCCTGATAAAAGTTTTCAAGGTCCTACAAAAGTCAGTTGGAGCTGAACTGATCTTATTGGACCCGTTTTAATCAATTCAGACTTTTAGAAGTTTTTGTATTTTTTTTGCTAGGTATTTTCTGAAAAGCCAATTTTTTTTTAGAGGTTTTAGAGGTATTTGGATTTTTTCAGATGTTTTTTTAGTTTGTCTAATTTTGAGAAATCTGAGATTTACAAAGTGTAAAACCCCAAAAAAGCAGGCAAGATTCTATACAAGTCAATGGGAGCCACACTGTCCAAAAAACTCACATTTTTAGAGGTTTATGATTTTTTTAGTGCATCATTTAGGGGCATATTTATGAAGGGTAGAATTTGAAAAACTTCAAAATTTGAATTCAAAAAGACCAACCAAAATTAAGTTGAATTTAATAGGTCTGTATTCGGCCAAATTCAAATCATACGAATCAAAGTAATATAGCATTTGATCAAATTTGATTCAAAGTTTTTCCCCCAAAAAACTTTGATTTTTCAAAGTCCACCAATTGACTCCAAATAGGTTCTAGGAGGTCCCCCATGGGCTAAAACAGCAAATATGCAGGTTTTAGATGGCGAATGGTCGAAGTCTAATTTTTAAAGAGACAGTACATGATACGTTTCGATATTCGAATTTTCTATTTCCCTAGTTGCGGCACACAAAAATAGCTAGAAATTAAATTTTTTTAAATTTGAAAATTCACCTTGACCATCGAAAATCTGCCAATTAGAGTTTTTTTTTCATTCATGCATTTTTATTCAGATCTTTTTAAAAATTACAAGGCATAATTTTAAAGAAATAAAGATTAATCATAGTTTTAAAAAAATATAAAACCACTAAAATGAGAATGTTGATAAATAAGCCTCCAACTTTGGCTATCTCTTTACTTTGCATGAGGCTGTCTGGAGAGGAACAAAAAAGAAAACAGAAGAAGCCAAAGATGATGACGACAAGGATCTTCCACCAAAATATTCCGGTCTAGTGCAGTTTTTTTTCCAAACAGGAGCACTGCTCTGGGGTATTAGCTAAGGCATTATAATCACTGGGGGTGCCTAACATTTTGACACCCCCCCACCAGTGATTTAAACTTTAGTTCTCCTTTATCTAATTGACAAAATATTTCTTATGCTGCATTAAAATAAATATAACTAAAATTACTTACCATAAATGGGAGGGGGTTCTATTTCTAAGTGTCTAGGGCATACTCTTGAGGAGGATTATTATTTTTATTAAATATAAGGCCAAAAAACAATTCTTGCCACTTGGCATATGCTGCTATATTTAGCCTAATGTGTGAAGCCTTGAGCTCTCTTTACTATTAAACTATGTATGGACTAGTGATGAAGTCAATAGACAACAATTTTTTTTTGGTGCACAATATTTTACTCAAATAGCTTTTTTTTCTCACTTCAAATGCATTAAGTTAAATGGGTTACTATTTTTGTCCAAATGCATTAAAGTCAATGAGCATTTATTTCCAAGTTATTTCTCACTCAAAATGTATTAAAGTCAATGAGCAATGATGCAATTTTGTGAAAAAATACACAAATGTCAAAATGCTGAATTTCACTGTGAATTTATGCCTGGCAAAAAAAAAATTCACTCACTAGTGAGGACTAGGACCTTCTGTAAGAGTAGCCTAAAATGCTACAAATTAGTTCCAAAAGGCCAAGGCAAATCAAGTCAAGCTGACCTTCAAATTTTTCAATTGAATTGTGGCTAGTAGAAAAACGTATACTGCCATAGTTTGTGACTGTTCCATATAAGTAGTGATGGGTGAATTTATTCGGCAGGCGCAAATTTGTGGTGAATTTGCGCGATTCGCCGCCAGTGAATAAATTCGCGAAACGCCCGCGAAAATTCGCCCAAAAAAATACGGGCGATGGCGTCAAAAACGGGCGCCGGCATCAAGAATGAGACGCCGGCGCCGTTTTGGGAATTTTTCGCCATTTCGCGAATTTTGCGTGAAATTCGGGAATTTTTCAGCGAAACGGCGCAAATTCGCCCATCACTACATATAAGAAGACTTACAGAAACCCTGCTTAATCTTGCAGGATCTACCCCAAATAATTTATTATCTAAGATGGGAACTGTTACCTCCATTGGGAATGCCATATCTAGTAGATCTAGAGCAACTGGACCTGCTGAGTAACCATTGAAGATATTTCACTACTCAAATTTTTCAGTTCATCTGCCTGGTATAGGAAGTCCTCAGCATAAAAACGCAGTAAAAAGTCTTCAGTAATTACTTAGCCAGTCCAGTTGCTCTAGTTTTACTTCTACTAGATATACCATGACCTGATGAATAAAAAAAATCATCATAGACATAATATAAATATTGAAAAACCTGAGTAACCTACTAAATAAAATATGTTGAAGTTATGAAAATCTTGACGATAATAATAGTAACAAAGGCAAACCAAGAAATCGACTCATTAAAGGGCAATGAAACAAAATCAAAATGTCGAGCATATTAAAGTGATTTTAATCACTGCTGTCAATTTTGTTTTTCCCAGTAAATAAATGTAAAGAATACAGGTCGGCATACACAGTACAGAGATAACTGAAGATTTTCCGCAGGGTACATGTGGCAGAATGTTTGGGGCATAACAGTACAATCTGTTTGAATACTGCCCAAAGGCTCACGGAACATCCCATATAGTGATGGTCGAATTTGCGCTGTTTCACTTTGCCGAAAAATTTGCGAATTTCCTGCAAAATTCACGAAACTTTCGCCGGCGTCACGTTTTTGATGCCGGCGTCCGTTTTTTTTATGCCGACACCCGTTTTTTGACGCCGACGGACATTTTTTACGCCCACATCTGTTTTTTTGGATGCCGCCGACAAATCTTTTTTGACGCCAGTGAACTTTCACCAGAGAATTTTCACGCCCGTTTTGCGAATTTATTCGCCGGCTGCGAATCGTGCGAATTCGGCGCGAATTTGCGCCTGGTGAATAAATTTGCCCATCACTAATCCCATATTAATATCAGATGATGTTATTATTCTTTGCAGTGGAGTGTTTCCATTTAAGCTTTTTACACTGGATACATATAGAATTCAAATGCTGGTTAACTATCAATTGATGTATGTGTGTTTGGCATTGGCTGGGCAGAAACCTGTAAAGTTTGCAGCATTTATCTGAATGAAGCACTACACAAAGTGATAGAAAGAAGAGAGATGGTAAATCTATTGTGATACCTGTATTGTTCTGCACACAGTCCTAAATTATATATGGCTTACTTAGCTTTTGCAATCTTGCCCCCCTACGCTGCCCTTGTCCCTTTTGTTGACTTACAATCTGTGCAAAGCTCTTCTTAGTGAGGTTTTGAGTTCTTGGTTCCTCAGACTGTAGATCAGAGGATTTAAAAGGGGGATTAATACAGTATAAAACACAGAAGTCACCTTGTCCTCGATGACATGATATTTTGCGTCTGGGCTGTAGTAATTGAAGAAAAGAGTACTGTAAAATATAACAACCACAGTTAGATGAGAGAACAAGGTGGAGAAAGCCTTTGATCTCATGGTAATTGTTGGCATTTTTAGAACAGTGATGATTATAGTGATATATGGGTAAAAGGTGGCAAATGAAATGACAACAGCAAGCAACGTTCCTAAGACAAATATAAGCATTTCATTAATGAATGCATCACTACTTGAGACCTGAAGTAACTGGGGCAGATCACAAAAGAAAGTTTGCAAAGAATCTGACTTGAAAAAGCTCAGTTTTGTTAAAGCAAGAGTGTGCATTAAGGAATACATTGCACTGAACACCAAAACGATTAATACAAATTGAATGCAGGCTTTCCAGTTCATTATCCGCATGTAGTGAAGAGGGCGGCAGATGGCAATGTATCTGTCATAGGACATCACTGACAGCAAGCACATCTCTGATATAGCTAAAAAAACGAAGAAGAAGATCTGAGTTATACAAGCTTGCAAAGAAATGATCCTTTTAGATGTAAGAAGATCATAGAGCATTCTTGGAACAGTGACTGAGGAGTAGCCCATATCCAGACATGCCAAGGTTCCAAGGAGGAAGTACATGGAGGAGTGAAGATGAGAATCAGTGATAATCAGGAGAAGAATGAGAAGGTTTACAGTCAGTGTCATAAGGTAAATCAGGAAAAACAACTGAAACAGAGGAAGCTGTAGACTTGGATTATCAGACAGTCCAGTGAGAACCAACACATACTCTATTGTTTGGTTGTCCATCTCAATTTTATATTTCCTATATGTAAACTAAAACTATCACATATGAAAATACTTTAAAAAAGAAGTCTACCTTTCCTAATTGAAATTTTGTTTTGTAGTTTGAGTATCAGTATTATAAAGTGTCAGGCTTACTAAGTACTGGCACCAGAAATGCAGAGGTGGATCAATCTTACAGCTCTTCACTGAATAAAAAACAAAAGATGAAGGTGAGTTGTGAGAACCCAAGTTCACAATTCAATGATGAGCAGGTTGACCAGGTGACTCTCAAAGGTGGTGGCAAACAGGTTTACATTAAGGCTGGTAGCAGACGAGGAGTAATCAGTCAGCCAAGGTCAGTAATGGGAAACGAATCAGCAGAAGTCTGAAATAAGGAAGCTCAAGTAAGCAAGTCAAGTGAGCAAGAGCCAGGCAGCAGAAGTCAGAGGCACAAGCAAGGTACAATACAATCATAATCTGAAACAATAGTCAAGTAGGCAGAGTACATAGATCAATAGTCAGCAGTTATTCACAGTAAATAGCCAAGAAACAATGCCCAAGAGCAGTATTTAGCATGGTTACCTTTATTTAGCATGGTTACCAGAACGTGTCCACAGTATTTCTCTTGTCTTCATTCCGACCTTGCTATTACAGTATTTATAATTAGGGGGAAACGATGCAGTATCTTCATCAGTAAAACTACTAGTAGAAAATATTGGGAACATATGTGTTTATAAAAAGCCTGTAAAACAAACCTTACCTTTAATCTCAAGCACCCTTCTCCAACCAGTGAAATCAACCTCTGCCTTAAAAACCTTTCTTTCTAAGCTTCCCAAACCCCCTGAGTCTTAATTACATTTAATTAATCAGTACTTCACGTTTTGCGTTTTGGGAATTTTTGTTTTATCATTGTTATATTTTTATATATATATATATATATATCTTTAACTATTTAACTAAACCTTTTGCATGTGGCATTGAAATAACCACAAGTGACAACCTTGTATAGGAAGTGGCTCATTTTCATGTTTAAAGGACTATACTGGGAGGGGCAAAGGCAATAAGTGATCCTGCTCTTGTTTGCAAGGAAATGATGCAAAAACTGATAAAAAAAATGTTTTGTCATAATTAACATGTTTTTATAAAGTGCCTTAATATGTATTTATAAAGTGCCGACATAGCATGCAGCTCTAAATTTGAATTAATTTATAACAAGTTGAATTTATGAATTTGCCTTCAGCTTTTGAGCTTCCTCAAATTGATATTAAGCTGTGAAACAGATGGTGCAATTTACAGTTCTTGAGACCACTGAAACATACAGAATTCAGGGATTATAAAATGAATGGCTATAAAGATGCCCATAATACAGTAGCTTGCCATTAGTGATAAGCGAATATTTTTGCCAGCCATGGATTCATAACGAAATGCCAAATTTCTCCTTCTGCAATTTTTTTTCACGAAACTGAGGCTAAACATTCACCACAGAAAAAAGCATTTGGACAAAAAAGTCGGCATAAGAAAAAACACTCATTGACTTAAATGCCTTTGGACAAAAAAGTCGGCATGAGAAAAAAGCCTGTTGAATGTAATGCATTTTAACAAAAATCTCAGAGACCAAAACAAAGAAAAAAATCCCATTGACTGTAATGCATGTGGAGCAAGAAAAATTGTTGTGCGTGTAAAAAATTGTTGTGCATAAAAACATTTTGGACACCCATTAATTTCAATGCTTTTCCATAAATTTTTTGCTGTTGAATGAATTTTTTCAGATCTTTGTTTGTTTCTGAAGTACATAGATGGAGGTCACCACTAGGATACTTGAGGAAGTCCAGGAGCTTATTTATGTCCCAGGTTCCTAACAGAGTAGTTCCAGGACTGCTAGTCCAGCCTGGGTGTTTTGTGTTTTCCTGAGGCACCTCAGGTGGATAATTAAAAAGGCAGCTCTAGGAAGCTCTGAAGAAAGGATACAGAAAAGCTGCCTGTATGACCTCACTGAGAGGATTGAAATCACCACAAGGTTTGTGATTTTGGTTTTTCCTGAATGTTCTCTGTTTTGGGGAGACGGCGGGTAGGTCTCCTTCTGTTAGGAAAACTGACCTGTGTCAGTTAGAAGCCCATTAAGTGGCAAGGATTTTATTTTGAACTTTTTATTTTGTTTATCTGCTGCAAGTGAAAATAAACTGCCGAAAAGAGACTACAGACACCTTTGTTCCCCTTCCCTGCTGCTGGTAAGAGAGCAGCTAGGGAGCGGGGTATTCTTTTCAGCTATAGAGGAAGAAGACCCCATGGTCTGGGCCTCCCACGACCATGGGGTCTGCTTACTCTATAGTTAGCCACTGTCCCTGAATGTACACTTTCTCAACCTCTTCAAAAAGAAACATAGAATATTATCTGGTCCAGTCATGGCACTTGAGGGCCAATGGCCAAATCTTTGTGCACTTTTGCCCTCTGATTTGTGACTGTTTGTTATCCCACCCCCACTTAAGGTGGCAATACATGGAGAGATCCGCTCATTTGGCGATGTCGCCAAACGAGCGGATATCTCTCCAATAGGCCCACCTTGAGGTGGGCAAAATCGGGCTGATCTGATCGTGGGCCCTAGGGCCCAACGATCGGATCCTAACGAACGGGAACCGGTGGTCGGATTGCGGGACCGCATCAACAAACAGATGCAGCTGTGATCCAACGGGATTTTTTGTGCCATCAGATCGAGATCTGCCCGACTTTCGGCCAGATCTCGATGGGGGAAGTGCGTAGGGGGGACCCATACACGGGCCAATAAGCTGCCGACTCAGTCTGTCGGCAGCTTTTATCGGCCCGTGTATGGCCACCTTTAGACTGTAAGCACTACAAGGAAGTGACATTCTTCCTACTCTTACCACATGGTACTTATTCTCTGTATATTTATACAGATTTGTTATTTTTATTTTCTTCCCTGTGGGTACTTTCTATATTGTAAGATTTATAAATATATTTTTTTATATATTTATATACTCTACAAGACTACCAGCACTCGTGACAAAGCCAATATGTATGCCTGGGTGCAGAAATGAATCAGCAGAAGTCTGAAATAAGAAAACCCAAGTGAGCAAGTCAAGTAAACAAAGGTCAGTTCCAGAGTCAGGCTAGGGGTCAGCATCAGAAGTCACAGGCAAGGTACAATACAAGCATAATCTGGAAAAATAGTCAAGCAGGCAGAGTACATAGATCAATAGTCAGCAGTTAATTCACAGCATCCAAGAAACAATGCCCCAGAAAAGTATCTAAACCTTTATCTAGCATGATTACCAGAAAGTGTCCACAGAGATCCAGTATTTCTCTTATCTTCATTCTGACCTTGCTATTACATTAATTACAAATGTGTCTTTCTCTTGAGCAGATATAAATGGTCTATTGTTAATATTTGTGGCGACCAGTCATTATAAATAACTAAACATATTATGAGATATATTGCTCCTCCCTCATTTCAGGTATGGTGGTTTAACCCCTTCTGGGCTACTACATTAATTCCTTGGTATGACCCACCGGATCATTTACTTCCCTAGTTACTCAATCACTTGAAATAATCCATTCCTGTAGTGCTGAACCTCGCGGGCCATATTACTCCTAAGATCTCAGAGTGTTGTTTCATGGTTCTTATATTGGTTCAGGGATTTAATCATCTGTACCTACTCACAATGGGTGAAAGGGTCTAGTCACTGATCCACTCTTGAAATCTAAACTCTCCAGTGTTGTGTTATTGCCAACTCCACTTAACTTAAAAGTCATTCCTCACTGCAGAGATATAACTCCCCTCGTGGATATAAAGCAAAAAGCATCTCCACATGACCGGAGGATCCCTGCATACATTTGTATTAAAATTCAGCTGGAAATCATTCTCAGATCGCCTACACGACCGTCCTTACTGGATGGATGTATCACTCACAGCTCTGCGGTGTCTGAGTCTTGCAATGAAGTTAATCTGCCCCTATGGCTTTAAGGCCCTATCCTTTTCTCAATTACCAGGCAAAATCCTGTTTTTTCACGCCCGTTTTGCGAATTTATTCGCCGGCTGCGAATCGTGTGAATTCGGTGCGAATTTGCGCCTGGTGAATAAATTTGCCCATCACTAATCCCATATTAATATCAGATGATGTTATTATTCTTTGCAGTGGAGTGTTTCCATTTAAGCTTTTTACACTGGATACATATAGAATCCAAATGCTGGTTAACTATCAATTGATGTATGTGTGTTTGGCATTGGCTGGGCAGAAACCTGTAAAGTTTGCAGCATTTATCTGAATGAAGCACTACACAAAGTGATAGAAAGAAGAGAGATGGTAAATCTATTGTGATACCTGTATTGTTCTGCACACAGTCCTAAATTATATATGGCTTACTTAGCTTTTGCAATCTTGCCCCCCTACGCTGCCCTTGTCCCTTCTGTTGACTTACAATCTGTGCAAAGCTCTTCTTAGTGAGGTTTTGAGTTCTTGGTTCCTCAGACTGTAGATCAGAGGATTTAAAAGGGGGATTAATACAGTATAAAACACAGAAGTCACCTTGTCCTCGATGACATGATATTTTGCGTCTGGGCTGTAGTAATTGAAGAAAAGAGTACTGTAAAATATAACAACCACAGTTAGATGAGAGAACAAGGTGGAGAAAGCCTTTGATCTCATAGTAATTGTTGGCATTTTTAGAACAGTGATGATTATAGTGATATATGGGTAAAAGGTGGCAAATGAAATGACAACAGCAAGCAATGTTCCTAAGACAAATATAAGCATTTCATTAATGAATGCATCACTACTTGAGACCTGAAGTAACTGTGGCAGATAGGGATGTAGCGAACGTCGGAAAAAAAGTTCGCGAACATATTCGCGAACTTGCGCAAAAATGCGAGCGGTTCGCGAACGGTTTGCGAACCCCATAGACTTCAATGGGAAGGCGAACTTTAACATCTAAAAAAGACATTTCTGGCCAGAAAAATGATTTTAAAGTTGTTTAAAGGGTGCAACGACCTGGACAGTGGCATGCCAGAGGGGGATCAAGGGCAAAAATGTATCTGAAAAATCTGCCTGTGTGTGCTTGGAAGAGATAGTGTAGGGGGAGAGCTGTTAGTGATTTCAGGGACAGATGATAGTAAGTTTGCTGGCTAGTAATCTGCTTGATACTGCTCTGTATTGGAGGGACAGAAGTCTGCAGGGATTTGAGGGACATTTTAGCTTAGGTAGCTTTGCTGGCTAGTAATCTACTGTTCTCTTTAAACAACTGCCATACGTTGACCTTGTAGGCATTGTTTGCCCAGTTTTTTTGGACGCAGCCACTGAAGCACAGTTGCCAGAAAAAATATGCCATATAAATGCTGAAAATAGTAATTTTTCGCCATACGTTGACCTTGTAGACATTGTTTGCCCAGTTTATTTTGGACGCAGCCACTGAAGCACAGTTGCCAGAAAAAATATGCCATATAAATGCTGAAAATAGTAATTTTTCGCCATACGTTGACCTTGTAGACATTGTTTGCCCAGTTTTTTTGGACGCAGCCACTGAAGCACAGTTGCCAGAAAAAATATGCCATATAAATGCTGAAAATAGTCATTTTTTGCCATACGTTGACCTTGTAGGCATTGTTTGCCCAGTTTTTTTGGTCGCAGCCACTGAAGCACAGTTGCCAGAAAAAATATGCCATATAAATGCTGAAAATAGTCATTTTTTGCCATATACGTTGAGTCAACGTATGGCAAAAAATGACTATTTTCAGCATTTATATGGCATATTTTTTCTGGCCTCTGTGCTTCAGTGGCTGCGGCCAAAAAAACTGGGCAAACAATGCCTACAAGGTCAACGACGTTGACCTTGTAGGCATTGTTTGCCCAGTTTTTTTGGCCGCAGCCACTGAAGCACAGAGGCCAGAAAAAATATGCCATATAAATGCTGAAAATAGTCATTTTTTTGGTCGCAGCCACTGAAGCACAGTTGCCAGAAAAATTATGCCATATAAATGCTGAAAGTATAAATTTTTTTGGTTGCAGCCACTGAAGCACAGAGGCCAGAAAAATTATGCCATATAAATGCAGAAAATATGCATTTTTTTGGTCGCAGCCACTGAAGCACAGTTGACAGAAAAATTATGCCATATAAATGCTGAAAATATAAATTTTTTTGGTTGCAGCCACTGAAGCACAGAGGCCAGAAAAATTATGCCATATAAATGCAGAAAATATGCATTTTTTTGGTCGCAGCCACTGAAGCACAGTTGCCAGAAAAAATATGCCATATAAATGCTGAAAATAGTCATTTTTCGCCATACGTTGACCTTGTAGAAATTGTTTGCCCCGTTTTTTTGGTTGCAGCCACTGAAGCACAGAGGCCAGAAAAAATTAAACCAGTACGGTTTGCACCCTAGTTTGTAACGGTGGCGGAGGGAGGAGGACGCTAAAGGACAGCTGTGTGTGGAGTCATGAGGCTTGAAGAGAAGGACAGCTGCATAGAAGTCAGAACAAGTCTTCTGGCGTGCAGTAACCCTCCGAGATCCACCCCTCATTCATTTTAATAAAGGTCAGGTAATTGACACTTTTGTGACCTAGGCGAGTTCTCTTCTCAGTTACAATCCCTCCTGCTGCACTGAAGGTCCTTTCTGAGAGCACACTTGAGGCTGGGCAAGACAAGAGGTTCATGGCAAATTGTGACAGCTCTGGCCACAGATCAAGCCTGCGCACCCAGTAGTCCAGGGGTTCATCACTCCTCAGAGTGTCGATATCTGCAGTTAATGCCAGGTAGTCCGCTACCTGCCGGTCGAGGCGTTCTTTGAGGGTGGATCCAGAAGGGTTGTGGCGCTGCCTTGGACAGAAAAACATTTGCATGTCTGATGTTACAGACCGGCCAAAGGGCTTTGTCCTTGCAGGTGTGCTCGTGGCAGGATTACTGGCACCTCTGCCCCTGGAATGTTGATGAGTTCCTGAAGTGACATCACCCTTAAAAGCATTGTACAACATGTTTTGCAGGCTGGTTTGTAAATGCCGCATCTTTTCGGACTTGTGGTATGTTGGTAATATTTCTGCCACTTTATGCTTGTACCGAGGGTCTAGTAGCGTTGCGACCCAGTACAGGTCCTTCTCCTTAAGCCTCTTGATACGGGGGTCCTTCAACAGGCATGACAGCATGAAAGACCCCATTCTCACAAGGTTGGATGCAGAGCTATCCATCTCCGCTTCCTCATTATCAAGGACTGCATCATACACGGTCTCCTCCCTCCAGCCACGTACAAGACCAGGGGTCCCCAAAAGGTCACCACTAGCCCCCTGGGAAGCCTGCTCCTGTTGGGCCTCCTCCTCCTCCTCCACAAAGCCACCTTCCTCCTCTGACTCCACTTCTGGCACCTCTCCCTGCGTTGCAGCAGGTGCCTGGGTTCGTTCTGGTGATTCCGACCATAAATCGTGCGCTTCCAGCTCCTCGTCACGCTGGTCTACAGCCTCATCTGTCACTCGTCGCACGGCACGCTCCAGGAAGAAAGCGAAGGGTATTAGGTCGCTGATGGTGCCTTCGGTGCGACTGACCATATTTGTCACCTCTTCAAAAGGTCGCATGAGCCTGCAGGCATCGCGCATAAGCACCCAGTAACGGGGGAAAAAAATCCCCAGCTCTGCAGATCCAGTCCTACCACCCAGTTCAAAAAGGTACTCGTTGACGGCCCTTTGTTGTTGCAGCAGACGTTCCAACATAAGGAGCGTTGAATTCCAGCGAGTCTGGCTGTCAGAAATCAAACGCCTGACTGGCATGTTGTAGCGCTGCTGAATGTCAGCAAGGCGTGCCATGGCTGTGTAGGAACGTCTGAAATGGGCCGACACCTTTCTGGACTGGGTGAGAACGTCCTGGAATCCTGGGTACTTGGAGACAAAACGTTGGACTATTAAATTTAACACATGTGCCATGCAGGGCACATGTGTTAAATTGCCCAGTCTCAACGCTGCCAACAGATTGCTTCCATTGTCACACACCACTTTTCCGATCTGCAGTTGGTGTGGGGTCAGCCACTGATCGGCCTGTGACTGCAGAGATGACAGGAGTACAGATCCGGTATGGTTTTTGCTTTCCAGGCACGTCATCCCCAAGACAGCGTGACAACGGCGTACCTGGCACGTCGAATAGCCTAGGGGGAGCTGGGGGTGCACAGGTGTGGAGGAGGAGAAGGAGGACCCAGCAGCAGAGTAAGAAGAAGAAGAGGAAGAAGACGAGGTAGAGAGCGATGGAGGAGTAGAGGTGGTGGCAGAACCGCGTGCAATCCGTGGCGGTGACACCAACTCCACTGTTGTTGTTGTTGAGCTACCCATTCCCTGCTTCCCAGCCATTACCAAGTTCACCCAGTGGGCAGTGTAGGTGACATACCTGCCCTGACCATGCTTGGAGGACCATGCGTCAGTAGTCATATGGACCTTTGGCCCAACACTAAGTGACAGAGATGCGGTAACTTGGCTCTGCACATGTTGGTACAGGTGTGGTATTCCCTTTTTAGAAAAAAAATTGCGGCTGGGTACCTTCCACTGCGGTGTCCCAATTGCTACAAATTTGCGGAAGGCCTCAGAGTCCACCAGCTGGTATGGTAAAAGCTGGCGGGCTAAGAGTGCAGACAAGCCAGCTGTCAGACGCCGGGCAAGGGGGTGACAGTCAGACATTGGCTTCTTACGCTCAAACATGGCCTTCACAGAAACTTGGCTGGTGGCAGATGACTGGGAATGGGAACAGGTGGTCAAGGTGGAAGGCGGAGTAGAGGGTGGTTCAGACGGGTCAAGGAGAGCAGAGGTAGAGCAGTAAGATGCTGGACCAGAAGGAGTGTGGCTTTTAGTTTGCCTGTTGCCTTTGAGGTGTTGCTCCCAAAGTGCTTTGTGCTTGCCGCTCATGTGCCTTCGCATAGAAGTTGTACCTATGTGGCTGTTGGGCTTACCAAGGCTCAGTTTCTGACTGCACTCATTGCAAATTACAATGCTTTTGTCAGAGGCACACACATTAAAAAAATCCCACACTGCTGACTTTTTGGAAGTGTGCGATCTGGCGGTAACAGTAGAAGTTGGCGGCATTGGAGGCAATGGCGGGTGCGTTGGCCGGCTGAACACAGGTGCCGATACATGTTGTTGCCCTACTGATCCCTGCGGGCTGTCCTCCCTGCTTCTTCTAAGTCTTATTCTCCTACTGCCTCGCTGACTCTCCGTCTCTCCATCTGAACTACCCTCCTCTTGCTCTCTTCTACTAGGCACCCACAAAACATCAATCTCCTCATCATAATTCTCCTCAGATGCATCAATTTCTTCTGACACATCACAGAAGGAAGCAGCAGCGGGGACCTCCTCCTCATCACTCATCATTATGTCCATCTCTGTCGTGTTCTCTGCCAGAATTAAATCTGGTGTAACGTCCTCATCTCCTTCATCTTCTTCTGCCAATAATGGTTGCGCATTACTCAGTTCAAGAAACTCATGGGAAAATAACTCCTCTGACTCCAGTGGCACCGGTGGTGGAGGAAGTGTTACGTGGGGTGGCCATAGCAGTGGAGGATGAGGAGGATGTTGTGGTAAAGTTAGAAACGGTAGAGGATGGGGTGTGCTGTGTAAGCCAGTCAACTACCTCTTCAGCATTTTGGGAGTTCAGGGTCATTGGCTTTTTAAAACTGGGCAATTTGCTAGGGCCACAGGATTGCATAGCAGCACGGCCCCTAGCACGGCCTCTGCGTGGCGGCCTGCCTTTGCCTGGCATTATTTTTAAAAAAACAACAACAACAAAAACTCAGTTGGTTTTTCTGGAAACGATAATACACACAGCTAGATGGCGGTTTGAAGAAAACAGTGTGCAAATAATGCCTACAAGGTCAACGTATACACAGCGGTGGATACGGATTACGTAAAATATATGAATGCTGCTTGAAAAAAAATAACTCAAGTGGTTTTTCTAGAGACGATAATATTATCAATATTTAGACAAAATGTGAACAAGCTCACACAGCTAGATGGCGGTTTGAAGAAAACAGTGTGCAAATAATGCCCACAAGGTCAACGTATACACAGCGGTGGATACGGATTACGTAAAATATAAGAATGCTGCTTGAAAAAAAGTAACTCAAGTGGTTTTTCTAGAGACGATAATATTATCAATATTTAGACAAAATGTGAACAAGCTCACACAGCTAGATGGCGGTTTGAAGAAAACAGTGTGCAAATAATGCCCACAAGGTCAACGTATACACAGCGGTGGATACGGATTACGTAAAATATATGAATGCTGCTTGAAAAAAAGTAACTCAAGTGGTTTTTCTAGAGACGATAATATTATCAATATTTAGACAAAATGTGAACAAGCTCACACAGCTAGATGGCGGTTTGAAGAAAACAGTGTGCAAATAATGCCTACAAGGTCAACGTATACACAGCGGTGGATACGGATTACGTAAAATATATGAATGCTGCTTGAAAAAAAGTAACTCAAGTGGTTTTTCTAGAGACGATAATATTATCAATATTTAGACAAAATGTGAACAAGCTCACACAGCTAGATGGCGGTTTGAAGAAAACACTGTGCAAATAATGCCCACAAGGTCAACGTATACACAGCGGTAGATACGGATTACGTAAAATATATGAATGCTGCTTGAAAAAAAGTAACTCAAGTGGTTTTTCTAGAGACGATAATATTATCAATATTTAGACAAAATGTGAACAAGCTCACACAGCTAGATGGCGGTTTGAAGAAAACAGTGTGCAAATAATGCCTACAAGGTCAACGTATACACAGCGGTGGATACGGATTACGTAAAATATATGAATGCTGCTTGAAAAAAAGTAACTCAAGTGGTTTTTCTAGAGACAATAATATTATCAATATTTAGACAAAATGTGAACAAGCTCACACAGCTAGATGGCGGTTTGAAGAAAACAGTGTGCAAATAATGCCCACAAGGTCAACGTATACACAGCGGTGGATACGGATTACGTAAAATATATGAATGCTGCTTGAAAAAAAGTAACTCAAGTGGTTTTTCTAGACACGATAATATTATCAATATTTAGACAAAATGTGAACAAGCTCACACAGCTAGATGGCGGTTTGAAGAAAACACTGTGCAAATACTGCCCACAAGATCAACGTATACACTACTACAGCGGTGGATACGGATCTCGTAAAATTTATTATGGCTGCTTGAAAAAAGTCACTCCGGTGTTTTTTCTGGAGACGGTAATATTATGGATATTTAGACAGAATGTGAACAAGGTCACACAGCTAGATGGCAGTTGGTTGAATAACACACTGGGCAAAAAATGCCTACAGGGCAAATAATGCCTAAAAGGTCAACTTATACACTACTACAGCGATGGATACGGATCTCGTAAAATTTATTATGGCTGCTTGAAAAAAGTCACTCCGGTGTTTTTTCTGGAGACGGTAATATTATGGATATTTAGACAGAATGTGAACAAGGTCACACAGCTAGATGGCAGTTGGTTGAATAACACACTGGGCAAAAAATGCCTACAGGGCAAATAATGCCTAAAAGGTCAACTTATACACTACTACAGCGATGGATACGGATTACGTAAAATTTATTATGGCTGCTTGAAAAAAGTCACTCCGGTGTTTTTTCTGGAGACGGTAATATTATGGATATTTATACAGAATGTGAACAAGGTCACACAGCTAGATGGCAGTTGGTTGAATAACACACTGGGCAAGAAATGCCTACAGGGCAAATAATGCCTAAAAGGTCAACTTAAACACTACTACAGCGATGGATACGGATTACGTAAAATTTATTATGGCTGCTTGAAAAAAGTCACTCCGGTGTTTTTTCTGGAGACGGTAATATTATGGATATTTAGACAGAATGTGAACAAGGTCACACAGCTAGATGGCAGTTGGTTGAATAACACACTGGGCAAAAAATGCCTACAGGGCAAATAATGCCTAAAAGGTCAACTTATACACTACTACAGCGATGGATACGGATTACGTAAAATTTATTATGGCTGCTTGAAAAAAGTCACTCCGGTGTTTTTTCTGGAGACGGTAATATTATGGATATTTAGACAGAATGTGAACAAGGTCACACAGCTAGATGGCAGTTGGTTGAATAACACACTGGGCAAAAAATGCCTACAGGGCAAATAATGCCTAAAAGGTCAACTTATACACTACTACAGCGATGGATACGGATTACGTAAAATATATAATGGCTGCTTGAAAAAAGTCACTCCGGTGTTTTTTCTGGAGACGGTAATATTATGGATATTTAGACAGAATGTGAACAAGGTCACACAGCTAGATGGCAGTTGGTTGAATAACACACTGGGCAAAAAATGCCTACAGGGCAAATAATGCCTAAAAGGTCAACTTATACACTACTACAGCGGTAGTAAAATAAAAAAAAGTAAAATAAAAAAAAAATGAATATTAAAAAAAAAAAAAATTAAAGTTGGTGCTGCTGAACTACTAGGAGCAGCAGATTAGCACACCAGTCCCACTCCCCAACACTGCTAGACTAATAGCACTGGGCTCTTATAGTAGTAGTAGTAGTAGTAGTAGTAGTAAAACAACAAAAAAATAAATAAAAGCAGTCCTTACAAGGACTACTGTTATTGCAGCAGTCAGCAGATGAGATCAGAAGCAGGACAGCTGCCCACTGCAGCTACATACAGAGCACTGCAGTAGAAGGTAGATTACTAGCCAGCAAAGCTACCTAAGCTTAAATGTCCCTCAAACCCCTGCAGACTTCTGTCCCTCCAATAACAGAGCAGTATCAAAACGATTACTAGCCAGCAAACTTTCAACTGTCCCTGAAATCACTAACAGGCAGCAGCTCTCTCCCTACACTATCTCTTCAGCACACACAGGCAGAGTGAAAAAACGCTGCAGGGCTTCGGTTTTTATAGGGAAGGGGAGTGGTCCAGGGGAGAGCTTCCTGATTGGCTGCCATGTACCTGCTGGTCTGGGGTGAGAGGGCAAAAAAAAGCGCCAACAATGGCGAACCCAAAATGGCGAACGTCGCGCGACGTTCGCGAACTTCCGGCGAGCGCGAACACCCGATGTTCGCGCGAACAAGTTCGCCGGCGAACAGTTCGCGCCATCCCTAGTGGCAGATCACAAAAGAAAGTTTGCAAAGAATCTGACTTGTAAAAGCGCAGTTTTGTTAAAGCAAGAGTGTGCATTAAGGAATACATTGCACTGAACACCAAAACGATTAATACAAATTGAATGCAGGCTTTCCAGTTCATTATCCGCATGTAGTGAAGAGGGCGGCAGATGGCAATGTATCTGTCATAGGACATCACTGACAGCAAGCACATCTCTGATATAGCTAAAAAAACGAAGAAGAAGATCTGAGTTATACAAGCTTGCAAAGAAATGATCCTTTTAGATGTAAGAAGATCATAGAGCATTCTTGGAACAGTGACTGAGGAGTAGCCCATATCCAGACATGCCAAGGTTCCAAGGAGGAAGTACATGGAGGAGTGAAGATGAGAATCAGTGATAATCAGGAGAAGAATGAGAAGGTTTACAGTCAGTGTCATAAGGTAAATCAGGAAAAACAACTGAAACAGAGGAAGCTGTAGACTTGGATTATCAGACAGTCCAGTGAGAACCAACACATACTCTATTGTTTGGTTGTCCATCTCAATTTTATATTTCCTATATGTAAACTAAAACTATCACATATGAAAATACTTTAAAAAAGAAGTCTACCTTTCCTAATTGAAATTTTGTTTTGTAGTTTGAGTATCAGTATTATAAAGTGTCAGGCTTACTAAGTACTGGCACCAGAAATGCAGAGGTGGATCAATCTTACAGCTCTTCACTGAATAAAAAACAAAAGATGAAGGTGAGTTGTGAGAACCCAAGTTCACAATTCAATGATGAGCAGGTTGACCAGGTGACTCTCAAAGGTGGTGGCAAACAGGTTTACATTAAGGCTGGTAGCAGACGAGGAGTAATCAGTCAGCCAAGGTCAGTAATGGGAAACGAATCAGCAGAAGTCTGAAATAAGGAAGCTCAAGTAAGCAAGTCAAGTGAGCAAGAGCCAGGCAGCAGAAGTCAGAGGCACAAGCAAGGTACAATACAATCATAATCTGAAACAATAGTCAAGTAGGCAGAGTACATAGATCAATAGTCAGCAGTTATTCACAGTAAATAGCCAAGAAACAATGCCCAAGAGCAGTATCTAAACCTTTATTTAGCATGGTTACCAGAACGTGTCCACAGTATTTCTCTTGTCTTCATTCCGACCTTGCTATTACAGTATTTATAATTAGGGGGAAACGATGCAGTATCTTCATCAGTAAAACTACTAGTAGAAAATATTGGGAACATATGTGTTTATAAAAAGCCTGTAAAACAAACCTTACCTTTAATCTCAAGCACCCTTCTCCAACCAGTGAAATCAACCTCTGCCTTAAAAACCTTTCTTTCTAAGCTTCCCAAACCCCCTGAGTCTTAATTACATTTAATTAATCAGTACTTCACGTTTTGCGTTTTGGGAATTTTTGTTTTATCATTGTTATATTTTTATATATATATATCTTTAACTATTTAACTAAACCTTTTGCATGTGGCATTGAAATAACCACAAGTGACAACCTTGTATAGGAAGTGGCTCATTTTCATGTTTAAAGGACTATACTGGGAGGGGCAAAGGCAATAAGTGATCCTGCTCTTGTTTGCAAGGAAATGATGCAAAAACTGATAAAAAAAATGTTTTGTCATAATTAACATGTTTTTATAAAGTGCCTTAATATGTATTTATAAAGTGCCGACATAGCATGCAGCTCTAAATTTGAATTAATTTATAACAAGTTGAATTTATGAATTTGCCTTCAGCTTTTGTTTCTATGGTTCCTCAAATTGATATTAAGCTGTGAAACAGATGGTGCAATTTACAGTTCTTGAGACCACTGAAACATACAGAATTCAGGGATTATAAAATTAATGGCTATAAAGATGCCCATAATACAGTAGCTTGCCATTAGTGATAAGCGAATATTTTTGCCAGCCATGGATTCATAACGAAATGCCAAATTTCTCCTTCTGCAATTTTTTTTCACGAAACTGAGGCTAAACATTCACCACAGAAAAAAGCATTTGGACAAAAAAGTCGGCATAAGAAAAAACACTCATTGACTTAAATGCCTTTGGACAAAAAATTCGGCATGAGAAAAAAGCCTGTTGAATGTAATGCATTTTAACAAAAATCGCAGAGACCAAAACAAAGAAAAAAATCCCATTGACTGTAATGCATGTGGAGCAAGAAAAATTGTTGTGCGTGTAAAAAATTGTTGTGCATAAAAACATTTTGGACACCCATTAACTTCAATGCTTTTCCATAAATTTTTTGTCGTTTCAGGAATTTTTTCAGATCTTTGTTTTTTTCTGAAGTACATAGATGGAGGTCACCACTAGGATACCTGAGGAAGTCCAGGAGCTTATTTATGTCCCAGGTTCCTAACAGAGTAGTTCCAGGTCTGCTAGTCCAGCCTGTGTGTTTTGTGTTTTCCTGAGGCACCTCAGGTGGATAATTAAAAAGGCAGCTCTAGGAAGCTCTGAAGAAAGGATACAGAAAAGCTGCAGTGTAGCAGTAAAGAGTGACAGAAGTTTATCAGAGCATGAGTTTGGTGGCCCCATGCTTCATTTCAAAATTAAATATTAGGAGTAGAGATCTTGCTCATTCAATGACTTTTAAGCTGGCCATAGATGCAAAGATCCGATCGTACGAATCATCGTACGATCAGACTTTCCCATCTCCCGACTAGGGATGTAGCGAACGTCGGGAAAAAAGTTCACGAACATATTCGCGAACTTGCATCAGAAATGCGAACGGTTTGCGAACGTCGCGAACCCCATAGACTTCAATGGGAAGGCGAATTTTAAAAGCTAGAAAAGACATTTCTGGCCAGAAAAATGATTTTAAAGTTGTTTAAAGGGTGCAACGACCTGGACAGTGCCATGCCAGAGGGGGATCAAGGGCAAAAATGTTTCTAAAAAATCCATTGTTGACACAGCGCTGCGTTTTGTGCTGTAAAGGGCAGAAATCACACTACGTCACTCAGGTGGTGTTTCTGGAGACGGTATTATTATTGATATTTAGACAGAATGTGAACAAGCTCACACAGCTAGATGGTTGTTGTTTGAAAATGAAGAACACACTGGGCAAACAAGGCCTACAAGGTCAACGTATACACTACTACAGCAGTGGATACGGAATATATTATTGCTGCCTGAAAAACGTCACTCGGGTGGTGTTTCTAGAGACGGTATTATTATTGATATTTAGACAGAATGTGAACAAGCTCACACAGCTAGATGGTTGTTGTTTGAAAATGAAGAACACACTGGGCAAACAAGGCCTACAAGGTCAACGTATACACTACTACAGCAGTGGATACGGAATATATTATTGCTGCCTGAAAAACGTCACTCGGGTGGTGTTTCTAGAGACGGTATTATTATTGATATTTAGACAGAATGTGAACAAGCTCACACAGCTAGATGGTTGTTGTTTGAAAATGAAGAACACACTGAGCAAATAATGCCTACTAGGTCAACGTATACACTACTACAGCAGTTGATACGGAATATATTATTGCTGCCTGAAAAACGTCACTCGGGTGGTGTTTCTAGAGACGGTATTATTATTGATATTTAGACAGAATGTGAACAAGCTCACACAGCTAGATGGTTGTTGTTTGAAAATGAAGAACACACTGAGCAAATAATGCCTACAAGGTTAACGTATACACTACTACAGCAGTGGATACGGAATATATTATTGCTGCCTGAAAAACGTCACTCGGGTGGTGTTTCTAGAGACGGTATTATTATTGATATTTAGACAGAATGTGAACAAGCTCACACAGCTAGATGGTTGTTGTTTGAAAATGAAGAACACACTGAGCAAATAATGCCTACAAGGTTAACGTATACACTACTACAGCAGTGGATACGGAATATATTATTGCTGCCTGAAAAACGTCACTCGGGTGATGTTTCTAGAGACGGTATTATTATTGATATTTAGACAGAATGTGAACAAGCTCACACAGCTAGATGGTTGTTGTTTGAAAATGAAGGACACACTGAGCAAATAATGCCTACAAGGTTAACGTATACACTACTACAGCAGTGGATACGGAATATATTATTGCTGCCTGAAAAACGTCACTCGGGTGGTGTTTCTAGAGACGGTATTATTATTGATATTTAGACAGAATGTGAACAAGCTCACACAGCTAGATGGTTGTTGTTTGAAAATGAAGGACACACTGAGCAAATAATGCCTACAAGGTTAACGTATACACTACTACAGCAGTGGATACGGAATATATTATTGCTGCCTGAAAAACGTCACTCGGGTGGTGTTTCTAGAGACGGTATTATTATTGATATTTAGACAGAATGTGAACAAGCTCACACAGCTAGATGGTTGTTGTTTGAAAATGAAGGACACACTGAGCAAATAATGCCTACAAGTGCACTACTATTGGTGCACTACTATGAAGAACAGCAACAGCACTGTACACGTTAAAGAACAGTAAGATAAGTAAAAGAAAAAAAAAATATATGTATATTAAAAAAAATATTTTTCTCGGGTTGGTGCTGCTGAACTACTAGGAGCAGCACAGTAGCACACCAGTCCCACTCCCCAACACTGCTAGACTAATAGCACTGGGCTTATAGTAGCAACTAGCAAAGTAAAAAAACAAAAAAGAAAATAAAAGCAGTCCTTACAAGGACTATTGGGTTATTACAGCAGTCAGCAGATGAGATCAGAAGAGATCAGTGCCCACAGCAGGCAGCTACATACAGAGCACTGCAGTAGAAGGTAGATTACTAGCCAGCAAAGCTACCCTAAAATGTCCCTCAAATCCCTGCAGACTTCTGTCCCTCCAATACAGAGCAGTATCAAGTAGATTACTAGCCAGCAAACTTACTATCAACTGTCCCTCAAAGAAATCAGTGAAATCAGTAACAGCTCTCTCCCTACACTAGCTCTTGCAAGCACACACAGACAGAATGAAAAAACGCTGCAGGGCTTCAGTTTATGTATGGAAGGGGAGTGGTCCAGGGGGTGTGGGGGTGGTCCAGGAGGGAGAGCTTCCTGATTGGCTGCCATGTATCTGCTGGTCTGGGGTGAGAGGTCAAAAAAAAGCACCAGGTAAGGCGAACCCAAAATGGCGAACGTCGCGCGACGTTCGCGAACTTGCGGCGGACGCGAACAGCCGATGTTCGCGCGAACAAGTTCGCCGGCGAACAGTCCGCGACATCCCTACTCCCGACCCGCCACTAACCATTCAGATCAAAGTCTTACCAGTCAGATTAGTTAAAGAACAGATCTGCCCCTGACAGCAATCGTACGATATCTATGTCCAACCAAAGCTAGTGACAGTCTCCCACTGAAAATCGTACGATCGGCAATACATACAGAGATTTTATCGGCAGCCGACAGAAATTTTCTAACCTGTCCGATCGACCAAACGACCGATCTCTGCCGGACGAAAAATGTCGGGACTCTCCACACACGATCCGAAAATCGTACGAATCCTCGATTCGTACGATCAGATCTTTGCGTCTATGGCCAGCTTTAGTAGGGTTTAATTTGCTCATGCATAATTTGGGGTGATCATTGTAAGTAATGTATCAGTATTTGCAGATGACACAAAATTTTGCAGACCAATAAATTGCATCCAGTATATGACTTGCTTGTGACAGATGAGATTCAATAAGATTAAAAAAACAAGCAGTCAATGTACCCTCAAAGAGACAACTTTGCATGCAACTCTGCATGGTCAGGGCAGAAACCTTTTCCACCCACCATTCCTATAGTGAGGTCCCACCTAAGAGAAACTGAGTCCTGGGTAACACATGTTCAGCTGAGAGTTACAGAGTCCCTTGCCAGGCTTGGTTGAGAAGAAAAATGTCTGTGTTCTAGGAAGTTCCTAGATAGAATTTCACTTGTGTAACATCTGGGAGCTTTGAAAATGGATGTGGTTTTCCGGGAAGCACTAGAAAACAGCAAAACTTTGCTAACCATAGATGATTTTTTACAATCAGAATCATCCTATATTCTCAACTTCATATGTGCCGTGCCTTCTTGGTGAAATATAAAATACACATATTCAATATATAATTATACTGTGCAATCTATTAAAATTGACCAAATGAGTAAAGTACGCATTCAACTCATTCTACTTTGTTTTAAATTGTCTTCAAATAATAATAAACATTTTAACATTTGGAGATTACCTTTACAAAAATGTTGTTAGGTTAAGTCCTTACTAGTTTTTAAGATCTCAAAAAATATAATAGCAATAAATCAACTAATAGCATATTAGAGTGAACATTGGCTGAAGACATAGTTTACCATAAAATGTACTTTTGTACAGGTTTTGGAGTTCTTCCATGGAGAATTTTCTTGAGAATCTTCTCTGGATGATTTTATTCTAAAATCAAATATGCTTTAAAACTTTGACTTTAAAAGTCATATTATTATAATTTAGAAAAACAATACTTACATTTTTGGTGCACTATTAGTATGAGACTGGAGGCAATGAGACTTACCTCTACACAAAGCATTCACACTCTACACTATACGTGTATAAAAATAAACTAATTTGTAAAATGCAAAACGGGAAGGGAATTTTGTGTTTAAATAATTAAAGATTGAAACACTGAATAATATATATTTATATAGTTATAGATATTGTATGTAGTTTAGGTACTTACAGCTATCATTTAATAATAACTACAAATTAATACTGTGGAAGGGAATGAAATACAATACAGAATATTTTCAGGATATTTTTTGGACAACAGGGAGGCAAAACTTTCAAACTCATACAGTAGTTCAAATTCAATTTTGAGTCATGAGAAATTGACAGGTAGCTCATATGGGTATGACCCGACTAAAGTGATGCATGTAGCACTTGTTCACCAATTTATGTTAGGATTTTTGTTGGCATTTTAGATATTTGCCCATTGATGAAATAAAAACAATTTCACAGTTAAAATTTTACATTATATTATAGATTTTCTCAGCAAAATTTTGGAGGTGGTAAAAACTATAAAAATCTTTAGCCAATCAGGTTTCCCCAAATTGTATGAGTAGTGATGGGCGAATTTGCGTCGTTTCGCCGGAAAATTCGAGAATTTCGCGTGAAATTCGCTAAACGGTGAAAAATTTGCAAAACGCCGTCGTCGTCTTGTTTTTGACGCCGGCGCCTGTTTTTGACGCAAACACCCGTTTTTTCAGACGCCGGCGAAAACATTTTTTTGACGCCGCCAAATTTTTGCCTGGCGAATTTTCGCGGGTGTTTCGTGAATTTATTCGCTGGCGGCGAATCGCTCAAATTTGCCGCGAATTTGCACCTGGCGAATAAATTCGCCCATCACTATATATGAGTTGATCAAATGAAAATACAATTTGCAATAAAAATGTTTAGAACAAACACAGTTTCATAAATAACGATTAAAAAAAAGCAAACAGTAAATAGCAGGAAAAAAAGTGTTATTACATTGGGCAGAAATACTGCAATGTGTTTCTCTACTTTGCTAAATCTATCACAGAATGTACTCTCTGCTTAGAATGACTGACCTCCCATGTGTAAATTACATGAATATGTAATATAGTAATGCAAAATGCTTTTTCACAAACAGTTTTCTTTAATGTGAAGCACAGTTCCTAAATGCTATTAAAATTGTGCTAGTTTATACCGCAAGTTCACTTAAAGGCCTACTAAAGCCCAAAAATCAAATGTTTTCCATCTACTCAAAAAGATGTGTGTATGATGGCAACATATCAAAAGGGGCTTTGTGCTACAGTTTTTATGTCCATATTTGCCTCCTTCTGTCACATTTGCATTAAAGGACCAGTAACATCAAAAAAAATGTAAAAAAAAATCGTTAGTACACATCAAAAAAAAAACACCACCACAAATTATAATTTAAAATCACAAAGCCTTTATTAAGAAATAACTTACAGAAACTGCACTTCCTGTCCTGTAGCTAACAGACCTAAGTGTGCCTTGTAGCTGGATGCGATACAGCTTTCCTTTTCCCCGCTCCGCTGCACCTCCTCTGCTCCTGCGCCCGGTGCTAATCCAGCACACAGTACAGCTACAAGGCACACGTAGGTCTGTTAGCTAAACGGAATGCAGGCAGATACAAACACTATCGAAACAATCACTCATGTGCAGGGAAAGGAGCAGGAGCGACCAGGGCAGGGAGTGGTGGAGGAGGAGGGGGCCTGGCCAGTGACTGATGATGAGAAGCGGCTGCCGCTGCCAACATTGATTTACAGCTCCCTCCACCGCCTCCACTACCACCGCTTCCTCCAGTGTCCAGGTGGGCGCTTCTCATCTATAGTGCAGGAGGAGGAGGGGGCCCGAGCAGTCACTGCATCCCATCGCAGGCATAAGGCATCCATCTTGCTCCTTCAAAAGCTGTCAGTAGAGTAGCCAGGGAGGAGAAATCGAGCCCAGCAGCATCGATGGTCGCCCTTTCGCCGTTTCTGTACAGGACAGGAAGTGCAGTTTCTGTAAGTTATTTACTTAATAAAGGCTTTGTGATTTTAAATTATAATTTGTGGTGTTTTTTTTTTTTGATGTGTGCTAACGATTTTTTTTAAAAAAAAATTTGATGTTACTGGTCCTTTAAGTTCTGTGCCTGCCCTTATACTGCTGTCCATGCTCAGACAGCAACAGATCATCAAGTTAAATAGGTACATGAAGAACCCATGGGCATAGGTTAGTTGATGGTAGGGAAAAGACCTAAATATCTTAAGTTTGTTTCTAGGCAAACTGTTAAAAGTCTTTCTATTTTTAATTTCTGAAATTAGACATGGTAAGAATCGATTTGGGATTCTATTATGTTTTGATCATTACAAGGTAAAGAGGTGAGTCACACAGTTTGCAAAATAGATTACAGCATTGAATCATGAGCCAACTACCAAAGCTTCACAGCAGGATTGTAATTTCACAATTGTGACTGGTTAGCTGGCATGCATGCTAAATGGTGAATAGGTGCTTAATGGTGCATAGAAAATTTAGGACTGAAACAGAAATATAGAAAATGTAATTTTTCCCATTTTTAAGAATTTCTTTAAATAAATAGCTACTGAAAATTGTATTGCAGCATTTTCAAACTCTCTCAAAAATGTGTTCATTTTATAAACTGAATATTGGATTTATAACTGAATAGGATCCGTTATCCGGAAACCTGTTATCCAGAAAGGTCTGAATTACGGAAAGGTCATCTCCTATAGACTCCATTTTATCCAGATAATTCACATTTTAAAAAATGATTTCCTTTTTCCCTGTAATAATAAAACAGTACCTTGTACTTGATTCAAACTAAGATTGAATTAAACCTTATTGGAAGCAAAACCAGCCTATTGGGTTTATTTAATCTTTACATGATTTTCTAGTAGACTTAGGGCATGAAGATCCGAATTACGGAAAGATGTATTTTTAATCTTAAAGCAAATGTCTAATGGTTTTACCAAGTAAAGGAATTACTAATCTTCATAATTATTACTACAAAAAAAACATTTTCAAAATAACATATCTGACATAATCTAACCCCAGCCTTCCTTTTCCAATTCTTCCTTGTAAGCTTCCCAAACCTCTGAAGTCTAATTTTGTTTTACCTGTTCCCAAGACATATATAATACACAAGGAACATTTGTAACAGTTTTTTACCCTTCACTACATATGGTGCAACATTTTTAAACACAATAGCTAAAAAAATGTACTAGAGAAATAGTTTGAATACATTTTCAAAGCAAAGAAGATTCTACATGCAGATGAACAGCTAAAATGTAGACACACTTCAAAATTCACAGTGATTGAATGTTTGCTTAACTGAAACAAAGTGTACATTTACCTTTTCATTATTACCCTTTGATTATTAATAGAGCTGAATATTGATCAGCTGAGTACTGTACATGTCTTGTTTCAAAGCATAATAAATGGCTGATATATCATATAACAAAGCGTCTGGTTGGGTGGAATGAGTGATAAAAAGGCAAGGGTTGTGATCTGCCCTGTCTAGAACGGTGAACATTGTGTTGAGGGGCCACCTGGTCGAGCCACAGGAGGCAGTGGAAGCTCAAATTTGTAAATAATGGTGATGAATGTTCCATGTTTTTATCTTCCTTTACTCACATCTGTATGAGCTGTGATCAAGTCCTGAGTATCCTGCTCTTATAAATTAGTCTACTCCCCTACTCTGTCCCAATACTATTATTACTGATCTCCTGGTCCTGCCCTTTATCTGTCTTACATGCATTATTTGTCTGATACCTGCCCTGACCTAATGCCTACCAATGGACTCACTTTCAAAACACCTCTCCAGAAATCTGAGCACTTCATATTTCAATATTCAAAAAACAGTAGGTTTACCCTAGAAAAACAGATTCTGATAATGTCAAAAGGTGGCGTTCGACTCCAAACTACCAGGTTGCAATGCTTTCCTGAATTTATAACTTTTTATAAAAAAAAATGTTCAAAGTTCCAAAGTTTTTGAAAAATTACCTCAAAGATTCTAGTTTACATAGTAACATAGTAAGTAAGGTTGAAAAAAGATACACATCCATCAAGTTCAACCTTTTTACTTTTTTAACCTGCCTAACTGCCAGTTGAAAACCCCATCTGAAGCCCCATCTGAAGCCTCTCCAATTTGCCTCAGAGGGGGAAAGGATATTATCACCTACAGGTCATGAGATACTAAGAGCCAGATTAAATTCAGTGAGAAAAAGTTATCTCACAGTTTATCATGTGAAAACTCACGGACAAGATTCAATCTGAGGAGAAAAAAAAACGGTTTAGGGACCCCATATACAAATGTAGAAGTTAAATAAATATTGGTAAGACAGGTCAACTTCTAGAGATATTGGGGGCCTGAAAAATAATTTGCTGTGGGGCCCATTAATATCTAGTTACACCACTGGAAGGTAGTCAAACCTATAAGGAAAATGAAGCCTTTCTCTGCTTGTGTGATTACAGGGCTGTGACTGGCTCTCCCCTCCTACTATGCTTCTGGCAGGGATTATTAGGACATTCCCACCCATCATTTGAAACACAGACAGGGACCACAACAGATCTATATGAAACTCCAATAAAGGGGTGATTTTTGAAGGTAGTATTAATTTTTAGTCCAAAGTAAAACCAGTGGCATATATTATTCATTTTTGCATACAACATTAGGGTGCTTTCACTTATCTTTTAAGTCTCCTTTCAGTTGAGAATTATACCTATGCATGTAGGATTAAAGGACAATAAACCTTGACCACAATGTAGCATAAGATACTGTATATGTAAGTGAACATAGGAGTTATATTGCAAAAGCAGTTGTAACCCCAATCATTTAGTTTATTCATCTAATTTATCAAATAATTTACAGTTTTTGTAAAGCTCTTCTTATGGACATTTTCAGCTCTTGGTTTCTCAGGCTGTAGATTAAAGGGTTTAAAAAAGGATCTAATATTGCATAAAATACAGAAGCCACTTTCTCCTCAGTCACATTATTTGTATTCAAGAGAAAATAGTTGAAGATAATAGTGCTGTAAAAGATAAAGACCACAGTGAGATGAGAGGAGCAGGTGGAGAACGCTTTGGATCTCATGTTTCTTGATGGGACTTTCAGCACAGTTGTGATTATAGTGATGTATGGAAAAAAGGTGACTCCTACGATGCCTAACTGAAAAATTATCCCAGAGAGAAATATAAGTAATGCATTGATAAATGTGTCACTACAGGAGACTTGAAGCAACTGGGGCAGGTCACAAAAAAAACTTTGCAAAACATTTGAACTGCAAAATGTCAATTTAGATAAAAAAAGAGTGTGCATCAAGGAATACAGTCCACTAAAAACCAACATACCTGATACAATCTGAACACAAACATTCCAGTTCATTATTTGCATGTAGTGAAGAGGCCGACATATGGCAATGTATCTGTCATAGGACATCACTGCCAAAACAATTGTCTCTGATACACCAAAACAGATGAAGAAGTAGATCTGAGTTATACAAGCCTGCACAGAAATGGATCTGCTTTTTCTGAGTAAATCAAAGAGCATTCTTGGGGCAGTGACTGAGGAGTAACTAATATCCAGACATGCCAGGGTTCCAAGGAAGAAGTACATTGGAGTTTGGAGATGGGAATCAGTGAAGATCAGGTAAAGGATGAGAAGGTTCCCAGTCAGAGTCATAAAGTAGATCAGGAGAAACACCAGAAAAAGAGGAAGTTGAAGACTGGGAAGATCCGACATTCCATTGAGCACCAACAAATACTCAATTGTTTGGTTTTCCATCTCAGTGTGGTAGAGTCTATAAAAATAAACAGTTACTTAAGAATAGGTTGAAGTAACAATGGAGAATGTGGGACAAGAAAAAGAAGTTGGGACAACAATGTGGGAAAAGAAGAAATGGTTAGTAACATAGCTTGGAGAACAAAAAATGATTGGAATTAATTTAATTTACTATAAAATGAATTTTATATCATTTTAATCAATTTTAAAATTACAACTGAACATGTCTTACCTCTAATCTCAAGTCCTCTCAACAATTATTGAACAAACTTCAGCCATAAAAACCCTTCCTTCTAAGCTCTCCAATCCTCCTGAGCCTAATTATATTTTAAAGGTTCCCAGGTCATTTATAATAGGCATGTAAACATCTGAAATGTTTGTATCATTTCTGTATTATTTTGTAGGGGCACTAAAGGCATTTTTTTACAACATATGCTAGATTATAGGTAACATACATTTTTGTCTTACTAGAATGAATACATTAGAGATTGAAGTGGCGCACCTTTCAGTTAACTTTTAGTATGTTATAGCATTGTCAAACCAATGCAACTCTTAATTGGCCTTCATTATTTATTTGTTATAGGTTTTTAATTTTTTGCCTTCTTCTTCTGACTCTTTCCAGTTTGCAGACCCCATCTAAAAAATAAATGCTCTGTAAGGCTACAAATGTATTGTTATTGCTACTTGTTACTATTCATCTTTCCAATCAGGCCCACACCTATTCATATTCCAGTCTCTTATTCAAATAAATGCATGGTTGTTAGGGTAGTTGAACAATGAAGGAGTTTAAAGTTTAAAGACCACAAACAAAATGAAAAGAACTTAGATTATAAATTCCATGTGTCTACGTTAGATTGTCTTCCTACTGTGTCTCTTATCACATAACACTTAAAGGGATACTGTCATGGGCAAAAACATTTTTTTCAAACTGAATCGGTTAATAGTGCTGCTCCAGCAGAATTTTGCGCTGAAATCCATTTCCCAAAAGAGCGAACAGATTTTTTTATATTCAATTTTGAAATCTGACATGGGGCTAGACATTTTGTCAATTTCCCAGCTGCCCCAAGTCATGTGACTTGTGCTCTGATAAACTTCAATTACTCTTTACTGCTGTACTGCAAGTTGGAGTGATATCACCCCCCTCCCTTGCCCCCCCAGCAGCCAAAAAAAGAATAATGGGAAGGTAACCAGATAACAGCTCCCTAACACAAGATAACAGCTGCCTGGTAGATCTAAGAACAACACTCAATAGTAAAAACCCATGTCCCACTGAGACACATTCAGTTACATTGAGAAGAAAAATAGCAGCCTGCCAGAAAGCATTTCTCTCCTAAAGTGCAGGCACAAGTCACATGACCAGGGGCAGCTGGGAAATTTACAAAATGTCTAGCCCCATGTCAGATTTCAAAATTGAATATAAAAAAATCTGTTTGCTCTTTTGAGAAATGGATTTCAGTGCAGAATTCTGCTGGAGTAGCACTATTAACTGATGCATTTTGAATAAAACATGTTTTCCCATGACAGGATCCCTTTAAGCTATGTGTCCATTACTGTGTATATTTATTTTAATATATGACATTGTCCTCCCTGTGTATTTTATATATCATATTTTTATGCATTGGATCGAACTGTGTCCATTATGTCCATTGATTTTAATGGGCGTCCAATGTCACCGGCGTCAAAGTTGTTGACGGGTCAAAATTCACATTTCTGGAATTTTTAGCGAATTTCGCTGGAAATTTGTGAAATTCATGGCCTGCCTGGCTCCGCTATCTCATCTACTCCTTGTGACATTGGCATTGTCCTAAATCCTTGATAACGATCATGCCCCTTTGCTTGTCCATAACTCTTGCTTGACTCCTCTCCTATTAAGACCTGGCAAAATCTGAGTAGTTGAGGGCTCCTCCCGAAGCCAAAGGCGGTTGCTAAAGGCAGAAGCTGAGCCGTGACTGGGAGCCTAGCACTTGTCCTGGATTTAGGGAACCGAATATGACATCTCGTAATATAATTCATTGTTTTGCACTTTCCCCTAACACAATGCTATTATTATATTCATTGTATCACTTTAAAATAATAAATCCTGATATTTTTGCCAGAATGGAAACATTATTCTCTATCAATATATATGATAACAATCTATCATAAAGAATCATAAGTAAATGTACAAACGCCAAATTAATGTCAAACAAAAGGTTTTCAAATGCATTTCATGAAAATAAATTAAAATAAAGTCAATTAATACTAAGAAAATTAACTAAATAATCATATTATGGATCTTTTTCACAGTTAATGCCAATTATTACATTAAAGATGAAAAGCAACACTGATATTTTATAAAAGCTTTGTATCTGCCAGGACAAAAATGCATCATCCCAGGGAAGTTCTTTATTAGAGTGCCATCTTCTTCTAGATTTTAACAGTGATCCATTGAACTGTCCTGTGCCAGCACATATGAAGTGTATTCATTTTCCTAACTTTACTATACTGCTCTTTGCTCTTATGCTGATCCAGATCAGCACAGTGACACTGAAAATATAGAAGAAGGTGGTGGAAAAATGCTGAAAGGAGAAGTAACCTAGTATGGTGCATTTTTAGAGAAAAGGTCACTCGGGTTTCCACAGTAAATTTTGCTTTTGTTGTTCTTTAATATTTTCATTAGTAAAAGTAATCAGTGGATATTGCAGGATATTGCACCACAAATACAGTTTCAAAAAATCTAATAAAATAACCATTTTTTAATTGGCCTTTTTTAAATTTTTGCCGATGATATTTATAATAACAATGATGAATTTGAATATATCCACCCCACTCTTAATCACAGATTCAAAAACGAATTGTGTTGTTAAATTACATATTATGATTACATTATAATTAAACATTAGAAGGGTAGATATATTAATCTTTACATCTATAGAGTTAAAAAAAATATATTGATGACTTAATTGATTAAAGCCTTTTAATATTGTTTAAGGATCTTACACTAATTGCTGTTTTATAATCCACAAATGTGCTTTATATGGGGTGGATGTGCAAATGATGGAGTGGATAGACAAATGCTGGAGGTCAAAAGGAATATTTCCCTTCCTAACCCCTAGAGCAGCTCCTCACTTATGGAAGCAGGAACACAAAAACATGATGGGAGGAACAGACATCACGCATAAGGAATGGGAATAGTAGGGTTTTTACAAAAAAGGAAATACAGAGCTTGCAAAGTGATCTTGGACAGTAGATGGCAGCATGGCTAAACATATAAATATAAGCAATTAAACATACATATTAAACATAATGAAACTATTAACTGCAATGGCTGCACACTCCGTGTCTGGTATCTTTAGTTAAATTAAACATAATGACATGTAGGGATCCATAGGGTTAAGTTGCCCTATGGTCTGAAAATCCCACATGTTGGAAATCCCCTGCTATAGGCAGTGTTTGGCCTAAATTCAATAATGGAGGGGGAGTGAGTATTTTGTCCCTGAGCAATGTTCCCTGGCAGATTACAGATTTGGCCAGATGGTGTCACTATTGAGCCATTTCTTCAAATAGCTGAGCAGCGATGAGCTCAGGGTCAGTCTACTGGTTTCACTCCAGTCAGGAGTGCATGGACTGTAGCAATATGTAGGGGCCTTAGGAATGGAAAGGCCCATGGAGGGCTTGAGGTGGGGGATCAAATGTTTTGTGAGCTTAAACATGGAGTATCTAGAGCTTGGATGTAGCAGAAAGAATGTGACAGGAGCTGCCTGGAAATAGAGTCCAGTGGAGTCTAGTCTAGGCTGGGATGGGATGTGCTCACACTGTGAATGAGTGTTGGAGCCGGCCTGAATACTTCTGTGAGAAGCTGTGAATGCCAGTACCAGCTCTGTGTGAGCCCTGGGTGAGTGATATGCCTGAGGTAAAGATTATGGAATGACTTCAGTGTTCAGCATTGGCTGTGTGCCTGCTATGTGGGAGCAACTATCTTTGTCCATCAGGAGAGGTATAGGGGACAGGTAGTGCTACTTGGCTTAAAAGTCTAGTGGAGTCTAGTCTACGCTGGGATGGGATGTGTTCACACTCTGAATGAGTGTTGGAGCTGGCCTGAATACTTCTGTGAGAAGCTGTGAATGCCAGTACCAGGTAGTGCTACTTGGCTTAAAGAGCTATTGGGGCTGACTATGTGTCAATAAGGAGTAGAATGTGGGATTGTGTCCTGGGTAGAGACTATGCCAGGAGTTGGAAGCCACATGGGTTCCCCAGGACATGGTTTATATTGCTTAAATTGGTTGTGATGTAATCTAGCCTTTACTTTATTTTTACTGTATATAAAGATCTATTTGTTTAACTGCATGTGTGGTTAATTATTTGTTTCTAGTGGGGCCACCCATAGGTGCATCCCCAGATCCCACTAGGTGGAGGCACTACCATGGAGAGAAATTCTCAGTACCCTTTCATTTAGCAAGGGGGCTCAGGACTTGTGGACTTATTGATGATGTACACCCTATGGCACAGGGGGTGGCCAAAATGGCAAGAACAGCATAACGTCAGTGATGGACAAATTTAAGTTATTTGTGGCACCATCCTTAGCATCTCTCATTTCCATTTTACATACTTTACTATCATAAATAAAAACTTTGTGATAAGTCTCATTGGCTAATCAATCATCTAGGCGTGTTGGTCCTTTAGTAGAACAAGGTCTTCTACCTGTACATTAGGAGTCAGGCTTTGCGTCCTTGCAAAAAAAGGTATTCCTTCTTCCATCTGTTCCAGAAACAATTAGCCAAAAAAACGTGCATGTCAGTGTTTTAATTGTGGTTCTATGAGTCTCTTTGAAGTAATAGAAACACACTGGCTACGTATAAGCAAAGGTTTTTATTACATACATAGAATGAAAAAGATATACTTTACTAAATAAGTAAAAGAGCAAAGCGCTCTCCTCTCTGCAATCCAGGCTGGGAGATCCCGGACAGCCCGCAGAGTGAGTCCCTCAAACGATCCGAAAAAGGTCCTGTGGCTGCACGCATTAACCCCCACAAGTGAGATCTCAACTGATGGGATGGCTCATATAATTCATATAATAGTTTGGTAAATAACAGATCTTGCTTCCCATGCGCTCAACCAAAGCAAACACAGCCGAAGCAAAGATCTCATCTGGCTAACTAGTAGTTTAATAGCATATTGTGCCCCTACCTATAATAAAGAAGAGTCTGATGGGGGTTTCAAAACTCCTAAACATATTAGAGAATACATATGAGAACATCCAGAAATTTACAAAAGTCATAAAAAAAACAGTATTAGGTCATCAGGACATCAATTTTGATTAGCTTCCCCATTGACAAAGCTTTATTATACGAGATTAAAGCTGCTTTGTATATCATGCTGGGTTCAATGTTAGTATGATACAAGAAGCTACTGGGTTTAATCAAAGTATTACCATGAGACATTATTGATCAAAAATCCCTATCATTACAGTCAGGAAGGCTACAAACAATTATCAAATTAATCTCTGGACCTATCCCATTGACTTATACAGTAATTCAGTAGGTTTTAGGTGCCGAATAATAGAATTTTAATTCTTAAAGGGCCAGAGTTTGATAAATCTCAAAAATCTATTTCAAATGTTTTAATAAACTCAAATTGAGTTTGAATAATTACCTTGTTGAATTTGACAGTTTTAACTAGGGAAAATTTACTTGTACAGCATCAAATATAGGTTAAAAAGCCATTATTAAGAACTACATGGCAAAACAACCTGGTCTGCAACGTTTCAGACCCCTTATATAGTTACATAGTTACATAGTTAAATTGGGTTGAAAAAAGACAAAGTCCATCAAGTTCAACCCCTCCAAATGAAAACCCAGCATCCATACATACACCCCTCTACTTTTAATTAAATTCTATATACCCATACTAACTATAGAGCTTAGTATCACAATAGCCTTTGATATTATGTCTGTCCAAAAAATCATCCAAGCCATTCTTAAAGGCATTAACTGAATCAGCCATCACAACATCACCCGGCAGTGCATTCCACAACCTCACTGTCTTGACTGTGAAGAACCCCCTACGTTGCTTCAAATGAAAGTTCTTTTCTTCTAGTCTAAACGGGTGGCCTCTGGTACGGTGATCCACTTTATGGGTAAAAAGGTCCCCTGCCATTTGTCTATAATGTCCTCTAATGTACTTGTAAAGTGTAATCATGTCCCCTCGCAAGCGCCTTTTTTCCAGAGAAAACAACCCCAACCTTGACAGTCTACCCTCATAATTTAAGTCTTCCGTCCCTCTAACCAATTTAGTTGCACGTCTCTGCACTCTCTCCAGCTCATTTATATCCCTCTTAAGGACTGGATTCCAAAACTGCACTGCATACTCCAGATGAGGCCTTACCAGGGACCTATAAAGAGGCATAATTATGTTTTCATCCCTTGAGTTAATGCCCTTTTTTATGCAAGACAGAACTTTATTTGCTTTAGTAGCCACAGAATGACACTGCCCAGAATTAGACAACGTGTTATCTACAAAGACCCCTAGATCCTTCTCATTTAAGGAAACTCCCAATACACTGCCATTTAGTGTATAACTTGCATTTATATTATTTTTGCCAAAGTGCATAACCTTGCATTTATCAACATTGAACCTCATTTTCCAGTTTTCTGCCCAGTTTTCCAGTTTAGACAAATCACTCTGCAAAGTGGCAGCATCCTGCATGGAACCTATAGTTCTGCACAATTTAGTATCATCTGCAAAAATAGAAACAGTACTTTCAATGCCCACCTCCAGGTCATTAATAAACAAGTTGAAAAGCAAGGGACCTAGTACAGAGCCCTGCGGTACTCCACTAACAACATTGGTCCAATTAGAAAATGTTCCATTTACCACCACTCTTTGTAGTCTATCTTTTAGCCAGTTCTCTATCCAAGTACAAATACTATGTTCCAGGCCAACATTCCTTAATTTAACCAGTAACCTTTTGTGTGGCACTGTATCAAATGCTTTAGCAAAATCTAAGTAAATCACATCCACTGCCATCCCAGAATCGAGGTGTCTACTTACATTCTCATAAAAAGAAATTAAGTTAGTCTGGCAAGATCTATTACGCATAAAACCATGCTGGCACAAACTCATAGTATTATGATTTGCTATGAAGTCCAGTATCTTATCCTTTATTAACCCTTCGAAAAGCTTTCCTACCACTGACGTCAGACTAACTGGCCTATAGTTTTGAGGCTGAGAACGGGATCCTGTTTTGAATAGAGGCACCACATTAGCAATTCGCCAGTCTCTCGGCACTATGCCAGATCTCAATGAATCCTGAAAAATTAAGTAAAGAGGTTTGGCAATCACAGAGCTAAGCTCGCTAATTACCCTGGGATGAATACCATCTGGCCCTGGACCTTTGTTAATCTTAACATGTTCTAGTCTCTTTTGAATTTCATCATGTGTGAACCATGCATCATTAGTTGTATTACTAGAATTGGGACTGTTAAGAAGGAAACCTTCACTTCACTTCACTTATGGCCTTTTATCAAGCTCACTGAACACTGGCTCTTGTGGCCTTTTTATAGACACAAACTTTTCCCCAACTACTGGCTACATATCAGTATCAGAAACAGTTCACATACACAATGTTACAATGTCAATTTGACACACATAGACTTCTTGTTATCTCTTTATGGGTTATAGACCAGATCACCTGTTCAAAATATCTGGAAGACATGACATTACGTTTTGACTAGGGATGCACTGAATCCACTATTTTGGATCCAGCCAAACCCCTGAATCCTTCACAAAAGATTTGTCCGAATACCGAACCGAATCCAACTCCTAATTTGCATATGCAAATTCAGGATGGGAAAGGGAAAAATGTTTTACTTCCTTGTAAAGTCATGTGATTTCTCCGCCCGTAATCTGCATATGCAAATTAGGATTTATATTCGGTTCAGACGGGCAGAAGGATTCTAATGAATCCTGGCCAAATCCCGAACCGAATACATGATCAGTGTGAATGAACAGTCTTACATATTAAGATTACCATATCATGAAAAAGGCAGGCACTTCAAGGGATCAATCATCCAGACTTATAAAATAGTTGGTAGTTTATTCAAGGTACATAAGGATACAGCCGTATGCGTTTCATATCATAAGACACTTAATCATAGGCTCTATGTATGACTTTTTTTAAAGCTCTTCTTAATGATGCTTTGAGTTCCTGGTTCCTTAGACTGTAGATCAGTGGATTTAAAAAAGGGGTTAACACTGCATAATATATAGCGGCTCCACTGTCCTTTGTGAAATGATCTGTTGCAGTTGAACAAAAATAGTTAAAGGAAATAGTAGCATAAAACATAAAGACCACAGTTAGATGAGAGGAGCAGGTGGAGAATGCTTTGGATCTCATTTGGATTGAGGGGATTTTGAGAACTGTGGTGATAATCGTGATGTATGGGTAAAAGGTGACACCTAATATAACTATTCCAAATAATATCCCAAGCAGAAAAATAATCAATAAATTGATGAATGTGTCACTACAGGAGATCTGAAGCAACTGGGGCAAGTCACAAAGGAAACTGTGCAAAATATTTGATCTGCAAAAATTCAGTTTAGTTAAAAGAAGAGTGTGCACTAAGGAATATACTGCACCAAAAATCAAAGTGCCTGATACAAGATGAGCGCACCTTTTCCAGCTCATTATCTTCATGTAGTGAAGAGGGAGGCATATAGCAATGTATCTGTCATAGGACATCACTGCCAACACAGATATCTCTGATGCAGCAAACCAGACAAAGAAGTAAATCTGAGTTATACAAGCTTGCACTGAAAGTATTCTATTTTTTGTAAGAAAATCAAAGAGAACTCTTGGGACAGTGACTGAGGAGAAACTCATATCCAGACATGCCAGGGTTCCAAGGAAGAAGTACATGGGGGTGTGGAGATGGGAATCATTGACAATCAAGAGGAGAATGAGAAGGTTCCCAATCAGAGTCAACATGTAGATCAAGAAAAACAGCAGGAAAATAGGAAGTTGAAGACTTGGAAGATCAGACACTGAACTGAGAACAAACTCATAAAATATGGTTTGGTTTTTCATTTCACATTAGTATTGCCTATAAAAAGGAATTCTCACATTCTAATCAATATACATACAGTACATTACAGAAAGTATTACAACAGAAACTAACAAAATAGATTGCTACATAAAAAGTTTACTTTCCAAGAAAAACATAAAAATACACCCACAAGACATTGGAGACAAGAATCCCTCTTCTCCAACCCACATAAATGTCCACCTTTCCATGACATTACTAGCAAATCCAGAGACCAGTTAGCAGGTAAAAGCTTTATTTAACCAAAAAAACTATTTTTAAGCAAAAACAAAGTATAGCTTATTTCAATAGGACTCTGCTGGAAATTACATTGCTATATTTATAGCTTTTAAACAAAGGGTTCCTGAATACTAGATACTTTTCAGATCAAACTGTGCAACCATTTGACTGGGTGTACTTCTAGCAAGAAAGGGCATTATCATTAAATAAAAGCAATCAAGACTGATTTATTCTGTTTGTTATATTTAGTAGTGTTCACCTTACAATTGTTGTGGTTGCACAAAAAGAAAAGAAAATACCAATCCAATGATTAGCTTGTCATTTTTTAAAATTAGACTTACAAAACATGTTTACTGGGGTTGTTGCTTTTAAATGGATTATAAAACAGATACATTTTAGAAAAAAATCAACTAACTGTAACATACCTTTAATCTAAAGGCCCTCTCTGTGATCAATGAAGCCATAAATACCCTTCATTCTAAGCCTTTTAAATCTCTTGAGTCTAATTATATTTATCAGTTCCCATGTTATTTTTAATAGGCAAACACATTTCTAAATTCTTCTTTTCTGGAACTAAAAGGAAAATATTTTTTTTTAAAATTATGTAGACATATAGTATAACGAAAGCAGAGTCAGAGTTGTTAAAAGGGAAACGTCTAAATTTTTAGAGGAATTTGAGTTGTTGTTGAGTTTTTGGAGCGTCAGTTCAAAAAAAAGTCATGCAATTAAAATTGATTAAAACAGTTGCTAAATGTCAACCTGTTGCCCTTTATTTAGAAATATGTTTTCAATCAAGCCAATATTTCACACACACACATATATATATATATATATATATATATATATATATATATACAGTATATGTGAAATATTGTCTTGATTGAAAACATATTTTTAAATAAAAGGCAACAGGTTGACATTTAGCAACTGCTTGAATCAATTTTTTTTTATTATTATTATTTTTTTTTTAGTATATAGTATATATAGTATATTAGTAGAGAGGTGAAATTATAAACTTGTACTATACATATTGAATGATTAAATCCTTCAAATCGTTCAGTTTGAAGGATTTTAATCCATCGATCGAACATTTTTTTTCTTCGACCAAAAAATACTTAGAAAGCCTACGGGGACCTTCCCCATAGGTGAACATTGACTTCGGTAGGTTTTAGGTGGCGAACTAGGGGGTCTAAGTTTTTTTTTAAAGAGACAGTACTTTGACTTTTTGACTTCGAATGGTCAAATAGTCAAACGATTTTTAGTTCGAAATGTTCGATTCGAAGTCGTAGTCGAAGGTCGAAGTAGTTAATTCAATGGTCGAAGTAGCCAAAAAAAACATTCGAAATTCCAAGTTTTTTTTCTTCTATTCCTTCACTCAAACTAAGTAAATAGGCCCTTAAATGTATACTCTCCCCATGCAGCTTTATAGTTATTTGGTAAGTCTTGGAAAAGGACTAGGGTGGACATTTGTTTGGGAAGGTTACACTTTTGGGACTTTCCTTGTCTTTTAACTGCATAATCTAGTATGTGCTTTAAAGAGTTAAAATTAGACTTTTTTTACACTATCATATGTTTACCATAACATTGTCTTTGCATACTATATACAGTTGTATCAAAAAAGTATTTGCCCAATGTTTTTGGACTGCCTATCTGATCCCCTATGTCCCTCTATAAGGGGGGCTGCCATATTTGTGCAGCAGTAGTCTGCTAGTGTTAGAAAAACAGTTTGAAATTTGACTGTCAGGTCTGCAAAACATGTTAGGAACTTCCAGAAACCATTTCTTACAAAAGCAGACCTATCAGTAAAAAACAATCAATATGACCTATAAGTAACCTTTAAGGTACGTTAACATTTTGAAGAGTACTTTTTTTAGTGCCAGTATTACTTTAAATTTTAAAGTTCACAGAAGCATATAACATAAACAGAAGCCACATTGGATATGACTTTAATATTAATATGGGGAAGTTATTACACATTTTAATGTTAACCACTGCCCCAATTAAAAAACAAAACAAAATAAAATCATGTAAGACTTTGATTATGATTTGATATTATATTTAATATATTATATGATATATTAAATTATATATATTATATTATATTTAATATCTAGTGGCATATTTATCAAGGGTCGAATTTCGAATTGAAAAACTTTGAGATTTGAATTCAAAAAGACCAACCAAAATTAAGTCGAAGTTTCTTTTGGTCAAATAGGTCAGTTTTTGATTGAATAGGTCCAAATTCAGCCGAATTTGAATCATACGAAATTTTGAAATTTGAATTTTTGATTTTTTTTCAAATCCAAATCGAATTTGGATTATTCCCTAGTCGAAGTACACAAAAAATAGCTTCGAAAATTCACCTTGACCTTTGATAAACCTGCCCCATAGACTATGGTTCATTTCTATGCCATTTTAGGAGTATTTTGGAGAAAGTTATCAAACTCAAGTTTTAAAAAGCCTACCCTGTGGTTGGCTATACAGAGTTCAGGCTACATCAGAAACTCATCATCAGACTTGATATAAAAACACACATATCCTTTGAGATTAATTGACCTTCCTTCTATTCTATCCAGAAAAGTTTAAAAAATTGTGCAATCATTGCTGTATCATAAATTACAAATTTGTTTCTGTTGTACCTAGTAACTAGTGATGATCACATTTTTTTGGCAGCCATAAATTCACAACGAAACTCTGCATTTCACCATCTGCAAATTGTTTTTCGAAACTGTGGCAAAAAAATTGATGCAGAAAATTTGCCGCAACAAAAAAAAACGCCCATTTGTAAAGCGCTGTGTAACTTTTCAGCTCTATATAAATAAATGATGATGATAATGACTATCCCTCTCTCGGCATCTGTTTTTCTTCATTCACTCTTCTTGCAGGAGGTGTCAGCTATTCATTGACAGTTACATCCAACATATCTTATAGGAGTGTTCCCTTTCCAATCAGCTGTATTAGAGCTCACTCAAATAACTGATTCCAGTACAAACAAAATCTAACAATATAACTGATTTTGGCACAAATCCTGCATGTAGAGAGACATGTTGTCTGGTGATTTTAATAGGGTAAGCTCTAATACATCTTCTAGGCAAAAGGAGCAACCCCTAAAAGATATATTTGAAAACTATCATTAAAATCAGATTTTCAATTCCAGCATGAAGAGAGAATAAAGAGAGACAGATGCAGAGAGAGGGATAGTGAAAACTAACTTGATTATTTCAGAAACAGTACAGAATGTTTAATTGATTGCATTTAGAACATTTTTTATTTCAGTATGAGGAAGCTTATATTACATTTTTACTTTCAAGATAGTTCCAATTTAAAAAATTTATTTTGTACTTATAAGTAGTGTGGGACTGTTTTCCCACTCCATATTTCAGCACTAAAGTGTATTTGTTTGGAACACAGCATGTTTATCTTGGATTCACAATTTGCTTCAGTCCTTTCAAATGAATGCTATACATTACTCACTAGTTATAATGTATACACATTGGGCTGAGTGGGAGTTGCTGTCTGATCTAGTAGACAGTGCCAGGACAACTGTGATGTGAACCCAAAACACCCTTGTCCTTTTAAAGCCATTGAGGAGGGGAGCAGAAGTTATGAGGGTGTGCAGCTACCTGTGCTGAAGTATTTGTTTCCATTTCTTAAAGCAAAAAGGCAGCCATATCAGTGCATTGTGCCTGATTCTGAGCGTTGAGAAGGAGCTAGCACTTCAGAGTGGAACTGATTTGAGATAGCTATTGTTTCTCCCCTTCCCATTGTACTTCAATGAGAACCGAATCGTGCTCCCTAGCCACCTAGTGGTAGATATGCACCAAAGCAAGACATTTACATTATTTTAACCCATGGCATCCAACACTATTGCTATGGGTTACTGTCCAGTTGCAAATATGTCCAGTGGTCATAAATTAGCCTGGTCCTGTTCTGCATGTACAGTATCTGGAACTAAATGAGAAAACCCCTTTAAGGCATAATAGGCATAATAGGTGTAACATTATTGTTTTGATGAAGATGTTACTCTTATCTACATCATGCACAAAAGATTTTAAAAGTCTATCCTGTGGTTGGTTATACAGCAAAGGTCTAAATAGTCCAGGCTACCCCAAAACTACAAATAGTATGATTATATTTAGCTTTATGTTCTTTTAGTTGCATATATTATTGCATGATAATAGACATCAACCCTACAAAACAGAAGGACGGTTAAACCGAAATGTTGTTTCCTTTATCTGTCGCAGGAGAAATTTATAAACTCATTTTTAATACAGTAATTATTCTTCAACCATTGTAGTTGTTTTGTCCAGTTTGTATTTTTAGTCTTTGCAAAGTTTTTCTTAAGGATGAATTGAGTTCCTGATTCCTCAAACTGTAGATTAGAGGATTTAAAATAGGGGTCAATATTGCATAAAATACAGAAGCTGCTTTGTCCTCAGTGTAATGATCATTTGCATATGAGTGAAAGTAGTTAAAGAATATTGTGCTGTAAAATATAAAGACCACAGTTAGATGAGAGGAGCAGGTGGAGAAAGCTTTGGATCGCATGTGTTTTGATGGGATTTTAAGAAGAGCGGTGATTATAATGATGTATGGGTAAAAGGTGACCCCGAATGGGCCAACTCCAAACAATGTTCCCAAGAGAAATATAAGTAATACATTGATGAATGTGTCACTACAGGAGACCTGAAGCAACTGGGGCAGGTCACAAAAGAAACTTTGCAAATCCCCAGTTCTGCAAAATTTCAGTTTAGTTAAAAAAATAATGTGTAAGAAGCAAAATAATGCACCAAAAACCAAAATGATTGACACAAGCTGAACACAAATGTTCCAGTTCATTATCTGCATGTAGTGAAGAGGACGGCAGATGGCAATGTATCTGTCACAGGACATCACTGCCAGCAGAAACACCTCTAATGTACAGAAAAAGAAGAAAAAGTAGATCTGAGTTATACAAGCTCTCACTGAAATTTCCATTTTTTGTGTGAGTAAATCAAAGAGCATTCTTGGGACAGTGACTGAGGAGAAACTCATATCCACACATGCCAGAGTTCCAAGGAAGAAGTACATGGGGGAGTGAAGATGGGAATCAGTGATAACCAGGAGAAGAATGAGAAGGTTCCCAATCAGAGTCATAAGGTAGATCAGGAGAAACACCAGAAACAGAGGGAGCTGCAGACTTGGAAGATCTGATAGACCACTGAGAACCAACATATACACTATTGTTTGATTTTCCATCTCACTTTGATGTAGCCTGTAAAAATCACAAGGCCAGGCATAATGATAATGCATTAAAAGTGGAAAATAACAATAAATATTTAATGTGACTCACCCCATGTAAAATGAAGAATTCCTATTTCTATAGTGTGAGATTTCAATGATACATTTAGTTTGTACATGCAATGTATAACTGATTAAGTGTGAAAATGATGTGAGGTGTAAAAGATGTGCAAGTATTGTGAGCAACTGTACTATTAGAATTCAGTGTGTGCCTGCTTAGATTGTAAATGTGCTTATAAGAGCATTGAATGTAGTGTGTATGCGTGTGTCATACACTGGATCAGGTTTTTAGGAAAACCCCAGTGACCAAAAACTCTCACCTTTTGCTACATGTTAGAGTGCCAATTTGATTTAAAAGCGATCTGGCCCAGTCTATTTGTATAGGGAGTGAGTGCCATAATTTTTATCTCCCACACAAGAATAGTTACACTGCTCATGGGTAGTGATGGGCGAATTTGCTACTCATGGACCCAGATCAATTTCACACACAAATATATAACCATAACCAAACCACTTTGATCCCTTTGTTTCATTGAGAAGGAAGCTGTTCTATATTTGGATGGAGTTTCGTAGCAAGAAAACACTTTATTAAATAAAAGCAATAGTTGTTTTGTTTATGGGTATTGATCATGAAATATTTAGGTTAAACAAAATTGTCTGTGTATATTAAATGGTGTAGACAGGCTATCCTGCTTGTAGTGTACGTTAGACCCACTTGTACCAGACAACTCCCAGTACCTTGTGCACTCCTCTGGGCAGAATGTCTTCCAGGGATTTCTTTGCAGCAATAACTTGTGAAAAAAACAACATAAGTTCAGTCAGGAGTCACTTCTTTTGGGTAAATTAAAATGCAATAGTGCCAGATTCCTCCCACAGGTAAAGTAGACAAAGTAAACGTTACCACACTCTTGAGGCATCTTCTCCTCCTCCTCCTGTGCTTTGGGATTCTCAACCTGGGGTCTTGTATCTTGGCATCCTACCTGGTCCTCAACTCACCTACTGAAACTAGTGGTTCACACACAGGATCCTAACCCCATTATTTCTCCTTGTTGGAGTGAAAGCGTCACTATCTATCACTGGGCCTTCCTCTTGCTCTTAGAGCAATTATAACAAAACTATCACTAGCTAACCCTATCTAAACTTTTACCAAATTGTAGCCCTGGGCCTGTAAAAACCTCCCAGTAGTGAGGTCCCAGGAAAGACCTTGAGCACATGGGGTTATACCAGTGTACTTTCAAATGCTGCCATATACTGGGCAACAATAATCTAGTTAACATTACAGTGGACCCAGGAAGGGAGACATAGCTGTCTGGGTAGATCAAAGTAGACCACTTAGGTGTCCAACTAGTCCAACTATATAAGGGAAACTGCACAAGTAAACTCTTAAACTCTTAACCCTCTATAGCAATGCAATGAATCTTTCAGTTTTTTCCCTCTGATTTTGGTTTATACTTACCCTGTTCCTGAAAGTACTTCTTAGAAATCAGAGTTAATCCAATGAATGTCTTCATTAGTATAGCTATTATTGGAGAATATAGGAACATATTTGTGTGTGCTTTGCTGTGATTCATTAAAAAACACTGAAACATGAAAAAATAGAAAACCAATTGTGCTTCACAGTTTATGTATAGCAGAAACAATCAGCCCATTCTAATGTCTTGTTCACTGAAAGTGAACAAGACATAGATCAGTATAGCAGTTTTAGATAAAGTCTGAATCTGAAAATCCAGCATCTCAGACCTGTTGAGGTTGCAAGTCCCAATGATTTTTTTGATGTGCGCTAGGTTAAGTGCATTACACCAACGTTTTTGGGTGAAGATTACAAAAAAAATTGTGAAAATCAGAAAAATCTGATAAAATCGAGAAAATCTGTTTTTTCCGCCCGCAAAGCTAATTTTTGGAAAAATGTTATAATAATTAAGTGTACAAAATCCCAGCTGATTTGATCAGAGTTTGTAGCAGAAAATATTTAGATAAATTCAGATTTTGATAAATACCCCCCTTGGATTAGAGGTCAAATTTTAATGCTTTTAGAGCTTTCTGAACCCATGATTAAACTGTAATTTCTTTAAAACCATGAACGTTATTAAAAGATAAGATTATAAAGAATATGAATGGAAAAAATGCTGAATGATGCACTTACAAATACAAACATCTCTGACAATTTTAGTTTTTTGGACAATTACAGTGAGAAAAACAACTAAAAACCTCTAAAAGCCTGAATGAATCAGAGCACCTTCCATGAACATCTTCAAATGGTTCAAGGGACTTCTGTCATTGACTTTTACATGACTGTGATAGTTTTTAGCTAGAGAATTTTCAGATTTGAGCTAGTTACAGCTTCAGCTTCTCCCTCTAAAACTAAAATTGTTCTTGTAAAAATCGACCTTTGATAAATAACCCTCTTAACAATTATGTGTAAAGATTTGAATGTTAGTAAATAGGGCCTTACTGAAACTTACACCTATAAAATACCAAAGCACCTCTTTCTGCAGGATTGACATGAAGTTATTTGCATGCAAAGCCCATCAGACATTGGAAAAGGAAAATTCTATGTACAGGGAAACTTTTGCACAACCACTATATTCCCATGCTGATTTCCATAAATAAAATGAGTGAATAAGTTTTTCAGAAGTTGATGCTTCTTTGAAACCAGAGCATGGTGAAACTAGAATGAATCTGCTAGTATAATTAAATATTGGAATTAGGATGCTTCTGGAATAGTAAAACACTTTTTAACCAGAGTAAACTTGAATGCTCTAACTCAGGGGTGTCCAACCTTTTGGCTTCCCTGGGCCACATCGGAAGAAGAAATATTTTCTGGGGCCACACTAATGCTAGCTTTTGATTTATTTTATTGTAAAAGCAAAGAGGGTATCATAAACCTAGTGAGATTTTTGACATTGTGTTTGAGAAACTAATGTATCAATATCTGGTTCAATGGAAGTAGTTACAATTCTCAAAGTGCTCATCAGATAATTTGGTTCTAATTTTACTGTTAGTGTGTTCATTCTTGCAAAAAGTTGCTCACAAATGTAGGTGCTGCATATATCCCTAGCATAGTGGGGCGATGCCGCTGAAGAATGCTTACTTGCCTTTGTAATTAACCAAATGCTCACTTGTTAACCACTTTTCCTGCTCTAGGAAGCCACACTCCATGTGAAATGTAATCCACACATGCACACAATTACTCTCTCTGTGTGTGACATTGCAACATGACGTTTCCTGGATTGGCAGAAGTTCAAGCTGGGCTGCATTAATATCCATCCTGGGTCGTGGGTTGGACACCCCTGCTCTAACTGAAGGGATACTATTCAGCACACACACTAGCTGGTTGGCTAAACTGTTATGCTTTCATATAGACGTATAGGGTAACAATTGGTGACTGCAGTGTAAAACATGACATCTTGATAGCTTTACATTGAACATGTTTCATTGATTCAGTACATGTGCATATTTCTGGTCTTGCCTGCTTTGACATGCTATTCTTTTCTCATGATTTTTGTATTCCTTAATGAACCTTACCTCTAAGCTCAAGACTCTGCCTGTGATCAGGAAACGAACATCAGCTATAAAAACCCTTCCATATAAGCCTTCTAACTCCCCTGAGTCTCATCACATTTCATCAATTCCCAGATCATTTATAATGGCACAGCAGATTTCTGAATTGTATTATATCTGCTACATTTTACTACAAAGTAGTACTACACACAAAAATATATATTATTTCCTTACCTACATTTTAGGCAAAATACAATTTTATTTCTAATTTTTTATCATTATTTTTTGATGGTTAAAGTGTGACATCAGAGTTTCTGTTTGAGTACCAGTTAAAAATACAGATGAATGATCTTTAAATGATGTTATTGTGTTCTGCATGAACCCCTTCCTAATCAATCATCCTAAATTTGTACTTTATCCCCTGCCGATAGTAATACTTTCAAAGACTTGGCTTTAGTCACATGTTGTCAGGAAGTACTTGGGTTCAAACCATTGACCTGTTATATACCGGCTGCTGCTCCTCCTGCTTGAGCCACAAGAGGCAGTGTGGCATCAGCCTGGCCCTAGCAGAATATCATCTATGACTCACGGTCAAAATCCCATGATCCACAACCCCTGTATAGCTGCAGGCAGTTGCTTATTAAAGGGATGTTTAAGACAGCTCTCCTGTCTCCCTGCTGCTGGGTCATTGGTCATTCTGCTTAATCCAACCCTTTTGTTCTTATGTTCGAGTTGAGTTGATCTTGTTCTTGAGATCCCGTTCCTGTCCTGCTTGTTCCCACTGATCTTATTTCCCGGTTTAACCTTGGCCTGGTATTTGACTCTGTACATTTGCTGCCCGCCCTTGACCATCGGTCTTTTTTTGGATTTGTGCTGTCTGCTGCCCACCCTTGACTTTTGGCTTATTTTAAGGACTTTGATTCTTTGCTGTAAGTCCTGACCCTTGTTCTGCCTCAAGGACATTGTCTTTTCTTTCTATCCCTGCATTTTCTAATATGGCAGGCACAATCTTGAAAGATCCAATTAAAGTCAGAGGTTTCAAGCAAAATAATATGGTGTTAGCAAGAAGCTAGGATGGACATCTGTTTGGGAATGTGACCGCTTTGACTGTTTCCTTGTGTTTTTTCAAATAATGTAGAAAGTGCATTTTCACTTTCTGTTCATAGAAACATATATACAAGACATATAACAAGAATAGGGAGTTCCAATACAGTAGGACTTTGATAATAGTATGGGATACTTAATTATATAATCAAACTCCTTGCAGATAAAGGGACAGATTCAATTCAGTGACAAAAAATGTTTTCATAGTTTATCACCTGAAAAGTCATGGACAAGATTTAATTAATTGAGGAGAAAAAAACTTTTCTTCTGTTATGCCCCCAGCATTGTTTTATAGTTTGTATTGCATCAGCTTGTCATTCATTTGTACGGTTATGCCTTTTCTATAGAAATGTTTTTCTTAGGCCACCATACCCCTTCCATGTGATCCTGTGTAATACCAGGAAATGATCACTGTAGCTGCCATCTTCATAGTAAAAACAGCTAGCTCGTCACTATCCGCAGCAATCTTACCCCATTCAGCCTAGTAGTAGCATTGTTAGTAGTTATTGTTTATAGCCCAAGCCTATCTATAAAGGCAGATAGTTATTTACTTGTTTTGTGTATTTATATGCAAGTTTATATAGTGAATAAAGTACCCCCTTTTGTAAAATATAAGGATATTATAAGTTACCGAGGAGTTTCATGACCATATAAAAACACGAGGCCGAAGGCCGAGGTAACTTCTAATATCCTCATATTTTACAACTGGGGGTACTTTATTTATTATAATACACAAATTTCAATGAGTCATGTGACAGAAATGACATCAGAACTCACCGTTTATAACTGATGACATCAGAACTCACCGTTTATAAGGATATAATTTACAGGATATTCATGGCTTTTGTGTATTATATCTGTTTATATGCAGCTACCTCATGACCCTGCTATACAGTATATGTTTCTCCCTAGGTATCTAGGCCTTATATTATATGCAGATGCCTCTCTCCCCTTTTAGTTAACATATGCTACACAGTGTTTATGCATTTAAATATATAATGTTATATTGTACAGCTTATTAAGCACTGTCCTTTTCTATCTTCTCTAGTTTTACACCTTGCCCTTTGTTAATAAACAAAGGGCAATAACCTGTGTCAGTGGATTAATGAAGGAAGGAGTTTAGCTGCATGTCAAGCAATACACTACCCCAGGGTAACACATTATAGGGATGTAGCAAACTGTTCGCCGGCGAACTAGTTCGCGCGAACTTCGACTGTTCGCGTCCGCCGCAAGTTCGCGAACGTCGCGCGACGTTCGCCAATAGGCGTTCGCGTCAAAAATCATTCGACCATTCGACCATTCGATTCCTTCAACCGCTAAAATCGAAGGATTTTCGTTCGAATCGAACGATCGAAGCCATTGGATTGAATGAAATCATTCGATCGAATGGCTTCGATCGTTCGATCCGAACGAAAATCCTTCAATCGAACTATTAAAATCCTTCGATCGTTCGAATCGAACGATTTTCGGATGTTCGAAATTCGCGAACTGTTCGCATTTTTTGCCGGCGTTCGCGAACACATACTCGGCGGTTCGCTACATCGCTAAACACATAGCAAGGACAGAACATCTTCAAATTCAGTTCCAGTTTTTTCCCATAGACTTCAAAAGAATTTTTTTGTGATGATTTTCTCTCTATTGAATTGCATCTCAAATGTAATCTTGTTCATGACTTTTCATGGTATAAACCCTTTTCTCGCTGAATTGAATCTGGCCCAAAGTCTGGAATATATCCTGCACTGAAAAGCAGCCATGCAAGTCACTACTACATTTTTAAAAAATCTTTCAAATAACAGGACTTCAAATAACAGGCATTCTTCTTAAACACAAGTCTGTAATCTTGTTCTATCGTGTACAACCAGTCTTTGCACACAAGCATACAGAAGTGACACGAGGTGCTCCTAACTTGCACATCATTCAGAAGCCACAAGATGGAAATTGCCAAGAGGACACAAGGCATTTGGATTTCAATTAAATTACAGAATGTAATTAAAAAGTAAAAGTTAAAGAAAATGCGTCATTATGTAAAAAAAAAATATTTTCTTCTTTTATTATAAGTATACTGATTCCCATGATTCATCAGTAACAATAAGTAAACAAAACTATACCGGTGACATTGAGAAATTAAGTCTTAAGTGTTTTGGCTATTAAAGGAACAGTAACATCAAAAAATTTAATTTTTTAAAGTAATATAAATATAATGCAGTGTTGCCCTGCACTGGTAAAACTGATTCAGAAACACTACTATTGTTTATATAAATAAGCTGCTTTGCAGAAATGGGGGCAGCCATTCAAAGGAGATAAGGCCCAGTTTACACATCAGATAGCAGATAAGCTCTGTAGAACATAATGGTGTTATCTGTTATCCACTTTTTAACCTGTGTCATATACACTTTTTTCAATTTCCACCATTGCTACACAGCAGCTTGTTTATATGAACTATAATAGTGTTTCTGAAGCAAACACATCAGTTTTAGCAGTGCCTGGCAACAGTACATGTTATTTTCGTTACTTTAAAACACTTTCATTTTTTTGGTGTTACTGTTCATTTAAGTGCACTGCCATTTTGAGTTTTGTGTATGTTTTTTAAAATAAAATATGTGCTAAATTGGATAATGATTATTATTAGTATATTTTTTTCCACTTGCAACTAGTAATGAGTGATAATAGACATCAGCCCTAGCTAAAACAAGAGAACAGTCAAACCAAACTTTTTTTCCTATCCCAGAAGCATGTACATTGTAAGCCCATTTTTAAGTTATTTTTCTTTAACTATTGTGGGGTGTTTAGGCCAGTTTTGATGTAAAGTCTTTGTAAAGCTTTTCCGATGGATGATTTAAGTTCCTGGTTCCTCAAACTGTAAATTAGAGGGTTTAAAAAGGGGGTTAACACTGCATAAAATAGAGAAGCCACTTTGTCCTCGGTGAAATGATCATTTGCAAACGATTTAAAGTAGTTGAAGAAAGCAGTAGTGTAAAATATAAAGACCACAGTGAGATGAGAGGAGCAGGTGGAGAAAGCTTTGGATCTCATTCGTTTCGATTGGATTTTCAGAACAGTGTTGATTATTGTGATGTATGGGTAAAAGATAACTCCAAAAGTGCCTACTCCAAACACTATACTTGAAAGACGCATAATCAATTCGTTGAGGAATGTGTCAGTACAGGAGACTTGAAGAAACTGGGGCAGGTCACAAAAGAAACTTTGCACAACATTAGAGCTGCAAAAAGTCCGATGCGTTAAGAAAGCAATGTTCAACACGGAACATACCAAGCCAATAAACAAAATGATTGATAGAAGCTGAACACAAATGTCCCAGTTCATTATCTGCATGTAGTGAAGAGGACGGCAGATGGCAATATATCTGTCACAGGACATCACTGCCAGCAGAGACACCTCTGATGTACAGAAAAACAAGAAGAAGAATATCTGAGTTATACAAGCGCTTACTGAAATTACCTTTTGTTCTGTGAGTAAATCAAAGATCATTTTTGGGACAATGACTGAGGAGTTACCCATATCCAGACATGCCAGTGTCCCTAGGAGAAAGTACATGGGAGTGTGGAGATGGGAATCATTGATGATCAGAAGAAAGATGAGAAGGTTCCCAGTTTGAGTCAAAAGATAGATAAAGAGAAACACCAGGAATAGAGGAATCTGAAGACTTGGAAGATCAGACAGACCAATGAGAACCAACACTGTTGTTTGGTTTTCCATTTCACTTTAATGTTGCCTGTACAAAATATCAGTCCAGCCAAAATGCTTCTATATTAAAAGTGGAAAATAACAATATAGACAGATCTGCTTAATATCACACACCCCTAGTAAAATAAAACACACAACCTTTGTGTGTGTATGGAGTCTGTGTACTTTGTGCCTGCAACATGTGAAGATTCTGTAAGTGATTGTGTTTCTGTACTTTGAGCATTCGTAGTGTGCCTGCTTAGTTTGTATATGTGAGTAGTACTAGCACATTGAACACATTCTCAGTTAATTAAGTAAAGACCCTATACAATACATACTGTATATTTAGATTTTGGATCCATAAGGGCTAAACTCCAGGAGAGATTTTGAAGGATGGTGTTGGATTGACAAAAAGTATCCTACGAGTTGGATGTAGTCACATGGGTGAACATATAATGGCACTGATATAAAAATCTGATGTGTAAACTAGACGGAAAATTTTCCATCCGACAAGAACTGAACTCTGCATGCTGCGTCTTCAACCTACTAAATTATATCTGATTGTGTCTGACCATTTTTTTTACCATTGAAATACTTTCAGATGTAGATGCATCAAAAAACTGCACCTACTGACTTTATCTGATGCGGCTTTGCAGTCCAGCTATAGGAGAATCAGGTTTTGCAGGATCCTACAAATTGTAGTTGCATGGCAAGAACCGATAAAATCTGATCCAAAATATCTGATCATAATATAGGTGGTGTGCGTAGATTATTATTATATACAATCAATAGTGATTCATTTATTCCAGTTGTCATATTTGGGGGTATTTATCATGAAATATTGCTGTTACACAAAACTGCCTCTTTCAAACCAGCATTACTTTAGTTTTCCATTTCCAAAATATGAAGATCTTGGTTTGTACATATACAGTTCAAGACAATACTTTGACAATAATTTTGACATACTGTAGCAGTTTCAGATAAAAGTCTTACTGTATGTTGCAATAGAATGACCTGGAATGCATTGTTGTCTTCTATTATTACAACCACAACTTGGATTCTTATGAAATCAAATCAAGCCTCTAGTAATGTTCTAGTTCAACAAACAGCAATAAACACTACTGAAACCTACACTTCTAAATACTTATAAAATAGCAAAGCATTTTTTTTTGTATTGAATTGGCATGAAGGCAGCTTTGTGTAGAGACAGAAAGACCAGAAGTCGTGTAGACAACATTGCACATTAAATGCTTTCAAAGACATGCTCATTTTCTAAACAAAGTGAGCAAAGTTGTGCTCAAAGTATAATAAATCTGCTTTACAGGAGTTCATGCTTCACACAAAGACAACATTTTTTAGATTTCCAGTTCAATAACTCATTTCTGTTATATGTGCATATTTCTGCTCTTTGCCTATCTGGATGTGGGATTCTTCTTTCTGTATTTGTGTATTCTGTACTGCATCTAACCTCTAATCTCAAGACTTCTTCTGTGACCAGGAGCAAACATCTGCCTTAAAAACCCTTCTGTCTAAGTCTTCTAACTCTCCTGAGTCTCATTACATTATAACAATCCCCAGGTCATATAGTGTTTTTTAAGAACAACCTAACCATTCAAAATATGCTAGAATTGTGTAATTTTGTTTCTGTATATATAGACTTCTTGGGGGCACATTTACTAAGGGTCAAATATCGAGGGTTAACTAACCCTCAATATTCGACCATGGAAATAAAATCCTTCGACTTCGAATATCGAAGTCGAAGGATTTACCGCATTTAGTTAGATCGAATGATCAAAGTAAAAATTGTTCAATCGAACGATTAAATCCTTCGAATCGAACGATTCGAAGGATTTTAATCCATTGATCGAATGATTTTCCTTTGATCGGAAATTGCTAAGAAAGCTTATGGGGAAGGTCCCCATAGGCTAACATTGGTGCTCGGTAGGTTTTAGTTGGCGAAGTAGGTAGTCGAAGTTTTTTTTTAACAAGACTATCCAATAGTCAAATAGTCGAACGATTTTTAGTTTGAATCGTTCGATTCGAAGTCGTAGCCGAAGGTCGACGTAGCCAATCCGATGGTCGAAGTAGCCAAAAAAAACATCGAAATTCGAAGTTTTTTTCATTAGAATTCTTCACTCGAGCTAAGTAAATGTGCCCTAAGTGTCTACAGCATTAAAAAATATATATATATTCCGTAATATAAATACATATATCAGAAACATAATTTATTTTATGCATTGTGATTTGGGTTTCCTGAATGCAGGGGAGAGGGGTGTATGTATGGATGCTGGGTTTTCATTTGGAGGGGTTGAACTTGATGGACTTTGTCTTTTTTCAACCCAATTTAACTATGTAACTATGTAACTATGTAATACGAAATATATATAGTTTATTGAGATATGTCACTTGTATAGGTCAAAAAACTCCCACCAGTACACCAAATTTCCAAAGTACTGCTTACTTTGCATACTTCAGATTTCAAGTCCAAAAATTCCACTAACAGTAGATTTACCCTAGAAAACTGTACATTTTTGGAAAGAACAGATTCTGACAAATCCAAACTGCCAAGATGCTTTCCTCAAAAAAATGTTTTGATAACATTTTCAAAAATCACCCCAAAACTTCCAATATTCAGCTTTTTATCTAGCACATATTATTTGATACCAAGATCAAACATCCAAGTATGCAACATCTTATCTCCTACAGGTGATTAGGTAGCCAGATATAACATCCTAAATATGAAGGCCAGTGGTGCACTGTATACAGATGCAGCCACTTTGGTTTGTCTGTTTGACACAGAATAGCTAAACACAGATATCCCATTTATCTCATTTAACACAGAAAACTGCGTCACAACATCCCATCTAATTAAAGCATTCACCATTGTGAACAATGGAGCTTTGGTATGCTAATGAAAAGGTTAAATGCATTAAATGAGTTAAGATGACTTAAGATAACACAGTTTCTTCAATTACCCCTGAGTCATGACGCATTTAACTCACAAATCCAAGTGGCTTCATCTGTAGTTTGATGTCCAAGGTACATAACGTTTTTGAAACATGGCTTGTAGATACCCCCCAAAAATGCCTTGTGCTTACTAATTTCAAAATGTTCATAAATTCATAAACATTTTGCCACATTGCATTTCAAATAATTAAGTATTTAATTATGCATTTAACCCTATTCTGTATGCCAGCCATGTTATGCATGTAACGTGGTTACTTTACAAATATTAGAAAGGACAAAACACCACCTTAGATGTGGAAATTGAATTAGAAGAAAACAACTTTTTTTTTATTATATTTTGAGAAGAGGTTACTTAAAAAACCTAAATAAACTGGAAGAAAACAAAATACAGAATGCAGCACAGGGGTGAGATCAAGAAGCACAAGGTATTGTCTGGAGGTTGTAGCAAGAAAGATCAGCAAAGGAAAGGGGGCTCTATTTAAAGGAATGAGAAGGAAAGGGAAATGAGCCATCACAGATAAGAACTTTCAGGGCTATTCAACCAAGTCTGAACTAATAGAGTGGGAAAGCAGGGACAGGGTGGGGAGTGTCAGATGCAGAAGTAGGGAACAAGGAGGAAGCCAAAAGGGTAAACAAAGTCCAAGCAAGGTATCTGAAGAGTTAAACAAAGTTTGTGGTCATATCCAGGCAGAGGGTCAGTACAGGCAGAAATATTTGTATTCAGAAGGGAAGCCGACGTCAAGATCAGGAAACAGTCCAATAATAGTAGAAAAAGCATTTAAACATTTTTATCATTATTTTTTGTTCAGTTTGAGTACCAGTTAAAAACCTAGATAAATGATCTTCAAATGAAGTTATTGTGTTCTGCACCACTCCCTTCATTATCAATCATCTTAAATAAGTACTTTATCTTTCCATGCAATTTACCTGCATTTTTTCAAATAAAGTTGAATGTGCTATGCATTTTCACTTTCGGTTCATAGAAACATATAACAAGAATAGAGCGTTCCAATACAGTAGGACTTTGATAATAGCATGGGACACTTAATTATATAATCAAACTCCTTGCATATAGAGGGTCAGAGTCAATTCAGTGAGAAAAGGTTATTTCATAGTTTATCATGTGAAAAGTCATGGACGAGATTCAATATGAGGAGGCAAAAATGTTTCTTCAAATGCAGTTCCATTTTTTCCCCATATACTTCAACAGAATTTTCATGTGATAAACTCTGAGACAATTTTCTCTCTATCGCAATTTGAATCTTGTTCATGACTTTTCATGGTATAAACCCTTTTCTCACTGAATTAAATCTGGCTCAAAGTCTAAAATTGATCCTGCACTGAAAAACAGCAAATCACTAATACATTTTTAAAAAATCTTTTAAATAACAGGACTCTTCAGCATTCTTGTTCGACACAAGTCTGTAATCTTGTACAATCGTGTACAACCAGGCAGACAAGCATACAGAAGTGACAGGAGGTGGGTAGCACTTCCCCTTCGGTGCTGCACATCATTCAGTAGCCACAAGCTGGGAATTGCCAAGGGGACACAAGGCACTGGGATTTCAATTAAATTACAGAATATAATTAAAAAGTAGAATTCAAGAAAATTTGTCTTTATGCTAAAACGATTTTCTTTTTTTATTATCAGTATACTGATTCCCATGATCCATCCGTAATAAGTAAACAAAACTATACCGGTGAGATTGAGATAGTAAGGGGCAAATTCACTAAGCGCCGAAGCGCCGAACGCTAGTGTTACTTCGCTAGCATTTAGCATTTTCGTTACTGCGCAAATTCACTAACGAACGCTGGCGTAGTTTCGCTAGTGTTACTTCGCACCCTTACGCCTGTCGAAGTTTCGCTAGCGACGTAACTACGCGCACAGTGTACTGAACGCTACCTTTTACGCTAGACTTCCTTCGCCACCTCAGACCAGGTGAAGCGCAATAGAGTAGATAGGGATTGCTTCAAAAAAAGTCAAAAATTTTTCTAAGTCCCAAAAAACGCTGGTGTGTTTTCTACATTATGGGTGATAGGCTGAAAAAGATCGAAAAAATTTTGGGGCTCCCCTCCTTCCCCCCTACATCTCCTGACTCATGGCAACTTACATAGACAGTGGGCACATGTGTAGGGCAAAATAAATTTTTTATTTGATGTTTTGAAGCTTTTCTAGCCATTTGTAGTGCTGATACGTATTCCTCCATTGAAATTTGAATTTGGCGCCATATGCAAATTAGCCTTCGCTAGCGTAACTTCGCTTTACTTAGCGAATCAACGCTAGCGCAACTTCGCAACCTTATGCTACCTCTGAGTGCAACTTCGGATTTTAGTGAATTTGCGAAGCGCTGGCGAAACTACGCCTGGCGAAGTGTGGCGAAGTGCGGCGAAGTTACGCCTGGCGCAACTACGAATCTTAGTGAATTTGCCCCTAAGTGTCTAGGCTATTAAATGAACAGTAACATCAAGAAATTCAATTGTTTTAAAGTCATAAAAATATAATGCAGTGTTGCTGTGCATGTGTTTGCTTCAGAAACACTACTATTGTTTATATAAATAAGCTGTTACATAGTTACATAGTTACATAGTTAAATTGGGTTGAAAAAAGACAAAGTCCATCAAGTTCAACCCCTCCAAATGAAAACCCAGCATCCTTACATACACCCCTCTACTTTTAATTAAATTCTATATACCCATACTAACTATAGAGCTTAGTATCACAATAGCCTTTGATATTATGTCTGTCCAAAAAATCATCCAAGCCATTCTTAAAGGCATTAACTGAATCAGCCATCACAACATCACCCGGCAGTGCATTCCACAACCTCACTGTCCTGACTGTGAAGAACCCCCTACGTTGCTTCAAATGAAAGTTCTTTTCTTCTAGTCTAAAGGGGTGGCCTCTGGTACGGTGATCCACTTTATGGGTAAAAAGGTCCCCTGCTATTTGTCTATAATGTCCTCTAATGTACTTGTAAAGTGTAATCATGTCCCCTCGCAAACGCCTTTTTTCCAGAGAAAACAACCCCAACCTTGACAGTCTACCCTCATAACTTAAGTCTTCCGTCCCTCTAACCAATTTAGTTGCACTTAGTCTCTGCACTCTCTCCAGCTCATTTATATCCCTCTTAAGGACTGGAGTCCAAAACTGCACTGCATACTCCAGATGAGGCCTTACCAGGGACCTATAAAGAGGCATAATTATGTTTTCATCCCTTGAGTTAATGCCCTTTTTTATGCAAGACAGAACTTTATTTGCTTTAGTAGCCACAGAATGACACTGCCCAGAATTAGACAACGTGTTATCTACAAAGACCCCTAGATCCTTCTCATTTAAGGAAACTCCCAACACACTGCCATTTAGTGTATAACTTGCATTTATATTATTTTTGCCAAAGTGCATAACCTGCATTTATCAACATTGAACCTCATTTTCCAGTTTTCTGCCCAGTTTTCCAGTTTAGACAAATCACTGTGCAAAGTGGCAGCATCCTGCATGGAACCTATAGTTCTGCACAATTTAGTATCATCTGCAAAAATAGAAACAGTACTTTCAATGCCCACCTCCAGGTCATTAATAAACAAGTGGAAAAGCAAGGGACCTAGTACAGAGCCCTGCGGTACTCCACTAACAACACTGGTCCAATTAGAAAATGTTCCATTTACCACCACTCTTTGTAGTCTATCTTTTAGCCAGTTCTCTATCCAGGTACAAATACTATGTTCCAGGCCAACATTCCTTAATTTAACCAGTAACCTTTTGTGTGGCACTGTATCAAATGCTTTAGCAAAATCTAAGCAAATCACATCCACTGCCATCCCAGAATCGAGGTGTCTACTTACATTCTCATAAAAAGAAATTAAGTTAGTCTGGCAAGATCTATTACGCATAAAACCATGCTGGCACAAACTCATAGTATTATGATTTGCTATGAAGTCCAGTATCTTATCCTTTATTAACCCTTCGAAAAGCTTTCCTACCACTGACGTCAGACTAACTGGCCTATAGTTTTGAGGCTGAGAACGGGATCCTTTTTTGAATAGAGGCACTACATTAGCAATTCGCCAGTCTCTCGGCACTATGCCAGATCTCAATGAATCCTGAAAAATTAAGTAAAGAGGTTTGGCAATCACAGAGCTAAGCTCGCTAATTACCCTGGGATGAATACCATCTGGCCCTGGACCTTTGTTAATCTTAACATGTTCTAGTCTCTTTTGAATTTCATCATGTGTGAACCATGCATCATTAGTTGTATTACTAGAATTGGGACTGTTAAGAAGGAAACCTTCACTTACTGATTCCTCATTTGTGTAGACAGATGAAAAATATGAATTCAGAATCTGCGCTTTTAATTTATTTTCATCAACCAGCTGACCCCCGTCTGATAGTAAGGGACCCACCCCTTCCTGCTTCATTTTTTTACTATTAACATATTTAAAAAATAATTTTGGATTTTTTTTACTGCTTGCTGCAATATCCTTTTCTATAGCAATTTTAGCTTGCCTTATAGCTTCTTTGCATGATTTATTGGCCTCCTTGTACCTTATAAATGATTCGGCTGTACCAGCTAACTTGAAAGTTTTAAAAGCACGTCTTTTCTTACCCACCTCAACACCAACACTTTTACTGAACCAAAAAGGTTTTGCTTTGCAACGACGTTCCTTGCTTACTAGTGGAATATACTGACAAGTATATTTATTAAGCAGCATTTTAAAGACTTCCCATTTTTGTTCTGTGTTTAACCCTGAGAAAAGCATTTCCCACTTAATATGTTGCAGAGATGCCCTTATACTGTCAAAGTTTGCACGTCTGAAATTTAGTGTTTGTTGTGTAGCAATGGGGGCAGCCATTCAAAGGAGAAAAGGCTCAGGTTACACAGCAGATAAGCTCCTTAGAACATAATGGTTTTATCTGTTATCCACTATTTAACCTGTGCCATATAGCCGTTTTATAAATTTCCACCATTGCTCCACAGCAGCTTGTTTATATGAACTATAGTAGTGTTTCTGAAGCAAACAAATCAGTTTTACCAGTGCAGAGCAACAGTACATGATATTTTCATTACTTTAAAACACTTTCATTCTTTTTTTTTGGTGTTACTGTTCCTTTAATTACACTGCCATTTTGAGTTTGTATGTTTTTAAAAAAAAAATATATGCTAAATTGGATAAAATGTTGACAATTATTATCATTATATTTTTTTTTACTTGCATCTAGTAATGAATGATAATAGACATCAGCCCTAGCTAAAACAGGAGAACAGTCAAACCAAACTTTTTTTCCTATGCCAGAAGCATGTATACTGTAAGCCCATTTTTAAGTTATTGTTCTATAACTTTTGTGGGGTGTTCAGTCCAGTTTTGATGTACAGTCTTTGTAAAGCTTTTCCTATGGATGATTTAAGTTCCTGGTTCCTCAAACTGTAAATTAGAGGGTTTAAAAAGGGGGTTAACACTGCATAAAATAGAGAAGCCACTTTGTCCTCGGTGAAATGATCATTTGCAAATGATTTAAAGTAGTTGAAGAAAGCAGTAGTGTAAAATATAAAGACCACAGTGAGATGAGAGGAGCAGGTGGAGAAAGCTTTGGATCTCATTAGTTTCGATTGGATTTTCAGAACAGTGTTGATTATTGTGATGTATGGGTAAAAGGTGACTCCAAAAGAGCCTACTCCAAACACTATACTTGAAAGACGCATAATCAGTTCATTGAGGAATGTGTCACTACAGGAGACTTGAAGAAACTGGGGCAGGTCACAAAAGAAACTTTGCAAAACATACGAGCTGCAAAATGTCAGATTAGTTAAGAAAGCAATGTTCAACACGGAACATACCAAACCAATAAACAAAATGATTGATACAAGCTGAACACAAATGTCCCAGTTCATTATTTGCATGTAGTGAAGAGGCCGACATATGGCAATGTATCTATCACAGGACATCACTGCCAGTACAGACACCTCTGATGTACAGAAAAACAAGAAGAAGAATATCTGAGTTATACAAGCGCTTACTGAAATTACCTTTTGTTCTGTGAGTAAATCAAAGATCATTTTTGGGACAATGACTGAGGAGTAACCCATATCCAGACATGCCAGTGTCCCTAGGAGAAAGTACATGGGAGTGTGGAGATGGGAATCATTGATGATCAGAAGAAGGATGAGAAGGTTCCCAGTTTGAGTCAAAAGATAGATAAAGAGAAACACCAGGAAAAGAGGAATCTGAAGACTTGGAAGATCAGACAGACCAGTGAGAACCAACACTGTTGTTTGGTTTTCCATTTCACTAACGTTGCCTGTACAAAATATCAGTCCAGCCAAAATGCTAATACAATGAAAAAATAACAATCCCTAGTAAAATAAAACACACAACCTTTGTGTGTGTATGGAGTCTGTGTACTTTGTGCATGCAACATGTGAAAATTCTGTAAGTGATTGTGTTTCTGTACTTTGAGCATTTATTGTGTGCCTGCTTAGTTTGTATATGTGAGTATTATTAGCACATTGAACACATTCTTAGTTAATTTAGTAAAGACCCTATACAATACATACTGTGTATTTAGATATGGGATCCATAAGGGCTAAACTCCAGGAGAGATTTTGTTGGATGGTGTTGGATTGACAAAAAGTATCCTACGAGTTGGATGTAATCACATGAAAATGTGTGTAAATATAATGGCACTGATACAAAAAGCTGATGTGTAAAACTAGATGGAAAATTTTCCATCTGACAAGACTGTCGAATCTGAACTCTGCATGCTGCATTTTCAACCTACTAAATTATATCTGATTGTGTCTGACCATCTTTGTTTACCATTGAAATACTTCAACTTTCAGATGTACTGTAGATGCATGAACAAACTTTATCGGATCCGACTTTACCGTACAGCTATAGGAGAATCAGGTTTTGCAGGATCCTACAAATCTCGTGCTTTTGCATGGTGTTGTATGAAGTTGCATGGCAAGATCCAAACTATCTGATCACAATATAAGTGATGTGCGTAGATTATTATTATATAAAATCAATAGTGATTCATTTATTTCAGTTGTTATATTTGGGGGTATTTACCATGAAATATTGCAGTTACACAAAACTGCCTCTTTCAAGCCAGCAATGCTTTAGTTTCCCATTTCCAAAATATGGAGATCTTGGTTTGTACATATACAGTTCAAGACAATACTTTGACAATACTTTTGACATAGCAGTTTCAAATAAAGTCTTACTGTGTGTTGCAATAGAATGACCTGGAATGCATTGTTGTCTTCTATTATTACAACACAACTTGGATTTTTATGAAATCAAATCAAGCCTCTAGTAATGTTCTAGTTCAACAAACAGCAATAAACGCTACTGAAACCTACACTTCTAAATACTTATAAAATACCAAAGCAATTTGTTTTGTATTGAACTGGCATGAAGGTTTGTGTAGAGACAGAAAGACCAGAAGTTGTGTAGACACCGTTGTACACTAAATGCTTTCAAAGACATGCTCATTTTCTAAACAAAGTGAGCAAAGTTGTGTTCAAAGTATAATAAATCTGCTTTACATGAGTTCATGCCTCTTTGATACCACAGCAAGATGAAGTTGGAATTTATGTGCTAGAATAGTTTAAAGTAAAACACAACCAAAATAAATGTCAAAGCACATCCTCAGTGTATCCTGGTGGGTTATGCTGACATTGGAATTAAAATGCTGCTGGAACAGTAAAAAACATTACAAAAGGTCCAACTGGATGGATACAATTCAGCATACACACTTGCTGGCTTCCTACATTGTTGTATTTTCATACAGTACAAATGACACCTTCACACAAAGACAACATTTTTTAGATTTCCAGTTCAATAACTCATTGATGTTACATGTGCATATTTCTGCTCTTTGCCTATCTGGATGTGGGATATTTCTCTCGGTATTTGTGTATTCTGTACTGCATCTAACCTCTAATGTCAAGACTTCTTCTGTGAACAGGAGCAAACATCTGCCTTAAAAACCCTTCTGTCTAACCCTTCTAACTCTCCTGAGTCTCATTACATTACAACAATCCCCAAGTCATTTATAGTGGTTTAGCAGATTTATGAATTGTGCTTTATCTATTTATTTTATAATAATGTAACATACACATTTATTTATTTTTTCTTACCTGCATTTTTTTCGAATTCATCGTCATTAAAGGAACAGTAACATCAAAAAATAAAAGTAATAAAAATATAATGCAGTGTTGCCCTGCATTGGTAAAACTGCTGTGTTTGCTTAAGAAACACTACTATAGTTTATATAAATAAGCTGCTGTGTAGCAATGGGGGCAGCCATTCAAAGGAGAAAAAGCTCAAGTTACACAGCAGATAGAAGATAAGCTCTGTCTGTCTAATAGTGTTATCTGTTATCCATTAGTTAACCTGTGCCATATAGCCGTTTTTCAATTTCCGCCATTGCTCCACAGCAGCTTGTTTATATGAACTATAGTAGTATTTCTTAAGCAAACACAGCAGTTTTACCAGTGCAGGGCAACACAACATGATATTTTCATTACTTTAAAACACTTAAATTTTTTGGTGTTACTGTTCCTTTAAATATTATTTTCTGAAATAGTACCAGTATAATCCTTCCACTTCCAGGTGATTTGGTCACTTGTGGTATTTTATTTCCAGTTTTTGAACGTGTTGTGCTGTTTCATTTTAGGGGCCTTTCCTGGGTGGGATTAAGCTTAACCCTGGAAAACAAAATATATATATACTGTATATATATATATATATATATTGTGGTATGGTGACAAAAAAAGTCCCTAGTTTCCTGGGGAAAAGTAATTGATGGCATGAATGTTGGGCCATGGATTCTCAGGCATTTTTACTGAGATGGCCCTAGACCTATTTAGTAGACCTGACGCTGAGCAGCAGGTGTTGTTGTTGTGTTTTGAGTGAGACAGACTGCTGGAGTGCTCAGTGTCAGAAGGAAAGAAAAGCATTTATTCTGTATTAGCTAGGAGGCTGGATTTTTTTCTGTTGAACTGTTATTTCTTCTTTGGTTACATTTTCCCTGTGAGGGGAAATTCTGCAGCCTCTGGAAAATAAACATGGGCAGGAAGCCGTAACCATCAAGTGAACCCCCACAATACATATATATATATATATATATATACATACATATGTTAATGGAGGATCAGCACTCACTGTGAGTGCTGATCCTTAGTGATGGGCGAATTTATTCACCAGGTGCAAATTCGCGGTGAATTTGCGTGATTCAACGCCAGCGAATAAATTTGCAAAACGCCTGTGGAAATTCGCCCAAAAAAACATTTGCCGGCTTCAAAAAAAATTTGCGCCGGCGTCGAAAAAAATGGGCGCCGGCACCAAAAACGGCCACCGGCGTCAAAAACTAGATGCCGGTGCCGTTTCGCTAATTTTTCGCCGAAGCGGGACAGCGCAAAGTCGCCCATCACTACTGATCCTCCATTTACGTATTACACCATAATTCATCATGCACCTTCGGCTTTATCAGTTACAGTGCGGGTTTGTTTGTTTTTTAAGAACAACCTAACCATTCAAAATATGCTAGAATTTTGTAATTTTGCTTCTGTATATATAGGCTTCTAAGTGTCTACAGAATTAAAAAAAATAATAATATTTTCCATAATATAAATACATATATCAGAAACATAATTTATTTTATGCATTGTGATTTGGAAAGTCATATGTTTCCTGAATGCATCAATACCAAATATATATAGTTTATTGAGATATGTCACTTGTATAGGCCAAACAACTCCCACCAGTACACCATATTTCCAAAGTACTGCTTACTTTGCATACTTCAGATTTCAAGTCCAAAAATTCCACTGACAGTAGATTTACCCTAGAAAACTGTACATTTTTGGAAAGAACAGATTCTGACAAATCCAACAACCAAGATGCTTTCCTCAAAAAAATATTTTGATAACATTTTGAAAACATTTTCAAAAATCACCCCAAAACTTCCAATTTTCAGCTTTTTATCTGCCACATATTATTTGATACCAAGATCAAACATCCAAGTATGCAACATCTTATCTCCTACAGGTGATTAGGTAGCCAGATATAACATCCTAAATATGAATGCCAGTGGTGCACTGTATAGTTTGATGTCCAAAGTACATAACTTTTTTGAAACATGCCATGTAGATACCCCCCAAAAATGCCTTGTGCTTACTAATTTCAAAATGTACATAAATTCATAAACATATCGCCACATTGCATTTCAAATATCTAAGTATTTAATTATGCATTTAACCCTATTCTGTATGTCAGCCACAGATTATGCAGTATGTATGTAATGTGGTTACTTTACAAATATTAGAAAGGACAAAACACCACCATAGATGTGGAAATTGAATTAGAAGAAATGTACAACAACTTTTTTTTCATTATATTTTGAGAAGAGGTTACTAATAAAACCTAAATAAACTGGAAGAAAACAAAATACAGAATGCAGCACAGGGGTGAGATCAAGAGGCACAAGGTATTGTCTGGAGGTTGTAGCAAGAAAGATCAGCAAAGGAAAGGGGGCTCTATTTAAAGGAATGAGAAGGAAAGGGACATGAGCCATCACAGATAAGAACTTTCAGGGCTATTCAACCAAGCCTGAACTAATAGAGTGAGAAAGCAGGGACAAGGTGGGGAGTGTCAGGGCCTACCAGCTCAGATGCAGAAGTAGGGAACAAGGAGGAAGCCAAAAGGGTAAATAAAGTCCAAGCAAGGTATCTGAAGGGTTAAACAAAGTTTGTGGTCATATCCAGGCAGAGGGTCAGTACAGGCAGCAAGATTTGTATTCAGAATGGAAGCCGACGTCAAGATCAGGAAACAGTCCAATAATAGTAGAAAAAGCATTTAAACATTTTTATCATTATTTTTTGTTCAGTTTGAGTACCAGTTAAAAACCTAGATAAATGATCTTCAAATGAAGTTATTGTGTTCTGCACCACTCCCTTCATTATCAATCATCTTAAATAAGTACTTTATCTTTCCATGCAATTTACCTGCATTTTTTCAAATAAAGTTGAATGTGCTATGCATTTTCACTTTCGGTTCTTAGAAACATATAACAAGAATAGAGCGTTCCAATACAGTAGGACTTTGATAATAGCATGGGACACTTAATTATGTAATCAAACTCCTTGCATATAGAGGGTCAGAGTCAATTCAGTGAGAAAAGGTTATTTCATAGTTTATCATGTGAAAAGTCATGGACGAGATTCAATTTGAGGAGAAAAAATGTTTTTTCAAATGCAGTTCCATTTTTTCCCCCATATACTTCAACAGAATTTTCTTGTGATAAACTCGGAGACAATTTTCTCTCTATCGCAAATTGAATCTTGTTCATGACTTTTCATGGTAAAAACCCTTTTCTCACTGAATTAAATCTGGCTCAAAGTCTAAAATTGATCCTGCACTGAAAAACAGCAAATCACTATTACATTTTTAAAAAATCTTTCAAATAACAGGACTCTTCAGCATTCTTGTTCAAACACAAGTCTGTAATCTTGTACAATCGTGTACAACCAGGCAGACAAGCATACAGAAGTGACAGGAGGTGGGTAGCACTTGAACATTCCCTTCGGTGCTGCACATCATTCAGTAGCCACAAGCTGGGAATTGCCAAGGGGACACAAGGCACTGGGATTTAAATTAAATTACAGAATATAATTAAAAAGTAGAATTCAAGAAAATTTGTCTTTATGCTAAAATGATTTTCTTTTTTTATTATCAGTATACTGATACCCATGATCCATCCGTAACAATAAGTAAACAAAACTATACCGGTGAGATTGAGATATTAAGGGGCAAATTCACTAAGCGCCGAAGCACCGAACACTAGCGTTACTTCGCTAGCGTTTGGCATTTTCTTTGCTGCGCAAATTCACTAATGAACGCTGGCGTAGTTTCGCTAGTGTTACTTTGCACCCTTACGCCTGGCGAAGTTTCGCTAGTGACGTAACTACGCAAATTCACTAACGCGCGCAGTGTACTGAACGCTACCTTTTACGCTAGACTTCCTTCGCCACCTCAGACCAGGCGAAGCGCAATAGAGTAGATAGGGATTGCTTCAAAAAAAGTCAAAATTTTTTCTAAGTCCCAAAAAACGCTGGCGTGTTTTCTACATTATGGGTGATAGGCTGAAAAAGATCGAAAATTTGTTTGGGGCTCCCCTCCTTTCCCCCTACATCTCCGGACTCATGGCAACTTACCTAGACAGTGGGCACATGTGTAGGGCAAAATAAAATTTTTATTTGATGTTTTGAAGCTTTTCTAGCCATTTGTAGTGCTGATATGTATTCCTCCATTGAAATTTGAATTTGGTGCCGTATGCAAATTAGCCTTCGCTAGCGTAACTTCACTTTACTTAGCGAATCAACGCTAGCGCAACTTCGCAACCTTACGCTACCCCTGAGCGCAACTTCGAATTTTGGTGAATTTGCGAAGTACTGGCGAAACTACGCCTGGCGAAGTGTGGCGAAGTGCGGCAAAGTGCAGCGAAGTTACGCCTGGCGCAACTACGAATCTTAGTGAATTTGCCCCTAAGTGTCTAGGCTATTAAATGAACAGTAACATCAAGAAATTCAATTGTTTTAAAGTCATAAAAATATAATGCAGTGTTGCCGTGCATGTGTTTGATTCAGAAACACTACTATTGTTTATATAAATAAGCTGTTGTGTAGCAATGGGGGCAGCCATTCAAAGGAGAAAAGGCTCAGGTTACACAGCAGATAAGCTCCTTAGAACATAATGGTGTTATCTGTTATCCACTATTTAACCTGTGCCATATAGCCGTTTTATAAATTTCCACCATTGCTCCACAGCAGCTTGTTTATATGAACTATAGTAGTGTTTCTGAAGCAAACAAATCAGTTTTACCAGTGCAGAGCAACAGTACATGATATTTTCATTACTTTAAAACACTTTCATTCTTTTTTTTTGGTGTTACTGTTCCTTTAATTACACTGCCATTTTGAGTTTGTATGTTTTTAAAAAAAAAATATATGCTAAATTGGATAAAATGTTGACAATTATTATCATTATATTTTTTTTTACTTGCATCTAGTAAGGAATGATAATAGACATCAGCCCTAGCTAAAACAGGAGAACAGTCAAACCAAACTTTTTTTCCTATCCCAGAAGCATGTACACTGTAAGCCTATTTTTAAGTTATTGTTCTATAACTATTGTGGGGTGTTCAGTCCAGTTTTGATGTACAGTCTTTGTAAAGCTTTTCCTATGGATGATTTAAGTTCCTGGTTCCTCAAACTGTAAATTAGAGGGTTTAAAAAGGGGGTTAACACTGCATAAAATAGAGAAGCCACTTTGTCCTCGGTGAAATGATCATTTGCAAATGATTTAAAGTAGTTGAAGAAAGCAGTAGTGTAAAATATAAAGACCACAGTGAGATGAGAGGAGCAGGTGGAGAAAGCTTTGGATCTCATTAGTTTCGATTGGATTTTCAGAACAGTGTTGATTATTGTGATGTATGGGTAAAAGGTGACTCCAAAAGAGCCTACTCCAAACACTATACTTGAAAGACGCATAATCAGTTCATTGAGGAATGTGTCACTACAGGAGACTTGAAGAAACTGGGGCAGGTCACAAAAGAAACTTTGCAAAACATACGAGCGGCAAAATGTCAGATTAGTTAAGAAAGCAACGTTCAACACGGAACATACCAAGCCAATAAACAAAATGATTGATACAAGCTGAACACAAATGTCCCAGTTCATTATCTGCATGTAGTGAAGAGGCCGACATATGGCAATGTATCTATCACAGGACATCACTGCCAGTACAGACACCTCTGATGTACAGAAAAACAAGAAGAAGAATATCTGAGTTATACAAGCGCTTACTGAAATTACCTTTTGTTCTGTGAGTAAATCAAAGATCATTTTTGGGACAATGACTGAGGAGTAACCCATATCCAGACATGCCAGTGTCCCTAGGAGAAAGTACATGGGAGTGTGGAGATGGGAATCATTGATGATCAGAAGAAGGATGAGAAGGTTCCCAGTTTGAGTCAAAAGATAGATAAAGAGAAACACCAGGAAAAGAGGAATCTGAAGACTTGGAAGATCAGACAGACCAGTGAGAACCAACACTGTTGTTTGGTTTTCCATTTCACTAACGTTGCCTGTACAAAATATCAGTCCAGCCAAAATGCTAATACAATGAAAAAATAACAATCCCTAGTAAAATAAAACACACAACCTTTGTGTGTGTATGGAGTCTGTGTACTTTGTGCATGCAACATGTGAAAATTCTGTAAGTGATTGTGTTTCTGTACTTTGAGCATTTATTGTGTGCCTGCTTAGTTTGTATATGTGAGTATTATTAGCACATTGAACACATTCTTAGTTAATTTAGTAAAGACCCTATACAATACATACTGTGTATTTAGATATGGGATCCATAAGGGCTAAACTCCAGGAGAGATTTTGTTGGATGGTGTTGGATTGACAAAAAGTATCCTACGAGTTGGATGTAATCACATGAAAATGTGTGTAAATATAATGGCACTGATACAAAAAGCTGATGTGTAAAACTAGATGGAAAATTTTCCATCTGACAAGACTGTCGAATCTGAACTCTGCATGCTGCGTTTTCAACCTACTAAATTATATCTGATTGTGTCTGACCATCTTTGTTTACCATTGAAATACTTCAACTTTCAGATGTACTGTAGATGCATGAACAAACTTTATCGGATCCGACTTTACCGTACAGCTATAGGAGAATCAGGTTTTGCAGGATCCTACAAATCTCGTGCTTTTGCATGGTGTTGTATGAAGTTGCATGGCAAGATCCAAACTATCTGATCACAATATAAGTGGTGTGCGTAGATTATTATTATATAAAATCAATAGTGATTCATTTATTCCAGTTGTTATATTTGGGGGTATTTACCATGAAATATTGCAGTTACACAAAACTGCCTCTTTCAAGCCAGCAATGCTTTAGTTTCCCATTTCCAAAATATGGAGATCTTGGTTTGTACATATACAGTTCAAGACAATACTTTGACAATACTTTTGACATAGCAGTTTCAAATAAAAGTCTTACTGTGTGTTGCAATAGAATGACCTGGAATGCATTGTTGTCTTCTATTATTACAACACAACTTGGATTTTTATGAAATCAAATCAAGCCTCTAGTAATGTTCTAGTTCAACAAACAGCAATAAACGCTACTGAAACCTACACTTCTAAATACTTATAAAATACCAAAGCAATTTGTTTTGTATTGAACTGGCATGAAGGTTTGTGTAGAGACAGAAAGACCAGAAGTTGTGTAGACACCGTTGTACACTAAATGCTTTCAAAGACATGCTCATTTTCTAAACAAAGTGAGCAAAGTTGTGTTCAAAGTATAATAAATCTGCTTTACATGAGTTCATGCCTCTTTGATACCACAGCAAGATGAAGTTGGAATTTATGTGCTAGAATAGTTTAAAGTAAAACACAACCAAAATAAATGTCAAAGCACATCCTCAGTGTATCCTGGTGGGTTATGCTGACATTGGAATTAAAATGCTGCTGGAACAGTAAAAAACATTACAAAAGGTCCAACTGGATGGATACAATTCAGCATACACACTTGCTGGCTTCCTACATTGTTGTATTTTCATACAGTACAAATGACACCTTCACACAAAGACAACATTTTTTAGATTTCCAGTTCAATAACTCATTGATGTTACATGTGCATATTTCTGCTCTTTGCCTATCTGGATGTGGGATATTTCTCTCGGTATTTGTGTATTCTGTACTGCATCTAACCTCTAATGTCAAGACTTCTTCTGTGAACAGGAGCAAACATCTGCCTTAAAAACCCTTCTGTCTAACCCTTCTAACTCTCCTGAGTCTCATTACATTACAACAATCCCCAAGTCATTTATAGTGGTTTAGCAGATTTATGAATTGTGCTTTATCTATTTATTTTATAATAATGTAACACACACATTTATATATTTTTTCTTACCTGCATTTTTTTCGAATTCATCGTCATTAAAGGAACAGTAACATCAAAAAATAAAAGTAATTAAAATATAATGCAGTGTTGCCCTGCATTGGTAAAACTGCTGTGTTTGCTTAAGAAACACTACTATAGTTTATATAAATAAGCTGCTGTGTAGCAATGGGGGCAGCCATTCAAAGGAGAAAAAGCTCAAGTTACACAGCAGATAGAAGATAAGCTCTGTCTGTCTAATAGTGTTATCTGTTATCCATTAGTTAACCTGTGCCATATAGCCGTTTTTCAATTTCCGCCATTGCTCCACAGCAGCTTGTTTATATGAACTATAGTAGTATTTCTTAAGCAAACACAGCAGTTTTACCAGTGCAGGGCAACACAACATGATATTTTCATTACTTTAAAACACTTAAATTTTTTGGTGTTACTGTTCCTTTAAATATTATTTTCTGAAATAGTACCAGTATAATCCTTCCACTTCCAGGTGATTTGGTCACTTGTGGTATTTTATTTCCAGTTTTTGAACGTGTTGTGCTGTTTCATTTTAGGGGCCTTTCCTGGGTGGGATTAAGCTTAACCCTGGAAAACAAAATATATATATACTGTATATATATATATATATATATTGTGGTATGGTGACAAAAAAAGTCCCTAGTTTCCTGGGGAAAAGTAATTGATGGCATGAATGTTGGGCCATGGATTCTCAGGCATTTTTACTGAGATGGCCCTAGACCTATTTAGTAGACCTGACGCTGAGCAGCAGGTGTTGTTGTTGTGTTTTGAGTGAGACAGACTGCTGGAGTGCTCAGTGTCAGAAGGAAAGAAAAGCATTTATTCTGTATTAGCTAGGAGGCTGGATTTTTTTCTGTTGAACTGTTATTTCTTCTTTGGTTACATTTTCCCTGTGAGGGGAAATTCTGCAGCCTCTGGAAAATAAACATGGGCAGGAAGCCGTAACCATCAAGTGAACCCCCACAATACATGACTGTGGAAATTCGCCCAAAAAAAATTTGCCGGCTTCAAAAAAAATTTGCGCCGGCGTCGAAAAAAATGGGCGCCGGCACCAAAAACGGCCACCGGCGTCAAAAACTAGATGCCGGTGCCGTTTCGCTAATTTTTCGCCGAAGCGGGACAGCGCAAAGTCGCCCATCACTACTGATCCTCCATTTACGTATTACACCATAATTCATCATGCACCTTCGGCTTTATCAGTTACAGTGCGGGTTTGTTTGTTTTTTAAGAACAACCTAACCATTCAAAATATGCTAGAATTTTGTAATTTTGCTTCTGTATATATAGGCTTCTAAGTGTCTACAGAATTAAAAAAAATAATAATATTTTCCATAATATAAATACATATATCAGAAACATAATTTATTTTATGCATTGTGATTTGGAAAGTCATATGTTTCCTGAATGCATCAATACCAAATATATATAGTTTATTGAGATATGTCACTTGTATAGGCCAAACAACTCCCACCAGTACACCATATTTCCAAAGTACTGCTTACTTTGCATACTTCAGATTTCAAGTCCAAAAATTCCACTGACAGTAGATTTACCCTAGAAAACTGTACATTTTTGGAAAGAACAGATTCTGACAAATCCAACAACCAAGATGCTTTCCTCAAAAAAATATTTTGATAACATTTTGAAAACATTTTCAAAAATCACCCCAAAACTTCCAATTTTCAGCTTTTTATCTGCCACATATTATTTGATACCAAGATCAAACATCCAAGTATGCAACATCTTATCTCCTACAGGTGATTAGGTAGCCAGATATAACATCCTAAATATGAATGCCAGTGGTGCACTGTATAGTTTGATGTCCAAAGTACATAACTTTTTTGAAACATGCCATGTAGATACCCCCCAAAAATGCCTTGTGCTTACTAATTTCAAAATGTACATAAATTCATAAACATATCGCCACATTGCATTTCAAATATCTAAGTATTTAATTATGCATTTAACCCTATTCTGTATGCCAGCCACTGATTATGCAGTATGTATGTAATGTGGTTACTTTACAAATATTAGAAAGGACAAAACACCACCATAGATGTGGAAGTTGAATTAGAAGAAATGTACAACAACTTTTTTTTCATTATATTTTGAGAAGAGGTTACTAATAAAACCTAAATAAACTGGAAGAAAACAAAATACAGAATGCAGCACAGGGGTGAGATCAAGAAGCACAAGGTATTGTCTGGAGGTTGTAGCAAGAAAGATCAGCAAAGGAAAGGGGGCTCTATTTAAAGGAATGAGAAGGAAAGGGAAATGAGCCATCACAGATAAGAACTTTCAGGGCTATTCAACCAAGTCTGAACTAATAGAGTGAGAAAGCAGGGACAAGGTGGGGAGTGTCAGGGCCTACCAGCTCAGATGCAGAAGTAGGGAACAAGGAGGAAGCCAAAAGGGTAAACAAAGTCCAAGCAAGGTATCTGAAGGGTTAAACAAAGTTTGTGGTCATATCCAGGCAGAGGGTCAGTACAGGCAGCAAGATTTGTATTCAGAATGGAAGCCGAAGTCAAGATCAGGAAACAGTCCAATAATAGTAGAAAAAGCATTTAAACATTTTTATCATTATTTTTTGTTCAGTTTGAGTACCAGTTAAAAACCTAGATAAATGATCTTCAAATGAAGTTATTGTGTTCTGCACCACTCCCTTCATTATCAATCATCTTAAATAAGTACTTTATCTTTCCATGCGATTTACCTGCATTTTTTCAAATAAAGTTGAATGTGCTATGCATTTTCACTTTCGGTTCTTAGAAACATATAACAAGAATAGAGCGTTCCAATACAGTAAGACTTTGATAATAGCATGGGACACTTAATTATGTAATCAAACTCCTTGCATATAGAGGGTCAGAGTCAATTCAGTGAGAAAAGGTTATTTCATAGTTTATCATGTGAAAAGTCATGGACGAGATTCAATTTGAGGAGAAAAAATGTTTTTTCAAATGCAGTTCCATTTTTTCCCCCATATACTTCAACAGAATTTTCTTGTGATAAACTCGGAGACAATTTTCTCTCTATCGCAAATTGAATCTTGTTCATGACTTTTCATGGTAGAAACCCTTTTCTCACTGAATTAAATCTGGCTCAAAGTCTAAAATTGATCCTGCACTGAAAAACAGCAAATCACTATTACATTTTTAAAAAATCTTTCAAATAACAGGACTCTTCAGCATTCTTGTTCAAACACAAGTCTGTAATCTTGTACAATCGTGTACAACCAGGCAGACAAGCAAACAGAAGTGACAGGAGGTGGGTAGCACTTGAACATCCCCTTCGGTGCTGCCCATCATTCAGTAGCCACAAGCTGGGAATTGCCAAGGGGACACAAGGCACTGGGATTTAAATTAAATTACAGAATATAATTAAAAAGTAGAATTCAAGAAAATTTGTCTTTATGCTAAAATGATTTTCTTTTTTTATTATCAGTATACTGATACCCATGATCCATCCGTAACAATAAGTAAACAAAACTATACCGGTGAGATTGAGATATTAAGGGGCAAATTCACTAAGCGCCGAAGCGCCGAACACTAGCGTTACTTCGCTAGCGTTTGGCATTTTCGTTGCTGCGCAAATTCACTAACGAACGCTGGCGTAGTTTCGCTAGTGTTACTTTGCACCCTTACGCCTGGCGAAGTTTCGCTAGTGACGTAACTACGCAAATTCACTAACGCGCGCAGTGTACTGAACGCTACCTTTTACGCTAGACTTCCTTCACCACCTCAGACCAGGCGAAGCGCAATAGAGTAGATAGGGATTGCTTCAAAAAAAGTCAAAATTTTTTCTAAGTCCCAAAAAACGCTGGCGTGTTTTCTACATTATGGGTGATAGGCTGAAAAAGATCGAAAATTTGTTTGGGGCTCCCCTCCTTTCCCCCTACATCTCCGGACTCATGGCAACTTACCTAGACAGTGGGCACATGTGTAGGGCAAAATAAAATTTTTATTTGATGTTTTGAAGCTTTTCTAGCCATTTGTAGTGCTGATATGTATTCCTCCATTGAAATTTGAATTTGGTGCCATATGCAAATTAGCCTTCGCTAGCGTAACTTCACTTTACTTAGCGAATCAACGCTAGCGCAACTTCGCAACCTTACGCTACCCCTGAGCGCAACTTCGAATTTTGGTGAATTTGCGAAGCACTGGCGAAACTACGCCTGGCGAAGTGTGGCGAAGTGCGGCAAAGTGCAGCGAAGTTACGCCTGGCGCAACTACGAATCTTAGTGAATTTGCCCCTAAGTGTCTAGGCTATTAAATGAACAGTAACATCAAGAAATTCAATTGTTTTAAAGTCATAAAAATATAATGCAGTGTTGCCGTGCATGTGTTTGATTCAGAAACACTACTATTGTTTATATAAATAAGCTGTTGTGTAGCAATGGGGGCAGCCATTCAAAGGAGAAAAGGCTCAGGTTACACAGCAGATAAGCTCCTTAGAACATAATGGTGTTATCTGTTATCCACTATTTAACCTGTGCCATATAGCCGTTTTATAAATTTCCACCATTGCTCCACAGCAGCTTGTTTATATGAACTATAGTAGTGTTTCTGAAGCAAACAAATCAGTTTTACCAGTGCAGGGCAACACTACATGATATTTTCATTACTTTAAAACACTTTCATTCTTTTTTTTTGGTGTTACTGTTCCTTTAATTACACTGCCATTTTGAGTTTGTATGTTTTTAAAAAAAAAATATATGCTACATTGGATAAAATGTTGACGATTATTATCATTATATTTTTTTTTACTTGCATCTAGTAATGAATGATAATAGACATCAGCCCTAGCTAAAACAGGAGAACAGTCAAACCAAACTTTTTTTCCTATCCCAGAAGCATGTACACTGTAAGCCAATTTTTATGTTATTGTTCTATAACTATTGTGGGGTGTTCAGTCCAGTTTTGATGTACAGTCTTTGTAAAGCTTTTCCTATGGATGATTTAAGTTCCTGATTCCGCAAACTGTAAATTAGAGGATTTAAAAAGGGGGTTAACACTGCATAAAATAGAGAAGCCACTTTGTCCTCAGTGAAATGATCATTTGCAAATGATTTAAAGTAGTTGAAGAAAGCAGTAGTGTAAAATATAAAGACTACAATGAGATGAGAGGAGCAGGTGGAGAAAGCTTTGGATCTCATCAGTTTCGATTGGATTTTCAGAACAGTGTTGATTATTGTGATGTATGGGTAAAAGGTGACTCCAAAAGTGCCTACTCCAAACACTATACTTGAAAGACGCATAATCAGTTCATTGATGAATGTGTCACTACAGGAGACTTGAAGAAACTGGGGCAGGTCACAAAAGAAACTTTGCAAAACATACGAGCTGCAAAATGTCAGATTAGTTAAGAAAGCAACGTTCAACACGGAACATACCAAGCCAATAAACAAAATGATTGATACAAGCTGAACACAAATGTCCCAGTTCATTATCTGCATGTAGTGAAGAGGCCGACATATGGCAATGTATCTATCACAGGACATCACTGCCAGTACAGACACCTCTGATGTACAGAAAAACAAGAAGAAGAATATCTGAGTTTTACAAGCGCTTACTGAAATTACCTTTTGTTCTGTGAGTAAATCAAAGATCATTTTTGGCACAATGACTGAGGAGTAACCCATATCCAGACATGCCAGTGTCCCTAGGAGAAAGTACATGGGAGTGTGGAGATGGGAATCATTGATGATCAGAAGAAGGATGAGAAGGTTCCCAGTTTGAGTCAAAAGGTAGATAAAGAGAAACACCAGGAAAAGAGGAATCTGAAGACTTGGAAGATCAGACAGACCAATGAGAACCAACACTGTTGTTTGGTTTTCCATTTCACTTTAATGTTGCCTGTACAAAATATCAGTCCAGCCAAAATGCTAATACAATGAAAAAATAACAATCCCTAGTAAAATAAAACACACAACCTTTGTGTGTGTATGGAGTCTGTGTACTTTGTGCATGCAACATGTGAAAATTCTGTAAGTGATTGTGTTTCTGTACTTTGAGCATTTATTGTGTGCCTGCTTAGTTTGTATATGTGAGTATTATTAGCACATTGAACACATTCTTAGTTAATTTAGTAAAGACCCTATACAATACATACTGTGTTTTTAGATATGGGATCCATAAGGGCTAAACTCCAGGAGAGATTTTGTTGGATGGTGTTGGATTGACAAAAAGTATCCTACGAGTTGGATGTAATCACATGAAAATGTGTGTAAATATAATGGCACTGATACAAAAAGCTGATGTGTAAAACTAGATAGAAAATTTTCCATCTGACAAGACTGTCGAATCTGAACTCTGCATGCTGCGTTTTCAACCTACTAAATTATATCTGATTGTGTCTGACCATCTTTGTTTACCATTGAAATACTTCAACTTTCAGATGTAGATGCATCAACAAACTTTATCGAATCCGACTTTACCGTACAGCTATAGAAGAATCAGGTTTTGCAGGATCCTAAAATCTCGTGCTTTTGCATAGTGTTGTATGAAGTTGCATGGCAAGATCCAAACTATCTGATCACAATATAAGTGGTGTGCGTAGATTATTATTATATAAAATCAATAGTGATTCATTTATTCCAGTTGTTATATTTGGGGGTATTTACCATGAAATATTGCAGTTACACAAAACTGCCTCTTTCAAGCCAGCAAAGCTTTAGTTTCCCATTTCCAAAATATGGAGATCTTGGTTTGTACATATACAGTTCAAGACAATACTTTGACAATACTTTTGACATAGCAGTTTCAAATAAAAGTCTTACTGTGTGTTGCAATAGAATGACCTGGAATGCATTGTTGTCTTCTATTATTACAACACAACTTGGATTTTTATGAAATCAAATCAAGCCTCTAGTAATGTTCTAGTTCAACAAACAGCAATAAACGCTACTGAAACCTACACTTCTAAATACTTATAAAATACCAAAGCAATTTGTTTTGTATTGAACTGGCATGAAGGTTTGTGTAGAGACAGAAAGACCAGAAGTTGTGTAGACACCGTTGTACACTAAATGCTTTCAAAGACATGTTCATTTTCTAAACAAAGTGAGCAAAGTTGTGTTCAAAGTATAATAAATCTGCTTTACATGAGTTCATGCCTCTTTGATACCACAGCAAGATGAAGTTGGAATTTATGTGCTAGAATAGTTTAAAGTAAAACACAACCAAAATAAATGTCAAAGCACATCCTCAGTGTATCCTGGTGGGTTATGCTGACATTGGAATTAAAATGCTGCTGGAACAGTAAAAAACATTACAAAAGGTCCAACTGGATGGATACAATTCAGCATACACACTTGCTGGCTTCCTACATTGTTGTATTTTCATACAGACACCTTCACACAAAGACAACATTTTTTAGATTTCCAGTTCAATAACTCATTGATGTTACATGTGCATATTTCTGCTCTTTGCCTATCTGGATGTGGGATATTTCTCTCGGTATTTGTGTATTCTGTACTGCATCTAACCTCTAATGTCAAGACTTCTTCTGTGAACAGGAGCAAACATCTGCCTTAAAAACCCTTCTGTCTAAGTCTTCTAACTCTCCTGAGTCTCATTACATTACAACAATCCCCAAGTCATTCATAGTGGTTTAGCAGATTTATGAATTGTGCTTTATCTATTTATTTTATAATAATGTAACATACACATTTATATATTTTTTCTTACCTGCATTTTTTTCGAATTCATTGTCATTAAATATTATTTTCTGAAATAGTACCAGTATAACCCTTCCACTTCCAGGTGATTTGGTCACTTGTGGTATTTTATTTCCAGTTTTTGAACATGTTGTGCTGTTTCATTTTAGGGGCCTTTCCTGGGTGGGATTAAGCTTAACCCTGGAAAACAATATATATATATATATTGTGGTATGGTGACAAAAAAAGTCCCTAGTTTCCTGGGGAAAAGTAATTGATGGCATGAATGTTGGGCCATGGATTCTCAGGCATTTTTACTGAGATGGCCCTAGACCTATTTAGTAGACCTGACGCTGAGCAGCAGGTGTTGTTGTTGTGTTTTGAGTGAGACAGACTGCTGGAGTGCTCAGTGTCAGAAGGAAAGAAAAGCATTTATTCAGTATTAGCTAGGAGGCTGGATTTTTTTCTGTTGAACTGTTATTTCTTCTTTGGTTACATTTTCCCTGTGAGGGGAAATTCTGCAGCCTCTGGAAAATAAACATGGGCAGGAAGCCGTCACCATCAAGTGAACCCCCACAATTTATTCACCAGGCGCAAATTCGCAGTGAATTTGCGTGATTCAATGCCAGCGACTAAATTTGCGAAACGCCCGTGGAAATTCGCCCAAAAAAAAATGGGTGCCGGCGTCAAAAACGGCCACCGGCGTCAAAAACTAGATGCCGGTGCCGTTTCGCGAACTTTTTGCCGAAGCGAGACAGCGCAAAGTCGCCCATCACTACTGATCCTCCATTTACGTATTACTCCATAATTGATCATGCACCTTCGGCTTTATCAGTTAGAGTGCGGGTTTGTTTGTTTTTTAAGAACAACCTAACCATTCAAAATATGCTAGAATTTTGTAATTTTGCTTCTGTATATATAGGCTTCTAAGTGTCTACAGAATTAAAAAAAATAATATTTTCCATAATATAAATACATATATCAGAAACATAATTTATTTTATGCATTGTGATTTGGAAAGTCATATGTTTCCTGAATGCATCAATACCAAATATATATAGTTTATTGAGATATGTCACTTGTATAGGCCAAAAAACTCCCACCAGTACACCAAATTTCCAAAGTACTGCTTACTTTGCATACTTCAGATTTCAAGTCCAAAAATTCCACTAAGAGTAGATTTACCCTAGAAAACTGTACATTTTTGGAAAGAACAGATTCTGACAAATCCAACAACCAAGATGCTTTCCTCAAAAAAATATTTTGATAACATTTTCAAAAATCACCCCAAAACTTCCAATTTTCAGCTTTTTATCTGCCACATATTATTTGATACCAAGATCAAACATCCAAGTATGCAACATCTTATCTCCTACAGGTGATTAGGTAGCCAGATATAACATCCTTCTATTCTCGCAGATGCGTCTTATCGCACTTGTGTATTTCAATAACTAAAGTACTTTCACATGTTTTCATGTTTGTACAAAATAACAGCAAATTTGTGTGTTTCGCCACCGGCAAATAAATTTGCAAATTTGTTGCGAAAATTCGCCGTCAAAGCTTTTTGACGTCCACGACAATTTTTGCACTGCTGTCAATTAAATGGACGCCATTAACTTTAATGCACATCTAATAGGGTTGGAATTGTCAACTGCACCAATTTTGATGCCCGCGAATTGACGCCAGCATCAAAATTCGCGTTTCATGGCGAAAAAAAACGGGACAAACTCGCCCATCACTAGCTATCAACACAAACCTTCAAAAAGATATTTTGTTTCAAAAATTCATATCTTATATGTTAAATAAAACATCTCCACACAGATCATGAATAGTTCTTTCAACAATTGTCCTCACTTATCTTTCTAAGGGCTCTTACACACGGGCGTTTTTGGCTGCGTTTGATGTGCGTTTGAGACGCAGGTCTGAGCGCATCTGAGCGCATTCGCTAATTGATTCTATTATTTTCTACCTGGTTGTACTCATGTGCGCTCAGAGTTGCGTTTTACTCCATTTGCGTTTCATTGCGTTTTTTGAGACGCAGCATGTTGCATTTCTTTGCGCTTGACGCGCGTTTAGAACACCGTATAAGTCTATGGAACCGCAAATAAACGCCGAAACTTGCGTTTTGAAGCATTTGCGTTTATTCGAGTGTAATCTGGAAGTACTAAAAACAGGAAGTGGCGCAGGAGTAAATGTAGAACCAGTTTCAACAAGGTTCGTTTTGGTTTGAAGCTTATTTGCTGCGCAATGAGTTGTTGTTGCATTGTGTGCAGAGATTCAAGTGGCATTGTCGTGTTCTTCTGCCATCCTAGGGAATTTGGGTATGTTATAGCAAGATGCATGTATTGTGTTTTTGAATGTTGTGCCATTTGTGTTCTTTTATTTTGACTGTTCATGTATTGTTTGTTTGACCAGGTAATTTTCTGCAAAGTTTTTTTTGGACTATGTGCTAAAATGGGCCTTGAAGAATTAATACATGCAGTAGAAAAGCATCCAGAGGTCTATGACTCCAGCTTATCAAGCTATCATGATCGCTATAAACGCAAGCTAGCATGACTAGATATATGTAGGGATGTATTTATGGATTGGGAGAGCTTGACTGAAACTCAGCAAAAATTAAAAGGTAATGATTATTTTACAAACAAATGCATACGTGTTTTTAGTGTAAATGTACTGTATATGGTTTATGTGTATATGTGCATGTTTTAATGCTATGTATGTATGTATGTATGTATGTATGTAAATGATTGTGGCTCTCTCTATGTGTTTGCATGTGTCAATGTCTGTGTGTGTATGTTGTGTGTGTTTGGGTGTAATGTTGTTTATTATTTCAGAAAAAGTAATTCAGACTCGTTGGCGGTCTATATGCGATCGATTCCGAAAAGATTTTCAAGCTTCAAACAGTTCAAAAAGTGGATCGTCACCACAGAGTTTGAAAACTCATCCATATTTTAAGGAACTGATGTTTTTACAGAAGACAGTAGAAGTGAGAGAGTAAGTATTTTTTTTGGCCTTTAATACATTTTGTTGACAACATCTTTATTACAAATATTGTCCATTGAACTTTAGAACTTCAACTAACCTTGAGGAAAATTCTTCAGAGATGTGCGCTGTTGGTGGGTTAGATGAGGAAGAGGAAACTGAATACTCACTACCTTCCCCGTTAGATATTTTGTCCTAATGAATGGCATTATGAGCAACAATCAGCATGGCTTTATGAAGGATAGGTCATGTCAGACGAATTTGATTGCATTTTATGATGTGGTAAGTAAGATTCTGGATAGTGGGGGGGCAGTAGATGTGATCTATTTGGATTTCGCCAAAGCGTTTTATACTGTGCCCCACAAATGACTGCTTTCTAAACTAAGGTCTGTTGGGCTTAATGAAGTCGTTTGCACATGGATAGGAAACTGGCTACAGGATCGGGTACAGAGGGTAGTTGTTAATGGGACATTCTCTAGTTGGAGTAAGGTTCTTAGTGTGGTCCCCCAGGGCTCAGTATTGGGTCCACTTTTATTTAACTTGTTCATTAATGACTTAGGGGAGGGTGTTGTAAGTAATGTATCAGTGTTTGCAGATGACACAAAATTATCCAGCCCAATTAATTCCATCCAGGATGTGGCATCCTTGCAACATGATCTTGACAACCTGGCAATCTGGGCAGCTAAGTGGCAAATGAGATTCAATGTTGATAAATGTAAAGTCATGCACCTGGGATGTAAAAATATCCAAGCCACTTATACCCTTAATGGGACTGCACTAGGCAAATCCATTATGGAAAAGGACCTTGGAGTCCTTGTAGATGATAAACTTGGCTGTAGCAAGCAATGCCATTCAGCAGCATCAAGGGCAAATAAGGTCTTGAGCTGTATTAAAAGGGGCATAGAGTCAAGGGAGGAGGGCGTCATTCTTCCACTGTATAGAGCACTTGTAAGGCCCCATCTAGAATATGCCATACAGTTTTGGTCTCCATCACTCAAACAGGACATTATTGTATTAGAGAGGGTACAGAGAAGGGCAACTAAGCTGGTAAAAGGTATTGAAAATCTTAGCTATGAGGAAAGACTGGCCAAATTGGGGATGTTCACGCTGGAGAAGAGGCGCTTAAGGGGTGATATGATGACTATGTATAAATATATAAGGGGATCATATAATAATCTCTCTAATGCTTTATTTACCAGTAGGTCTTTCCAGCTGACACGAGGTCACCCATTCCGATTAGAAGAAAAGAGGTTCCGCCTAAATATTCGGAAGGGGTTTTTTACAGTGAGAGCTGTGAAGATGTGGAATTCTCTCCCTGAATCAGTTGTACAGGCTGATACATTAGATAGCTTTAAGAAGGGGTTGGATGGCTTTTTAGCAAGTAAGGGAATACAGGGTTATGGGCAATAGCTCATAGTCCAAGTTGATCCAGGGACTAGTCTGATTGCCACTTTGGAGTCAGGAAGGAATTTTTCCCCTCTAAGGCAAATTGGAGAGGCTTCAGATGGGTTTTTTTTGCCTTCCTCTGGATCAACTGGCAGATAGGTAGTTAAAAAAAAAAAAAAAAAAAAAGGTTGAACTCGATGGACATGTGTCTTTTTTCAACCTTACTTACTATGTTACTATGTATGTTATGTTATATTGAAAGGTCTGAACCTGAAAATTCTGCAAAGAAGGCTAATCCTCCCAAAAAAATTCTTTCATCTAAAAATGCTGGTTGTCGGAAAAAAAGTAAATCTGATTCTGCTGACGAATCATTTCAAGATGTGCTGAGTATTTTAAATAATTTACAGAACGAATTACATGAACATCAGAAAGCTAAAGCTGTACAATGTGATGATGATGAAGCAACTTGCTTTGCTAAAAGCTTGATTGTTCATATTAGGCAGGTTCCTGAAAACAAGCTGTTACAGATGAAAGTTGCAGTCCTTCATTGTATAGATACTTTTATTAAGAGTTCTGTTAATCCAGAATATAGACCAAAAGAGTATTCTACACTTCCTCCGTTTGCAGGGCCTCAAACATACTCAAACACATATGATTACAGTGTACCATACCAGATGTGTACAGAACAACCTTCATTTTCAAAGTTTCATAGTGTCAAAATGCCAAACTATACTAAAAACACATTGCAAACAAACATTCAGTCATCAACCTATCCAACGTACCATCCTCAAGTAAATTTTTTGCAAAACTCTAACCCTCAGCCTTACACACAACAGTTAACCAACAGGCAGTATCAAGCACAAACCTCTCACCATTCCTTTGAAAACAACACACAGCCACCACTTCTGAAGCACAATATACCAATGCATGTCATTCCACTGCAGTCACAAGTAGATAAATTGCAAGCAAACCCACCATATTTGTCAGTGCAGCATCAGGCAACTTCCTTTACAAAACAACCTCATTCAGGACATATCAATGCAAACCCTTTAAATGAGAATCAAACAACAGAGACATTCCTAAATGTTAACACAAACACTGCTAATTTAAGCAGACCACCATGTGCAGAGAATGTTTCTTCTTGTCAGGAGACAGACTATAATGCTAACTCTGTGTGTAAGAAATATTCATTTCCTCGTGATCTTGGAGTAGATGTTGTTGAGTAATACATCTAATTTGTAATTGTGAACTGTAATGTTAAGATTTATGTGCAATATTGCAAGTTTTTGGTTCAAGACATTCACGTATACTACTCTTCAATGTTTTTGGAAGAAAGTGTGTAAATTTCAACAATACTTTATATGATACATTCTTTTAAATGTGTTATATATATTTTTTTTTTCTAATTCAATACTGTTTTTATTAGCATGAATAAAAAACACATAGAAAAAGCAAATAGTGGTATACAAGGACAATGCAGGGTATAAAGAACAAGTACATACTACTAAGTCTCATGCAGCAACATACTGTGATAGTTCCTTACAAGTTTGACCGATAGGAAAAGAGTGGGTTAGGCAGACTGGGTGGATATGGAAAGCTGGTAGGAAGTCCACGGTGCCCACGTGTGCATGATTTGAAGATTCTTTCCCGGATCGGTTTCAGTTAAGCATTCCATGCATTTCCTAGACTCGATCCGTTTGAGCAACTGCTGCATAGAAGGGGTATTCGATGTCTTCCAGGTACTCGCTATAAGGGTTTGTGCTGCATTGAGGATCTGAAACAGAAGGCGCCGCTCAGCTTTTGTAATTTGTACTGGGAAGATTTGGAGTAGTGCTATTTGAGGCAGTTGTGGTATCTCCTTATGGAATATCTCCTTTATTAAATCAAAAAGCTCTGTCCAGAAAGCTGTAACTTTGACACACTGCCACCACATATGAAGCATTGTACCTGGCTAACCACATTGTCTCCAACACGTGTTTGGATAATTTGGAGAGATCTTTGAAATCCTAGAAGGCGTTAGGTACCATCTACCAACCACTTTAATATGAGATTCCAGGTGATTAGTGCAGTGGGTCGCGCCTTTAGGGCTGTTAAGACAGGTGGACCATTGAGCCGGGGAGAATTGCAGTTGAAGCTCTTGTTCCCATTTGACCATATATGGGAGTTTTTGAGATTCCTTGCGTGACAGTTGCATTTTATAGCAGTCCGACAATATCGCTTTACCGTTGCAGAATTTACCACAGAGGCATTCCATCAATGACTGGGTGCGTAGTGTTTTGTAATCCACAGCATTGGTGTTCAGAAAGTGCGTTATTTGCCGATAAGTATAGATTTGATGTGGTGGTAGATCATATGTTTGCATCAAGTCCCCAAACTGACGAAGTGTTGTGAGATGGTAGAGGTGCCCAAGTTGGGAGATCCCAGCCGTGACCCAGCTGTGGAGATTTATCTGTGGGATGAAATATTTCAGTGCTTTCAGAGGTAGTAAGGGGGAAGGAAAGGTACCAAACTTGAGCTTTGTGTGGACAGAGTCCCATACATGGATGGATAGTTTAGTGGTGGGTAGTAGGTGATCCATGGATGGTCTGGAAGATTTGGGCATCCAAAAAAGAGAAACTAGAGAGTTATCTCCCATCATCTGAGTTTCCATATCCACCCATGTTCTGCTACCCACGTCTGCATGCAAACGGACAGCTGATTCCAAAACAGTGGCAGTGTAATAGGCTTTGACATTGGGTATCCCCAACCCCCCCCCCGAAGATCTAGAGTATTGAGTTGTGGAAAAGGCCATTCTCGGGGGTTTCTGCTGCCAAATGAATCTATTAATGGTTCTCTGTATGGTCGCCAAATATTTATTAGAGAGAGGAACCTGCAACATTCTAAAAACATACAACATTCGTGGTAGAAGGTTAATTTTTATGGCCATAATACGCCCATACCAGGAGACTGTTTCTTTTCGCCATCGGTTGCATTCCAATTCAACGAGTTTTGTTAACGGATAGTGATTTAATTTAAATATCATGGCCGGGTTTTTGGGCAGCTTGACTCCCAAATAAGTGATATAGGAATCACGCCACTCAAAGGCATGGTAGTGTGCAATTCCCTCTAGAACCCGTTTGGGTATGTTAATGGGCAAAGCCTGCGATTTTGCTGTGTTAATTTTATACCACGACACTGCTTGAAACCTGTCAAGTTCCTTGAGAATGTTTGGTAGGGAGGTTAAGGGATTCGTAATGGCCAGGAGAATATCGTCTGCAAATAAACCAATTTTCTGTGGTCCTGCAGGTGAGGGGATGCCTGTTATGTCCTGATTATCCCTTATGCTATGGGCTAAAGGTTCTACCATGAGTGCGAAGATTAGAGGCGACAAGGGGCACCCTTGTCTCGTTCCATTTGTAAGCTCGAAGGCGTTTGACAGGGCTCCTTTGGTGCAGACTTTAGCTGTAGGATACGAGTATAATGGGGAGACAGCCTTTAAGAAAGTTGGCCCTAAGTGGAATCTGGCTAGAGTAGCTTTCATATAGTCCCAGTTAACCCTGTCAAACGCCTTTTCTGCGTCCAGTGAAAGCAGAAGGGCTGGAATTTTAGTGTTCTTGAGCAGATGTATTATATTTTGAAACCGTCTTGAACTGTCAGCCCCCTGTCTTGTTAGTACGAATCCGACCTGATCATTTTTGATAAGAGAGGGCAATATTAAATTGAGTCGTTGAGCTAATATCTTAGCATAAATTTTGAGGTCAGTATTAAGTAAAGTGATGGGTCTATAGTTTTGACAGTGGTCGTGGGATTTGCCTGGCTTAGGAATGGTAACTACATGAGCATGTAAAAGTTCTGGATTAATTAGGCCTGTGTCCATGATGTCCTGAAAAAGTTTAAGTAAATGCGGAGACAATATGTCAAGGTATAGTTTGTAGTACTGGTTAGTGAAGCCATCAGGGCCCGGGGATTTACCAAATTTCAATTCTTTAATGACATGTTGAAGTTCCTCCAGTTGAATGGGTTTGCTAAGGGATTCTAATTGTTGTGGGGAGGGTGATGGGAGGTCTAACTTGTTCAAATATGCGTCAATTTGTTCTGGAAGTGGTTTAGGGTTAATCGGGTCAGAGCTTAAATTGTACAACTGTTTGTAGTAAAGCGCGAATTTATTTGCTATTTGTTTAGGGTCAGTTATTTTAGTGTGAGCATCCTGTAAGTATTGTATGCGGTTCTGAGCTTGTTTTTGACGTAGCAAATTTGCCAATAATCGATCGGCCTTATTTCCCTTAGTGTAAAAAAGTTGTCTCATACATTGTACTCTATACGCCGTTTTGGCTGCTAATATCGTATTCAATTTGGTACGTGTAGCCTCTATTTTCTTAACCGTGTTTACGTGGAAGTGTTGTATCAGGTCCCTTTCCAGGTCTGCTAAGTGAGATTCCAGCTCCTTCTGCTCCTTTTCCCTTTGTTGTCTAAGGTGTTTTGCTGTGGCAATTAGTTCACCTCGCAATACAGCCTTATGTGCTAACCAATTGGTCTGCCAATTAGTGTCACTAGGGTTGTTTTCCCTGAAAAATTGTATTATCCTCTGCTCAATATGTCTCTTGGTGTCCTCATTCTGCAACAAAGTATTGTTCAATCTCCAGGGGAGTTTGTCAGCTATACTATCCAGGGGGAGCTCTATACCAATTGGGGCATGGTCTGACCATGTTCGAAGACCAATCCAGGGGTTGATGATTTGCGATGTGGATTGTAAATCGGTGAGGAACATTTCTATTCTGGTGTGTGTATGGAAGCGTGGGGAGTAGTAGGTGAAGTCTTTCGCTGAGGGATATTTTGCCCTCCATACATCTATTAATGCAAAGTTGTGTAAAAGCGTTCTAAATTTGGAGGCTTGGGCCAGCCTAGATTGGTTTGTAATCTCCCTACCATCTGCCCTTTGTACATCAATATGCGGATTCAGGGTGAGATTAAAATCCCCAGCTATAATGCATTTCCCCTGTCTATCTTGTAGCAGTTTAGTGAAAGTACGCATCAGGAAACTGCTTTGATTGTCATTTGGTACATATATATTAATAAGGGTATATTTAACATTGTCAATCAGACATATGAGGAGGACATACCTGCCTGCGGGATCCACAACAGACTTCAATAGTTGCCATGACACGCGGGAGGAAATCAAGATGGATACTCCCTTGGTTTTGTTTTGTGAGTATGAGTGGTAGCTATGTGGGTAACGCCTGTCTGAAAATCGAGGCGGATTCTTGACACAGAAATGCGTTTCCTGATAAAAAAGTATATCAGCTTTGGCCCGGAAAGCGTCCCTAAGGGCTTGGTTTCCTTTATGAGGGGAATTCAACCCTCTAGCATTCAGAGAGTAAAAGCGTGTCATCGGAACAATTTATCTAGTTGCTTTACCTGCATAGATATCCCTAGAATATATTGTAGAGCTGTGAGGATTGCGACATATTGTGCTTGCCACATGACAGTACACCTATCTAGTAAAACATAGGACCCTGAAGTTGCATGATACCACTGAGGCATATTATAAAAAACAGTATGACAGAATATAGTTATCAACAGAATATAAAACATGAAACAAATAAACTGCGAAAAACGCATGTGGTAACGTGCGGAATGCACCACTGTGTGACTATTCAACTAGTGTGGAGTCAGTGGGGGCTCCGGAGAAATATTATCCCAATGTGGACAGGGGAGTTCCAGGGTACCTTACTGTTATGAACTTGAGGGTTCCTCGAAGGGGCAACAAAATGCGTCATCGCTACCCGGTAGTCAAAATGCGGGCAGCTTCAAGTTTTCGACCAGTCCTTTCTCACTTTGTGTTGCTTTGGGGAAGGCCTGCGAGGTGCTGTAGGCTCTTTGTCTTGCTCCGGCGGTAAGAGGTTCTATCTGATGAGCGCCTTCCGCGCATCGTCAGCCGTTGAGAGCGTAGTAGGCACTCCATTCCTTTGCACTACCAACTTCACCGGGTAACCCCATCTGTAAGGGATATTGTGTTGACGGAGCAGAAAAGTGGATTCTGCGAAGGCCTTCCGCTTTAGTAAGGTTGCAGGCGATAGGTCGGCATAGACCTCCAGCTTCAAGTATTTGGGCGGCCATCCCTCTTTCTTGCGGGCAAGTGATAATAATTTCTCCTTAGTCTTAAAGAAGACGAACCGCGCCAGTACATCTCGTGGTGCCGTCTCAGGGGCCGCCCTAGGTTTAGGGACCCTATGGATATGGTCCAATTCTCTTTCAAGCTGGTGGGAGTCCGGCATAATGGCTGCCAGCAGTTGTTGCATGTGCTGCTCGAGGTCTTGCGGGCCTACCTCTTCAGGGATCCCCCTGAGCTGCAAGTTGTTTCTGCGGGACCTGTCTTCTAGGTCGATTATTTTGTCGGCCATTCTGTCAGTCTCTGCCTGAACTTTTGCGTGCGAGTCCGCAAGGTCATTGTGGGCCTCCGTGAATTCAGTTATCTGCTCCTCGAGATGCGCTGTCCTCTCGCCAATGTCTTGGATATCTTTTCGGAGGTCATCGGACATCCTCCGAATATCGTTCTGAAGTGTAGCTTTCACTTCTTGCAGCATTTCGCGGATTTGCGTGGCTGTCGCCGGAGTACTCTCACCTTGCTGCTCCGTCATAGCAGAGGCCTGCGATTCCGCGCCTTGTGGGGAATCCAAGATGGCGGAGGAGCGTTGCGACGCTCGAATAAAGTAAGTGGAGACAGCTTTTTGTTCCTTCTTTTGGTTTCTCCTCTGGCCCATGACTTGGAGGGATCACTCAGCCAGGGTAATAGCCTGTAATGGGCAGCTTAGATTCGCCCCTCGAGGATCTGTAGCTCCCTTGTGCACGGAGCTCTACCCTTATGCGTCCATTAAGGTTGCTAGGCAAACTCCGCCCCCAAATGTGTTATATTTTTGATTTCAACAATGGCATAAGTAGCATTATGATATCCAAATCTTCCAGGATACAAAGCACTGCTCGCACACCCTACCCTTGTGTAATGAACGCCTGGTGAATAGGTGATAGAGGGATCGGCACCCTCCAAAACAGATTCTAAGAATAAGAACAAGCATGCTTGACAAAAGTGTTTTATTGCCGAAACATTGCTGTTTTCTGCTAATAAACATGCAAGGGTTGTCCCTGCTTGCATTTGCCTCGGAGTGCCTGTGAATTATTCTTTGATTCCAAATAGTGATGGGCAAATTTATTCGCCAGGCGCGAATTCACGGCGAATTTGCGCGATTCGCCGCCATCGAATAAATTCGCGAAACACCCGCGAAAATTTGCGGAAAAATTCGCCAGCGTCAAAAAATATTTTTTCGAAAAAACGTCAAAAACGAGATGCCGGCGCAGTTTCGCGAATTTTTTGCCGTTTCGCGAAATTCGTGAATTTTCCGGCGAAGCAAAACGGAGCAAATTCGCCCATCACTAATTCCAAATCTTTCAGCCACTAACAACTGTACTGTCAGTGTCATTCACGTATGGTTGCATCTCTTTATGCATAATTTATGCTATGTGTTGTACCTAATCTTTTGTGCTGGACTGTTATGAGCTGCCTGGCAGACAATTTATGTTGTAGGCAAAGGGTGCAAATAAGGAATTTTTTTACTAGTGTGAAATAGTGAAGCTAAGTCACACATGAATGTGGGTTGTAAATGGCTGTTTTTGAAGGCATTGTAATCAAGTGTCTATTTGTTTTATATAAAGGTCATATACCTTTACATTTGTTACAGAATAGTTAAAGGGGAGGTTGACATTTGCAATTATTCCCTTCACACATATTAGTACATTTGATACATTCGTCAACAAAAATTCAGTGACAGAGTTAAGTAAGGCCAAATAGGTGACTATACCACACTTAAATCTGCTTAGCCTGTGTCTTTCAGAAGGGTTCTGCGATAGCGCTACTCGCTCCTCCCCCCTCCCTTCAGTGTTGATTGTGTCATCAGTACTGTGAACTATGGGTGCTTTGTGCGCACACTCCTCCGCCTACGAAATTTATAACCAAATAAACAGCCTGTGGTGACAATAATTTTTTTTTATTGTTTAACTAAAATGTGAATAAACATTCTTGTTTTACAGCATTTATTGTCTTGACTGGTTTTTGGATTGTTAAACCAAAACTACATACAGAAAATTAACAAATTACAGAATACAGACGAAATAATGATTCATGCTCACTTTTAGTGATAGTATTAGAATATCTCAAAGACTTGAACCCTTTAGGATCCTGCATTAGTTGATTAGTGTCTCTGGAAATGAAGTTAACCTCAGTCTCAACTGGGTGAGATGAAGTAGGGGGCAAATATTGACTCTTCTTATGTAAACCAAATTGTTTTGGGGTTAATGAATCAGTCTGTACATCCTCCCCACTAGATCTACCCATAAATTGTACCTTAAATCTCGTAAGTTCGAAAAAGCTCTGTTAGTCAATATCCAGAGTGAAAGTGTCCAATTTAGTAGAGGGACAAAATAACAAATCCTTATATAAGAAACCTCATTCAGAAACCATAATCCATAATATAATCCAGTGGTACCGGTATGGGATAAATTATCTGGAAATGCATTATCCAGAAAATCCTGAATTACGGAAAGGCCATCTCCCAGAGACTCCATTTTATCCAATTAATCCAAATTTGTGAACCCGATTTGCTTTTTTGCTGTAATAATAAAACAATACTGTGTACTTAATCCCAATTAAAATATAATTAATCCTTATTGGAAACAAAAACAGAACATTGAGTTTATTTTATAGACAGGTATGAAAATCGAATCCAAATAATGGAAAGATCCATTATCTGGAAAGCCCCAGGCCCTGAGTATTCTGGATAACGGGTCCCATACCGGTACCTTATCATATGAAAGGCGGTCTATAAGATTTTTTTCCAATCTCATTGCAACTGTGCACATTTTATTGGCTTTTGTAAACTCAGAGCTCACCTTATGTCCAGATAAGACAACACCATTGAGAAACCACAAGATACTTTGATAGATGAAAGGAAAATCTTGCATTTCATGGAAAAAAGTGTCTCAATTAGAAATAAAACCACTTTGTGGCAAAATACAGGTATGAGATCCATTATCCGGACATCCATTATCCGGAAACTTTATCCAAATAATCCAAGTTTTAAAAAATGATTTATTTTTTTCTGTAATAATAAATCAGTAGCTTGTATTTGATCCCAACTAAGATATAATTAATCCTTATTGGAAGCAAAACAAGCCTATTGGGTTTATTTAATGTTTACACGGTTTTCTAGTACACTTAATGTATGAAGATCCAAATTAGGGAAAGATCTATTATCCAGAAAACCCCAGGTCCTGAGCATTCTGGAAAACAGGTCCCATACCTGTACTCATTTTCTCTAGCAGCAAATATTTTTATAAATCTGTGCTTTGTGCCATTTTCCAAATTATTCTACTATTTAATTTTTTTGGAGAAGTGGGCCAAAAATAAAGAACATGCCTTGTTTTTAATTGCCATTCTGAGCCTTCAGTTATTCAATGTGTACCGTAAATACTCGAGTATAAGCCGACCCGAGTACAAGTCGAGGTACCTAATTTTACCTACGAAAACTGGGAAAACTTATTGTCTCAAGTATAAGCCTATAAACAACTACAGCCCTGTCTCCCAGCAGCACACATTCTGCCAAAGCGACTACCCATGGATCAACTGGACTTCTTTGCAAAGTTGATGGTGACAGAGAATTGCCAAACAGATTACTGTGTGCATTGTCCCACTGTCCCACTACCATGTGCAGAGGGTGCTGTGTGATATTGCCATCACTGTTAATCTTTCGTATAACCAACAGAGGGCGCTGTGTGATATTGCCATCACTGTTAATCCTTCATATAACCAACAGAGGGCGCTGTGTGATATTGCCATCACTGTTAATCTTTTGTATAACCAATAGAGGGCACTGTGTGATATTGCCATCACTGTTAATCCTTCATATAACCAACAGAGGGCGCTGTGTGATATTGCAGTCACTATTATTCTTTCATATAACCAACAGAGGGCGCTGTGTGATATTGCAGTCACTGTTAATCTTTCATATAACCAACAGAGGGCACACTGTTATTCTTTCATATAACCAACAGATGGTACTGTGTGATATTGCAGTCACTGTTATTCTTTCATATAACCAACAGATGGTACTGTGTGATATTGCAGTCACTGTTATTCTTTCATATAACCAACAGATGGTACTGTGTGATAGTGCAGTCACTGTTATTCTTTCATATAACCAACAGAGGGCGCTGTGTGATATTGCAGTCTCTCCCCAAGCGAACTGTTGGTATAGGAATGATTAAAAGTGACTGCAATCTCAGCTACTGCACACTAACTCGAGTATAAGCTGAGGTAGACTTTTTCAGCACATTTTGGATGTTGAAAAAACTCGGCGTATACTCAAGTATATATGGTATTTACTTTTTGCCTTGTACACTACTAATCATGCAAATGACTATGAAGATTTTCATTCATCCAGGTCATGGTATATCTAGTATAGGTCAATCTAAAAACAACTGGACTTGCTGAGTAATCAATGAAGACGTTTCACTACTCATCCGAGCAGCTTCTTCAGTTCAACTGACTAGTGTGGGAACTTCTCGGCATATAAACTCTTCCACTAATCCATTTACAATGGCACATTGTAACTCTTCAAAGAGGTGACATCTGAGTAACACCTCTGTGAGTTTCTTCAGATGTCACCTCTTTGAAGAGTTACAATGTGCCATTGTATATGGATTAGTGGAAGAGTTTATATGCCGAGAAGTTCCCACACTAGTCAGTTGAACTGAAGAAGCTGCTCGGATGAGTAGTGAAACGTCTTCATTGATTACTCAGCAAGTCCAGTTGTTTTTAGATTGACCTATACTAGATAATCATGCAAATGTATTATTATTATTATTTTATATGTTCTTTTACTTGTCTGTAGTAGGGATGTAGCGAACGTCGGAAAAAAAGTTCGCAAACATATTCGCGAACTTGCGCAAAAATGCGAGCGGTTCGCGAACGGTTCGCGAACCCCATAGACTTCAATGGGAAGGCGAACTTTAACATCTAAAAAAGACATTTCTGGCCAGAAAAATGATTTTAAAGTTGTTTAAAGGGTGCAACGACCTGGACAGTGGCATGCCAGAGGGGGATCAAGGGCAAAAATGTATCTGAAAAATCTGCCTGTGTGTGCTTGGAAGAGATAGTGTAGGGGGAGAGCTGTTAGTGATTTCAGGGACAGATGATAGTAAGATAGTTTGCTGGCTAGTAATCTGCTTGATACTGCTCTGTATTGGAGGGACAGAACTCTGCAGGGATTTGAGGGACATTTTAGCTTAGGTAGCTTTGCTGGCTAGTAATCTACTGTTCTCTTTAAACAACTGCCATACGTTGACCTTGTAGGCATTGTTTGCCCAGTTTTTTTGGACGCAGCCACTGAAGCACAGTTGCCAGAAAAAATATGCCATATAAATGCTGAAAATAGTAATTTTTCGCCATACGTTGACCTTGTAGACATTGTTTGCCCAGTTTTTTTTGGACGCAGCCACTGAAGCACAGTTGCCAGAAAAAATATGCCATATAAATGCTGAAAATAGTAATTTTTCGCCATACGTTGACCTTGTAGACATTGTTTGCCCAGTTTTTTTGGACGCAGCCACTGAAGCACAGTTGCCAGAAAAAATATGCCATATAAATGCTGAAAATAGTCAATTTTTGCCATACGTTGACCTTGTAGGCATTGTTTGCCCAGTTTTTTTGGTCGCAGCCACTGAAGCACAGTTGCCAGAAAAAATATGCCATATAAATGCTGAAAATAGTCATTTTTTGCCATATACGTTGAGTCAACGTATGGCAAAAAATGACTATTTTCAGCATTTATATGGCATATTTTTTCTGGCCTCTGTGCTTCAGTGGCTGCGGCCAAAAAAACTGGGCAAACAATGCCTACAAGGTCAACGACGTTGACCTTGTAGGCATTGTTTGCCCAGTTTTTTTGGCCGCAGCCACTGAAGCACAGAGGCCAGAAAAAATATGCCATATAAATGCTGAAAATAGTCATTTTTTTGGTTGCAGCCACTGAAGCACAGTTGCCAGAAAAATTATGCCATATAAATGCTGAAAATATAAATTTTTTTGGTTGCAGCCACTGAAGCACAGAGGCCAGAAAAATTATGCCATATAAATGCAGAAAATATGCATTTTTTTGGTCGCAGCCACTGAAGCACAGTTGACAGAAAAATTATGCAATATAAATGCTGAAAATATAAATTTTTTTGGTTGCAGCCACTGAAGCACAGAGGCCAGAAAAATTATGCCATATAAATGCAGAAAATATGCATTTTTTTGGTCGCAGCCACTGAAGCACAGTTGACAGAAAAATTATGCCATATAAATGCTGAAAATATGCATTTTTTTGGTTGCAGCCACTGAAGCACAGAGGCCAGAAAAATTATGCCATATAAATGCAGAAAATATGCATTTTTTTGGACGCAGCCACTGAAGCACAGTTGCCAGAAAAAATATGCCATATAAATGCTGAAAATAGTCATTTTTCGCCATACGTTGACCTTGTAGACATTGTTTGCCCAGTTTTTTTGGTTGCAGCCACTGAAGCACAGAGGCCAGAAAAAATTAAACCAGTAGGGTTTGCACCCTAGTTTGTAACGGTGGCGGAGGGAGGAGGACGCTAAAGGACAGCTGTGTGTGGAGTCATGAGGCTTGAAGAGAAGGACAGCTGCATAGAAGTCAGAACAAGTCTTCCGGCGTGCAGTAACCCTCCGAGATCCACCCTTCATTCATTTTAATAAAGGTCAGGTAATCGACACTTTTGTGACCTAGGCGAGTTCTTCTCTCAGTTACAATCCCTCCTGCTGCACTGAAGGTCCTTTCTGAGAGCACACTTGAGGCTGGGCAAGACAAGAGGTTCATGGCAAATTGTGACAGCTCTGGCCACAGATCAAGCCTGCGCACCCAGTAGTCCAGGGGTTCATCGCTCCTCAGAGTGTCGATATCTGCAGTTAATGCCAGGTAGTCCGCTACCTGCCGGTCGAGGCGTTCTTTGAGGGTGGATCCAGAAGGGTTGTGGCGCTGCCTTGGACAGAAAAACATTTGCATGTCTGACGTTACAGACCGGCCAAAGGGCTTTGTCCTTGCAGGTGTGCTCGTGGCAGGATTACTGGCACCTCTGCCCCTGGAATGTTGATGAGTTCCTGAAGTGACATCACCCTTAAAAGCATTGTACAACATGTTTTGCAGGCTGGTTTGTAAATGCTGCATCTTTTCGGACTTGTGGTATGTTGGTAACATTTCTGACACTTTATGCTTGTACCGAGGGTCTAGTAGCGTTGCGACCCAGTACAGGTCCTTCTCCTTAAGCCTCTTGATACGGGGGTCCTTCAACAGGCATGACAGCATGAAAGACCCCATTCTCACAAGGTTGGATGCAGAGCTATCCATCTCCGCTTCCTCATTATCAAGGACTGCATCATCCACGGTCTCCTCCCCCCAGCCACGTACAAGACCAGGGGTCCACAAAAGGTCACCACTAGCCCCTTGGGAAGCCTGCTCCTGTTGGTCCTCCTCCTCCTCCTCCACAAAGCCACCTTCCTCCTCTGACTCCACTTCTGGCACCTCTCCCTGCATTGCAGCAGGTGCCTGGGTTCGTTCTGGTGATTCCGACCATAAATCGTGCGCTTCCAGCTCCTCGTCACGCTGGTCTACAGCCTCATCTGTCACTCGTCGCACGGCACGCTCCAGGAAGAAAGCGAAGGGTATTAGGTCGCTGATGGTGCCTTCGGTGCGACTGACCATATTTGTCACCTCTTCAAAAGGTCGCATGAGCCTGCAGGCATCGCGCATAAGCACCCAGTAACGGGGGAAAAAAATCCCCAGCTCTGCAGATCCAGTCCTACCACCCAGTTCAAAAAGGTACTCGTTGACGGCCCTTTGTTGTTGCAGCAGACGTTCCAACATAAGGAGCGTTGAATTCCAGCGAGTCTGGCTGTCAGAAATCAAACGCCTGACTGGCATGTTGTAGCGCTGCTGAATGTCAGCAAGGCGTGCCATGGCTGTGTAGGAACGTCTGAAATGGGCCGACACCTTTCTGGACTGGGTGAGAACGTCCTGGAATCCTGGGTACTTGGAGACAAAACGTTGGGCTATTAAATTTAACACATGTGCCATGCAGGGCACATGTGTTAAATTTCCCAGTCTCAACGCTGCCAACAGATTGCTTCCATTGTCACACACCACTTTTCCGATCTGCAGTTGGTGTGGGGTCAGCCACCGATCGGCCTGTGACTGCAGAGATGACAGGAGTACAGATCCGGTATGGTTTTTGCTTTCCAGGCACGTCATCCCCAAGACAGCGTGACAACGGCGTACCTGGCACGTCGAATAGCCTAGGGGGAGCTGGGGGTGCACAGGTGTGGAGGAGGAGAAGGAGGACCCAGCAGCAGAGTAAGAAGAAGAAGAGGAAGAAGACGAGGTAGAGAGCGATGGAGGAGTAGAGGTGGTGGCAGAACCGCGTGCAATCCGTGGCGGTGACACCAACTCCACTGTTGTTGTTGTTGAGCTACCCATTCCCTGCTTCCCATTCCCAGCCATTACCAAGTTCACCCAGTGGGCAGTGTAGGTGACATACCTGCCCTGACCATGCTTGGAGGACCATGCGTCAGTAGTCATATGGACCTTTGGCCCAACACTAAGTGACAGAGATGCGGTAACTTGGCTCTGCACATGTTGGTACAGGTGTGGTATTCCCTTTTTAGAAAAAAAATTGCGGCTGGGTACCTTCCACTGCGGTGTCCCAATTGCTACAAATTTGCGGAAGGCCTCAGAGTCCACCATTCAAAGAAGTGAAGACTGCGCTTAGTCCAAAGTGATATGAGCAAAAGCTGCACCGAAGTTCAATTCGTGGATCCACTCATCCACATATGATATAATGAAAAGAAGAGAGAAACAAAGAGGTGCGCTAGGATATACCTATAGAGAGAGGGGAGACAATGCCTATATAGTGTAAAACCTTCTGTGTACTCGAGAAAATACTAGACGATTGGTTCTACTCACATAAAGATGGATATAATATCGCGAAGAGAATGCCGATCGTGTCTGCCAGTGGTCAGAGGTCGGTTAGCGGCTGATGTCTCTGGTCCGTCTTGTGCCTATTGGAAAGGGGTGCCAAATAGTGTGGTAACGCTAAAAAAGGTAAGGCTGTCCAGCAGTATTGCGCTTACCTCATTTGTAGATTTTAAAAGCGCTGGTTAGATCGTGTTCTGTTCCTCCACTTCTAAGTTGGCTGGGCGGCACTTGTATGGATCGTTGCCCGATCGCGGCCAGATGTCTTTACGTTGGGAGGGGTATATCCTCCTCCTACAGGTGTGGATCTAGTGTCCGCCGCAGAATTAAATCTCGGCGTTCTCTTCTGCCACGTGGTTTTCTTAAGAGTATTTTTTAGCGATGCCGTCTCCTTCTCCACAGGGTAGTTTCAGGGGATTTGTTTTGAAAAGAAATTCTACGGCACTATTTTTTGCCTTACAAGTTTTTATTAAATCCAATGATTAAAAATATAAAATATATATTATATAATGCAATGCCCAACGCGTTTCGTATATAGTTATACTTCCTCAGGGGCTGATTTCCCATGTTGCCTCACAGGGGTATTTTTATCCCTTCCGTGGGTGGTTCCCTCAATTAAAAATGCAAATTACATTCATTAAGACATGTCATATAAAATCTAGATAATTATTAAATAATAAAACAAACGAATAAAATTACTTTTAATCCTTTAAAAAGCATTTTATATCAATATCGATGTTTAAGCCTTTGGGAGTTAGAGTTTTTAATTTATGGATCCAGAAGGTTTCTTCCTGGGATATTATTTTAGTAATATCGCTCCCTCGCCAATGATTCTTTTTCAGCTTGATTCCCATAAAGGTTAACTGTGTGGGATCTGAATTATGGTGTGTTTTAAAGTGTGCAGGGACACTGTGGGTAGTTATTCCTTTCTGTATGTTTCTAACATGTTCACGTATCCTGGTTTTTAAACTTCTAGTGGTTCTGCCCACATATTGTAACAAACACGGACACTGTAACAGATATATTACATTTTTAGTGTTGCAAGTGATTATATCCTTTATGTCAAAGGTTTCTTTTGTTACATTTGAATTGAAGTTAAAAGAATTTCTTGTATTATTTTTACATATACTACATGCTTTGCAACTGCCACATGAATAAAACCCCTTTTTTCCACTGCTGAGAAATGTGTTATTTTTTAATTCATTTACGGGTAGACAGCTTGGCACTAACATTTGTCTAATGGTTTGTGGTCTCCTGTAGATTACCTTTGGTTTCTCAGTCAGGAATCCGGACAAATCTTTATCATTTTTTAGGATATGCCAATGTTTCTTTATTATTTGTTCCAGGTTTTTATTTGAATTATTAAATGTTGTAATGAACGGAATGTTATTATCTTGTGGATTTTTTTGTTTATTACGATTCTGTTTAAGCATATCTTTGCGATCTTTCGTGTCACAGATCATCTTTGCTTTGTCCACAGTTTCTTTTTTATATCCTTTTTCTTTAAATTGATTATATAATATTTTACATTCATTTTCATAATCGCTTGCTTTGCTGCAATTTCTTTTCACCCTGTTAAATTGGCCTAAAGGGATATTTTCTAGCCATTTTTTATGGTGACAGCTGGAATTGAGGATGAAGCCATTGCAGTCGGTGGGTTTACGATAAAGGCTCGTCACGAACTTGTTGTTATCTATTGATATTGTTAAATCAAGAAAATGTACAGTGTGCGAACTATATTCACTAGTAAAAATCAGATTTGATGTGTTTTGATTAATACTATTTAGAAAGGTTTTTAATGATTGTTCAGGGCCTTTCCAGATAAACAGGCAATCATCTATATAGCGTTTCCAGGCTATGAGTCCAGTTATGGAGTTAAGAAGGGGAGTGATATTAGTTAGTTCCCAATGGCCCATGAATAGATTAGCGTAGCTAGGGGCGAACCGAGTTCCCATAGCTGTCCCTTTGGTTTGTAAGTAGTAATTTCCTTCAAACCAAAAGTAATTTTTTTCCAGGATAAATCTAATTCCATTGAGTATAAGTTCTTTTTGTTCACTAGCCATCGTTGAATCCCCATCTAAGTAGTGTCTTATTGCTTGTAGTCCATGATTGTGATTTATAACAGTGTATAGGGAGGTCACATCACACGTCCCTATGATGAGACCTTCTGAGCATGGGGTATTATTGATAAAATCAATTGTTTGAATAGTATCTTTGAGATAAGATGGAAGTTGCACCACGTATTTTTGTAAGAATATATCTATATATTCTGATAAATTGGAGGTGAGAGAATCACAACCAGATATTATCGGACGGCCAGGTGGATTAGTCAAATTTTTATGTATTTTTGGTAAAGTATAAAGTACTGGAATTTATATCATATGTGGATGAGTGGATCCACGAATTGAACTTCGGTGCAGCTTTTGCTCATATCACTTTGGACTAAGCGCAGTCTTCACTTCTTTGAATTATTGACTTTTCCGTACCACATATAGACTGCTGCTGTCTTACTACATTATGGAAGCATTCCGGGAATGGAGGAACAGAAATATAGACATTAATAATGTATTCCAATACAAAGATGATCGAAATATGAATGGCGATTATATGTTAAATGAATTATTTAAATTACTGAATACTGAAATGAAAATATGGTGGGACACAGTTACTTTAGAAAAATACCTTGAACAAGATATGGTCCCCCAAGGTCTCCTAATTCAAAAAGCTCCTTCCTTTAAAAGTACAGATCCAACCTTTATAGAACGTTGGAACTTTATACTAAAAAGAACATCATTTGATCTAATGAGTTTAATCATAATGGATCATAAATCCCAATTAGAAAAAATAGAAACTGATATATCCAACATCCAAGAAAAACTTGAACCAATTAAAAATATAAGAGAATACAAAGAACAAGCGAAAATTATGCGTGACAAAAATAGACCTAATAAAGAAAATTTGAAAAATGAAATCAAACAAAAGAACTTCGAAATGAGATCAGACAGACCAGACAGATATTATCCGAAAAAAACTTTTCATAATCCTCCAAGACCCTATTTCCCCAGATCTAACCAATACAGGGGAAACAATTGTTATTCAACAAATAATTATTCTCACAACAGTAATAATAGATACCAACCAAATGAAAACAGAAATAACCATTGGGATTTTACAGAAAGGAGGATGAGGGACAAAGAAAAAAGGACACATGCAGACGAAAATTTAAGAATAGGAACACCGAACAAAAAACGAAAAACGTCAACCAACGAAAACGAGGAAGAAGGGGGGGTAGAAAAACTAACAATTCTAGGAAAGACAGACAGAAGACAGATGTGGATCCCCATATAGGAATCTATAATCTAACGAATAAACCACTAGAACCTGATCACGTGAAAGTCCTGAGCAAAGGACTGAAATTTGCACCAACTAATCAACTTAATAAATTCCAAACTTATATAGATACACACAAATTTATTCGGAAACTTAGTCTTAAAAAATTCTTTGCCAAAAATCCAATAGGAATTGAATCCACCAGTTCTACTTACATACACACAACTTTGAAACCAAAATCAGACTTTAATCCGACATTCGCAAATAGTCACTATATCAACACATTCAGAGAATTAGTACTGAATGACTTGGATAATTTAGAACGAAAACCGAAACAACAGAATCTAACTATGGCCGAACGAACAGCACTTAAAGACCTAAAAAATGACAAAACCATAGTAATTAAACCTGCCGACAAAGGAGGAGGAATAGTAATTATGACCAGAGATAACTATATAGGAGAAATCAATAGGCAATTATCGGACACTACTACTTACATAAAGCTAAAAAATAATCCCACCAATGAATACAAAGCAGAACTACTAAGACTACTAGAAAGTGCCAGAACAACCGGAATTTTAACAAAAAACGAGTTCACTTATCTCAACGTTCTATATCCAAAAATTCCAGTACTTTATACTTTACCAAAAAATACATAAAAATTTGACTAATCCACCTGGCCGTCCGATAATATCTGGTTGTGATTCTCTCACCTCCAATTTATCAGAATATATAGATATATTCTTACAAAAATACGTGGTGCAACTTCCATCTTATCTCAAAGATACTATTCAAACAATTGATTTTATCAATAATACCCCATGCTCAGAAGGTCTCATCATAGGGACGTGTGATGTGACCTCCCTATACACTGTTATAAATCACAATCATGGACTACAAGCAATAAGACACTACTTAGATGGGGATTCAACGATGGCTAGTGAACAAAAAGAACTTATACTCAATGGAATTAGATTTATCCTGGAAAAAAATTACTTTTGGTTTGAAGGAAATTACTACTTACAAACCAAAGGGACAGCTATGGGAACTCGGTTCGCCCCTAGCTACGCTAATCTATTCATGGGCCATTGGGAACTAACTAATATCACTCCCCTTCTTAACTCCATAACTGGACTCATAGCCTGGAAACGCTATATAGATGATTGCCTGTTTATCTGGAAAGGCCCTGAACAATCATTAAAAACCTTTCTAAATAGTATTAATCAAAACACATCAAATCTGATTTTTACTAGTGAATATAGTTCGCACACTGTACATTTTCTTGATTTAACAATATCAATAGATAACAACAAGTTCGTGACGAGCCTTTATCGTAAACCCACCGACTGCAATGGCTTCATCCTCAATTCCAGCTGTCACCATAAAAAATGGCTAGAAAATATCCCTTTAGGCCAATTTAACAGGGTGAAAAGAAATTGCAGCAAAGCAAGCGATTATGAAAATGAATGTAAAATATTATATAATCAATTTAAAGAAAAAGGATATAAAAAAGAAACTGTGGACAAAGCAAAGATGATCTGTGACACGAAAGATCGCAAAGATATGCTTAAACAGAATCGTAATAAACAAAAAAATCCACAAGATAATAACATTCCGTTCATTACAACATTTAATAATTCAAATAAAAACCTGGAACAAATAATAAAGAAACATTGGCATATCCTAAAAAATGATAAAGATTTGTCCGGATTCCTGACTGAGAAACCAAAGGTAATCTACAGGAGACCACAAACCATTAGACAAATGTTAGTGCCAAGCTGTCTACCCGTAAATGAATTAAAAAATAACACATTTCTCAGCAGTGGAAAAAAGGGGTTTTATTCATGTGGCAGTTGCAAAGCATGTAGTATATGTAAAAATAATACAAGAAATTCTTTTAACTTCAATTCAAATGTAACAAAAGAAACCTTTGACATAAAGGATATAATCACTTGCAACACTAAAAATGTAATATATCTGTTACAGTGTCCTTGTTTGTTACAATATGTGGGCAGAACCACTAGAAGTTTAAAAACCAGGATACGTGAACATGTCAGAAACATACAGAAAGGAATAACTACCCACAGTGTCCCTGCACACTTTAAAACACACCATAATTCAGATCCCACACAGTTAACCTTTATGGGAATCAAGCTGAAAAAGAATCATTGGCGAGGGAGCGATATTACTAAAATAATATCCCAGGAAGAAACCTTCTGGATCCATAAATTAAAAACTCTAACTCCCAAAGGCTTAAACATCGATATTGATATAAAATGCTTTTTAAAGGATTAAAAGTAATTTTATTCGTTTGTTTTATTATTTAATAATTATCTAGATTTTATATGACATGTCTTAATGAATGTAATTTGCATTTTTAATTGAGGGAACCACCCACGGAAGGGATAAAAATACCCCTGTGAGGCAACATGGGAAATCAGCCCCTGAGGAAGTATAACTATATACGAAACGCGTTGGGCATTGCATTATATAATATATATTTTATATTTTTAATCATTGGATTTAATAAAAACTTGTAAGGCAAAAAATAGTGCCGTAGAATTTCTTTTCAAAACAAATCCCCTGAAACTACCCTGTGGAGAAGGAGACGGCATCGCTAAAAAATACTCTTAAGAAAACCACGTGGCAGAAGAGAACGCCGAGATTTAATTCTGCGGCAGACACTAGATCCACACCTGTAGGAGGAGGATATACCCCTCCCAACGTAAAGATATCTGGCCGCGATCGGGCAACGATCCATACAAGTGCCGCCCAGCCAACTTAGAAGTGGAGGAACAGAACACGATCTAACCAGCGCTTTTAAAATCTACAAATGAGGTAAGCGCAATACTGCTGGACAGCCTTACCTTTTTTAGCGTTACCACACTATTTGGCACCCCTTTCCAATAGGCACAAGACGGACCAGAGACATCAGCCGCTAACCGACCTCTGACCACTGGCAGACACGATCGGCATTCTCTTCGCGATATTATATCCATCTTTATGTGAGTAGAACCAATCGTCTAGTATTTTCTCGAGTACACAGAAGGTTTTACACTATATAGGCATTGTCTCCCCTCTCTCTATAGGTATATCCTAGCGCACCTCTTTGTTTCTCTCTTCTTTTCATTACTCAGAGTCCACCAGCTGGTATGGTAAAAGCTGGCGGGCTAAGAGTGCAGACAAGCCAGCTGTCAGACGCCGGGCAAGGGGGTGACAGTCAGACATTGGCTTCTTACGCTCAAACATGGCCTTCACAGAAACTTGGCTGGTGGCAGATGACTGGGAATGGGAACAGGTGGTCAAGGTGGAAGGCGGAGTGGAGGGTGGTTCAGATGGGTCAAGGAGAGCAGAGGTAGAGCAGTAAGATGCTGGACCAGAAGGAGTGTGGCTTTTAGTTTGCCTGTTGCCTTTGAGGTGTTGCTCCCAAAGTGCTTTGTGCTTGCCGCTCATGTGCCTTCGCATAGAAGTTGTACCTATGTGGCTGTTGGGCTTACCAAGGCTCAGTTTCTGACTGCACTCATTGCAAATTACAATGCTTTTGTCAGAGGCACACACATTAAAAAAATCCCACACTGCTGACTTTTTGGAAGTGTGCGATCTGGCGGTAACAGTAGAAGTTGGCGGCATTGGCGGCAATGGCGGGTGCGTTGGCCGGCTGAACACAGGTGCCGATACATGTTGTTGCCCTACTGATCCCTGCGGGCTGTCCTCCCTGCTTCTTCTAAGTCTTATTCTCCTACTGCCTCTCTGACTCTCCGTCTCTCCATCTGAACTACCCTCCTCTTGCTCTCTTCTACTAGGCACCCACAAAACATCAATCTCCTCATCATCATTCTCCTCAGATGCATCAATTTCTTCTGACACATCACAGAAGGAAGCAGCAGCGGGGACCTCCTCCTCATCACTCATCATTATGTCCATCTCTGTCGTGTTCTCTGCCAGAATTAAATCTGGTGTAACGTCCTCGTCTCCTTCATCTTCTTCTGCCAATAATGGTTGCGCATTACTCAGTTCAAGAAACTCATGGGAAAATAACTCCTCTGACTCCAGTGAAGAAGGGGCACCGGTGGTGGAGGAAGTGTTACGTGGGGTGGCCATAGCAGTGGAGGATGAGGAGGATGTTGTGGTAAAGTTAGAAACGGTAGAGGATGGGGTGTGCTGTGTAAGCCAGTCAACTACCTCTTCAGCATTTTGGGAGTTCAGGGTCATTGGCTTTTTAAAACTGGGCAATTTGCTAGGGCCACAGGATTGCATAGCAGCACGGCCCCTAGCACGGCCTCTGCGTGGCGGCCTGCCTTTGCCTGGCATTATTTTTAAAAAAACAACAACAACAAAAACTCAGTTGGTTTTTCTGGAAACGATAATACACACAGCTAGATGGCAGTTTGAAGAAAACAGTGTGCAAATAATGCCTACAAGGTCAACGTATACACAGCGGTGGATACGGATTACGTAAAATATATGAATGCTGCTTGAAAAAAAGTAACTCAAGTGGTTTTTCTAGAGACGATAATATTATCAATATTTAGACAAAATGTGAACAAGCTCACACAGCTAGATGGCGGTTTGAAGAAAACACTGTGCAAATAATGCCTACAAGGTCAACGTATACACAGCGGTGGATACGGATTACGTAAAATATAAGAATGCTGCTCCAAAAAAAGTAACTCAAGTGGTTTTTCTAGAGACGATAATATTATCAATATTTAGACAAAATGTGAACAAGCTCACACAGCTAGATGGCGGTTTGAAGAAAACAGTGTGCAAATAATGCCTACAAGGTCAACGTATACACAGCGGTGGATACGGATTACGTAAAATATAAGAATGCTGCTTGAAAAAAAGTAACTCAAGTGGTTTTTCTAGAGACGATAATATTATCAATATTTAGACAAAATGTGAACAAGCTCACACAGCTAGATGGCGGTTTGAAGAAAACACTGTGCAAATAATGCCCACAAGATCAACGTATACACTACTACAGCGGTGGATACGGATTACGTAAAATATATTATGGCTGCTTGAAAAAAGTCACTCCGGTGTTTTTTCTGGAGACGGTAATATTATGGATATTTAGACAGAATGTGAACAAGGTCACACAGCTAGATGGCAGTTGGTTGAATAACACACTGGGCAAAAAATGCCTACAGGGCAAATAATGCCTAAAAGGTCAACTTATACACTACTACAGCGATGGATACGGATTACGTAAAATATATTATGGCTGCTTGAAAAAAGTCACTCCGGTGTTTTTTCTGGAGACGGTAATATTATGGATATTTAGACAGAATGTGAACAAGGTCACACAGCTAGATGGCAGTTGGTTGAATAACACACTGGGCAAAAAATGCCTACAGGGCAAATAATGCCTAAAAGGTCAACTTATACACTACTACAGCGATGGATACGGATTACGTAAAATTTATTATGGCTGCTTGAAAAAAGTCACTCCGGTGTTTTTTCTGGAGACGGTAATATTATGGATATTTAGACAGAATGTGAACAAGGTCACACAGCTAGATGGCAGTTGGTTGAATAACACACTGGGCAAAAAATGCCTACAGGGCAAATAATGCCTAAAAGTTCAACTTATACACTACTACAGCGATGGATACGGATTACGTAAAATATATTATGGCTGCTTGAAAAAAGTCACTCCGGTGTTTTTTCTGGAGACGGTAATATTATGGATATTTAGACAGAATGTGAACAAGGTCACACAGCTAGATGGCAGTTGGTTGAATAACACACTGGGCAAAAAATGCCTACAGGGCAAATAATGCCTAAAAGGTCAACTTATACACTACTACAGCGGTAGTAAAATAAAAAAAAGTAAAATAAAAAAAAAATGAATATTAAAAAAAAAAAATTACAGTTGGTGCTGCTGAACTACTAGGAGCAGCAGATTAGCACACCAGTCCCACTCCCCAACACTGCTAGACTAATAGCACTGGGCTCTTATAGTAGTAGTAGTAGTAGTAGTAGTAGTAGTAGTAAAACAACAAAAAAATAAATAAAAGCAGTCCTTACAAGGACTACTGTTATTGCAGCAGTCAGCAGATGAGATCAGAAGCAGGACAGCTGCCCACTGCAGCTACATACAGAGCACTGCAGTAGAAGGTAGATTACTAGCCAGCAAAGCTACCTAAGCTTAAATGTCCCTCAAACCCCTGCAGACTTCTGTCCCTCCAATAACAGAGCAGTATCAACACGATTACTAGCCAGCAAACTTTCAACTGTCCCTGAAATCACTAACAGGCAGCAGCTCTCTCCCTACACTATCTCTTCAGCACACACAGGCAGAGTGAAAAAACGCTGCAGGGCTTCGGTTTTATAGGGAAGGGGAGTGGTCCAGGGGAGAGCTTCCTGATTGGCTGCCATGTACCTGCTGGTCTGGGGTGAGAGGGCAAAAAAAAGCGCCAACAATGGCGACCCCAAAATGGCGAACGTCGCGCGACGTTCGCGAACTTCCGGCGAGCGCGAACACCCGATGTTCGCGCGAACAAGTTTGCCGGCGAACAGTTCGCGCCATCTCTAGTCTGTAGTAGACAAAAAAACATTTTAGATTCCCAGTCTTTGCAAAGCTCGTTTTAGTGATGATTTAAGTTCCTGGTTCCTCAAACTGTAGATCAGAGGATTTAGAAAGGGGGTCAATACTGCATAAATTACAGAAGCCACTTTGCCCTCAGCATAATGATCATTTGCATATGAGCGAAAGTAGCTAAAGAAACTAGTAGTGTAAAATATTAACACCACAGTTATATGAGAGGAGCAGGTGGAAAAAGCTTTGGACCTCTTGTGTTTTGAAGTACTTTTTAGTACAGTGGTGATTATTCTAATGTACGGATAAAAGGTGATTCCTAAAGAGCCTATTCCAAGCAGTATTCCAGTGAGAAATATAAACAATACATTGATGAATGTGTCACTACAGGAGACCCTGAGCAACTGGGGCAGGTCACAAAAGAAATTTTGCAAAGCATCAGACCTGCAGAATATAAATTTACATAAAAGAAAAGTGTGTAGCAAGGAATGTGCTGCACCAAAAACACAAACAATAGATACAAGCTGAAGACAAACTTTCCAGCTCATTATCTGCATGTAGTGAAGAGGACGGCAGATAGCAATGTATCTGTCACAGGACATCACTGACAGAATAAACACCTCTGATGTAGAGAAAAATAAGAAGAAGTAGATCTGAGTTAAACAAGCTGTCACTGAAATTGCCCTTTTTTGTGTGATTAAATCAAAGAGCATTTTAGGGACAGTGACTGAGGAATAACTCATATCCAGACCTGCCAGGGTTCCAAGGAAGAAGTACATGGGGGTGTGAAGATGGGAATCAGTGAAGATCAGTAGAAGGATGAGAAGGTTCCCAGTCAGAGTCAAAAGGTAGATCAGGAGAAACACCAGGAACAAAGGAAGCTGAACACTAGGAAGATCAGACAGACCAGCGAGAATCAACATATATACAATTGTTTGGTTTTCCATTTCACTTTGATGTTACCTATAAAAAAAAATCATCAGTCCAAATAAAATGATAATACATAAAAGTGGAAAATAATGACAGATCTCTGTAATATGACATCTTCCAACTAAAATAAAGCATACAGATGCTCACCCTTTGCTCCGTGCTAGTGATGGGTAGGGATGTAGCGAACCGCCGCCGATGTGTTCGCGAACGCCGTTCGCGAACACCAGCAAAATTTGCGAACAGTTCGCGAACTGTTCGCGAACTTCGAACATCCGAAAATCGTTCGATTCGAACGATCGAAGGATTGAAATCGTTCGATCGAAGGATTTTCGTTCGAATCGAACGATCGAAGCCATTCGATCGAATGATTTCATTCGATCGAATGCTTCGATCGTTCGATTCGAACGAAAATCCTTCGATTTTAGCGGTCGAATGGTCGAACGATCGAACGATTTTGACGCGAACGCCTATTGGCGAACGTCGCGCGACGTTCGCGAACTTGCGGCAGACGCGAACAGTCGAAGTTCGCGCGAACTAGTTCGCCGGCGAACAGTTCGCTACATCCCTAGTGATGGGCGAATAAATTTGCCTAGCGCATATTTGCAGCGAATTCCCTCGTTTCGTTGCTGATGAATAAATTTGCAAATCTCCAGCTAAAATTCACCATTGTTTTTTTTTTTTTAAAGTCCAAAATTGATACGGGCGTCAATTTTCGAGTGTCACAAATTTTTCAAAAATTTTTTGTATTTCGAAAATTTCGCGGAAAAATTTTCGGCAAAGCAAAACGGGAGAAATTCGCCCATAACTACTTCGTGCCAATGCTTTTAAAAAAGTCCAACATTTAGGTGGACTTTTGTTGCAAGAAAATGAAATTATGGTCATATTGATACAAAGTGGGGCAGATTCACTAAAGGGCAAATTGTCGCCAGCAACCGATTCGCACTCTTCGCACCACTTCACTCTTCACTAATTCACTAAAATGTGAAGTTGCATCCTGGGCGCCGGGCACAACTTTTCGCTAGCGATACTTCTTCAGTGCGAGCATTTCACTAGAGTTTGTTTATGTCTTACGAAAAAGTGACTAGTGATCTTACGCTTTTAAGGCTCTTAGGTCAATTTCAATAGAGCCTTAAAAGTTGTAAGGATTTTTTTTAGAGATGTTGGTGCAACTGCTTGAAGTGGCCACTTTTTATTACAAATGTACAAGGAATCTAAATAAAAAACAAAAGCGATCCTCTAATGCCCTAGACATTAGTCCACTGTAAAATGAATGTTCCATGGCCCTCAAATGTCTGGGGGAAAATGTTAACCCAAAAAAAGTTCAAGCTTTTGCAGGCATTTCCACTAAAAAAGTCACCAGCATTTTTTACAACTTTAATGCATTTGCGAAAGACAGGATATGATGTAAGCAACAAAAGATTGAGAACGATCTAGCTTAATTTTAGCAATTCGCCTGGTCTGATGTGGAGAAGTCAGCTATGGCGAAAGAGTGAGAATGAACTCTAGCGATGGTCTCTTTTTCTAGTGAATTGTCATCTGCGCCTGTTTAGTGAATTGCTGATGTCCCTGTGGATTGGATTTCTGGCAAATTTTCACTAATGACGGCCACTTCGCCCTTTAGTGAAACTGCCCCAAAGAGTTCCATAGAATATGACAACAAGCATAAGAAACCAAAATATATAAAGCCACAGAAAAACAGGATTAGCCTACAGAACCGAAGCGCAAAAGAGTCAAGAGTGAGTTTATTGTCATTTCATCCATATACGTTTGTACAGTACACAGTGAAACAAAACAACGTTCCTCTAGGACCATGGTGCTACACAACAGAACATAGATGGACAACAGACAAAATGTGCAAGTGCAAAAATATGCAACTCCTGCAAGACATGTCAGCACAGTGCAGGGACAGGACAATACAGTGCACAGTAGATGTAATATGTTAAGTAAATAATGTTGAACGTCAGTAGGGATGGGCGAATTTTTTCGCCTCGTTTCGCAGAAAAAATGACACCCATAGACTTGTATGGAGACGCGCGTCAAAAAAAAAAAGACGCGCAACAAAATAATTTTGCGTCAATTTTTATTTACGCCCATAGACTTTATTGGGCGTCTGCGACATTTCGCCGGCGGCGAATTTTTGGCGAAACAAAATGGGTCAAATTCGCCCATCCCTGATACGTCAGACATGATGGGTGTATCATTGTGGCATGACAGTAGCAAGAACATGATAAAGAGCATGACAAAGTGCAGATGTGCTCAAAGAGAACAATTGTATCCAATGGCTATTCATCCATTAAACTCAAAACATCAAACGATTATTTTGTATACTTAAAATTTCACATAACAACTGAAGTTTTTATTCAAAATTACATCTTAAAAATACATACTTACAGACCCCATAGTAGTCTGCCTTATGTGTTTCGTACTTATTTATTAATAGGCCTCAGGCTCAGAAAGATAGATTAAATAGATTTAAGAATCACTGTGATACATTACTGTGTGATTCTATCAAAAGGAAAATAAAAAATAAATTGGAGTTAGAGATAATGGAGAACAAAAAGAGGAAATTTAAGCAAGATTGGATTATATGAGGGACCAGGTATACAACTGGGACGTGTAGGCAGGAACAGACAATTTAGTTTAAGAAAACACTAGTTATCCCAAAGATTTTAAAATACTGGAAACTACTGTATGATTAATGAAAAAAAAGTCCGTACATGGGATTGCATTAAAGAAATATGTTTTGCAGAGGGTGAAAAAAAGACAGTACTATGAGTAAGTCCTAGCAGGTACAACATTCATATGGTGGAGTACTATGTGATCATTACGTATATATTTTAAAGATGTAATTTTGAATACAAACTTCTATTTTTATAGGAAATTTTGAGTTTACAGGATAATCTTTAATATACAGTAAGAAGCATATGAACATTTTCATACTTTTCATGAAATATCATATACACAAAATTATATTTAGCGATCCAGTGATTCTATTTTTTAATGAAAATTAATTAAAAATGATGACATTGGTTTGTACTTACCCTGTTCCTGAGAGTATTAGAGTTAATGCATTGAGTATCTTTATTAGTGAAATTATTCAAGTACTGTAGAATGTAGGCGCATATTTATTTGATTTGTGCTTTGTGATTTATTAACAAACCACTGAAACATAATTAGTGATATAGTTTGGGAAAGAAAATATATAAATATACAAAGATATCATTTTCTAGTCCAACAAGTCCAAGTGCAATAATCACTACTGAAATATATATATTGAACCACTTCTAAAATACCAAAGGAATTGGCTCATGTTGTCTTCCCATGCCTAATTGGGGTGCAGTTGAATGCATGGCCCATTAGGCATGTGAAGACAACATAAGCCAGAAGGTGTATAGACAAAATCAAATCAAAATGTTTTGTATAGGGTAAACCTTTGCACAAACACTTTATTCTCAGTGTACCCTGGTGGAGCATTGAGAAGTTGGAATTAAGATGTTCCTATTTAATAACTCTGTTACGTGTGCATATTTCTGCTCTTTGTTTTAACTTGGTACTTTTCTTTCTGGATTTTTGTATTCCATACTGTAACTTACCTCTGATCTCAAGGCTTCTTCTGCGATCTGGAAGCAAACAGCAGCTATACAAACCCTTCCATATAAGCCTTCTAACTCTCCTGAGTCTCATTACATTGCAACAATTCCCAGATCATTTATAAAGGCCCTGCAGATTTCTGGATTTTATTATGCTATATTTTATCTTAAAGCAGCACTAAACCCAAATATATTTAATTTTATTTCTTTGCATTTTTAACAAAATCATTTTTTATAATTCATTAATATTAGGAATGGGCAAAATAGGCTCCAATAAATTGAAAAAAAAAGTTTGAAACTGACTTCAATGCCTTTTTGCAAATTTTTGGAGAAAGTGGACAGATTTGACCATGTCAGGGAATGGTAGAGGGTGCTAAGGAGGCAAATGTAGGGAAGGTAAGTACTTCAGGCAGGTGCTAATATTGTGCTTACAGGAACAGGGTGGCAAAGATGTAGGTTTCCAGTGGAGTGGAAAATAAACAGGATGGAGCAGGTGTAGAGAACTAGATGGAACAGATTAGGTGGAGGACTGGAGCGGGCTAAGAGGCAGAAACAGGAACAGGAGTGGGCTAAGAACAGTGGCACAACAGCAAGCAATGGAGCAGACAAAGACTCTTGGAAAGGACGATGCAGGCATAGAATCAGGTCAGGATGGGGGTAATGAGCAGTCAGGACTGGAGCAGGACAGACAGGACTGGAGCAGCACTGGAGAGAAAATCAGGCAGTACTGGAGAGCAGAACAGACAGGACTGGATCAGGACTAGAGAGCAGAGCAGTTTTGGGGTATGGTTTTGTTTAAATAAATAAATCCATAAATAAATAAATAAAATGTCAGTTTTGTTTGGGTAGCAAGTTAGTGAGACATTTCCAATTGGACATTTATACGTATATAGAGCACAAGCTAAGTCATTATTTTCTTACATAGCTCAGAATATACAAAAACATCGATATAGGATTCCAAATAACCACAAAAATGAATTAAAAAAAAATAAATAAAAAAACTTAGTGCACCGATCATGTACAAACAGTATGAAATTTGCAGACCGTCATTTAAGTTTGGCCATGTAGTTCTTTAAAGTTACCCCAGGTGTCCCAGATTTTTGGTATTGATTTAAAGTAACTGCCATCCAGTCAATAGTGTCATCCAGTCAATAGTGTTGTTAATTGGCATTTTGCATCCCTGCATCATTGGTTATGTGGAGATTTTCCAGTATAAAAGACATGAAATAATAGCTCCCTGTTGGCTTTGGTGTAATTTATTGGATACATTTGTAGGATGGCTATTTCCGGGTTTTTAGGCACTTGGAGTTGTAGTACTTGCAAGATGAATTAGAAAATGTTTTGCCAAAATGGTGAAATGATTTGACATTGTGACCAGCAGGTTGTTGGATCAGTTGGTATGATCTCCATAAGTTAAGTGCCATCTATGTATCAACTTGATTTGTGCTTCTACATAGTTAGTGCATTTTGTTGTACCTTGCGGTGCTGTCAGGGCCTTTTGCCATTGTTGTATGGTGAACGTTTACTGAAGTTCTTGCTCCCATTTTTGCATGTAGGGCAGCTTATGGTCTGGGCCATGTGCTATTTGTAGTTTGTAATAGTCTGAAATTAGTCCCTTGCTGCTCCATGCTTGTTTATAAAGTTATTCAATGTAGGTTTGTTGCCTAAGGGTTTTGTAGTCTTGGGTCTGAGAGCAAAGCAAATATATATAATTTGGCAGTAGGTTTATTGGTCTGTAGTATATATATATATATATATATATATATATATATATATATATATATATATATATATATATATATATATACTAAGTCTTGTGGTAGGAAGAACTTTTATGAGACTTTATCTGTTGTTATTGTTAAGCCAGATTTGAAATCAATCCCTCTTTTACATCCTAGTGGGGCTTGCATACAGATAGCTGTTTCCAGGATGGAAGCTATGTGGTATGCCTTTATATCTGATATGCCCAGGCCGCCTGAGGTCCTGGTGTACTGTGCTGTTTGACTTTTGAAGGATTGTCTTGCCATATAAATTTGTCGAGTATTCGTTGGAGCGACTTGATCTTTACAAATGGAAGGGTTCTAAATAGGTATAAAAACTGGTGTAATGAATTCATCTATACAGCTACTATGTGGCTGAACCATGAAATATATTCTTTACACCACTACAATCTTGAGTTATCTTGTGTAGACGAGGTTGATAATTCAATCGGTATATGTGCTCTGGAAGTTTAACCCCTTCGTAAACTAAGTATGAATCTCTCCACTCAAGTGGGGATGTACTTGAGATAGCAGCTAGGGTGTTCTGAGAAACATTTATTGGTAACCCTTGTGTTTTAGCTGTGTTCATTTTGTACCATGATACCTTTTGGAAGGATGATAATTGTTTTCATCAAATTTGGTAGCGATACTATCAGGTTGGTTGGCACAATCTGTCCTGACTCAACAATTTTCATCAAAAATAGGGCTGGTTCTCTTTTTGTGAATTCAATCTACTTTTTGTGAATTTTTCATGTACTATATGTGTTGTTGGCCCAGAAAAAATGCATTATTTTGTGCCAATTGCATTATAAAATGTCTGCATAAGCAAATTGTATTTTTTGGTGAATTTTCACTAAACATCCACAGTTAGCGCTTTAGTAAATGTGCCCCCAAGTGTTATGTGAATCAGCATGATCTTCTGACTAAAATCTCCTCTTGAGTAGGTCAAATAAAACAACCTTTTTTTAAAGTGCCATAAGGTTTCTACAGTTTAGATGTGTCTCAGTAGGAGCACAATATGCAGACTATACAGTTTGATGAACTGAAATACCAGCTTTATGGCATTACCAAGATGTCTTGTATTGTGACCCCCTGTGCATCAACAAGTGTGCAGCCATCCTGGTGGCATCTGAGTAGTAGGGATGGGCGAATTTGACCAGTTTCGTTTCGCCAAAAATTCACCGCTGGCAGAATGTCACTAATGCCCATTAAAGTCTATGGGCGTCATAGTTGTTTTTGACGCACAATGCCATACAAGTCTATTGGCGTCATTTTAGCAGCGAAACAAGGCGAAAAAATCCCCCATCCCTACTGAGTAGCTGAGGGCTCCTCCCGAGGCCAAAGGCGGCTGCGACAGGCAGAAACACAAGCCGAGACCAGGGTGCTTGGCATCGGTTCTAGATTTAGGGTGCCAACCATTACAGTTGGTCTCTGGCATATCTTACCAGTTTTTTGGCAGCTGCAGAGCCAATGCTTTTGTAGTTGGAATATCTGCTCTGTTGTGGGACTTGTGAGGCATGTTGCTGGGAAGCGTTAAATAGCCATGGGGCCATCTTGGGAACCGGGCTGTGAGAGAGCTGTTCCATGTCTCACTCCAGGATCATGTTTTTTTTCCCCATTATTGCACCAGAAAGTGTAGGCTGGAGGTCCAGATCTATGTGTATTCATTTTGTTAATATTGACATAGAGCCTACATTGTGTCCACCCTGTTGAGCCCATAGGCACGCCCTCATTATTAGTATTCCTACCTATTTAAATATGTTTCTACATGTATATCTACATGTTTTGTTTTGCTGGAGAAAAATACATATTGATTGAAAAAACACATAAAAATGACTACCCATGACTGAAAATGTGATATTTTTCTGCAATTTGGAGAAAATTGGCCAACTTATCACTACTATTCAACTCATTAGAACACTGCCACTTTGAGTCTTTGATTATCTAGTGTAATACATTTTTAAGCATTGTACACTAAATTATATAGCATTATGATTATTTCTTTATGTTCCCTTACTTGCATATAGTAATGAGTGCTTATAGAAATCAATTCTAACAAAAAATTGATTGTAGGAGCACTTTCTAAAGACATTTTTAAATTATTGTTCTTCAACTATTGTAGATATTTTTTGTCCAGTTTGGATTTCCAGCCTTTGCAGATTTCTTTTAAGGGATGCTTTAAGTTCCTGGTTCCTCAAACTGTAGATCAGAGGATTTAAAAATGGAGTTAATACTGCATAAAGTATAGAAGCCACAATGTCCTCACCATACTTATCATGTGCATATGAGGGAAAGTAGTTGAAGAAAACAGTAGTGTAAAATATAAAGACCACAGTAAGATGAGAGGAGCAGGTAGAGAATGCTTTGGATCTCATCTGTTTTGATGGGATTTTAAGTACTGTGGTGATTATAGTGATGTATGGGAAAAAGGTGACTCCTAAAGAACCTACTCCAAGCAATATTCCCATGATAAATATAAGCAATACATTAATGAATGTGTCACTACATGAGACCTCAAGGAACTGGGGCAGGTCACAAAAGAAATTTTGCAAAGCACCAGTCCTACAAAATAGCAATTTACTTAAAAATACAGTGTGTAACAAGGATTGTGCTGCACCAAAAACACAAACCATAGATACAAGTTGAACACAAACTTTCCAGCTCATTATCTGCATGTAGTGAAGAGGGCGGCAGATGGCAATGTATCTGTCACAGGACATCACTGCCAGCAGAAACACTTCTGATGTAGAGAAAAATAAGAAGAAGTAGATCTGAGTTATACAAGCTCTCACTGAAATTACTCTTTTTGTGTGAGTAAATCAAAGAGCATCCTTGGGACAGTGACTGAGGAGTAACTCATATCCAGACATGCCAGGGTTCCAAGGAAGAAGTACATGGGGGAGTGAAGATGGGAATCAGTGATAATCAGGAAAAGGATAAGAAGGTTTCCAGTTAAAGTCATAAGGTAGATCAAGAGAAACACCAGGAACAGAGGAAACTGAAGACTTGGAAGATCTAGAAGACCAGTGAGAACTAACATATTCACTATTGTTTGGTTTTCCATTTCACTTTTCAAATGATCAGGACACAGACTTATGTGTATAGAACACCTGTGTTTTGAGATTTCAAGGATGAACATAGTTTGTGTATATAATGTTTGACTCCATAGTGTGAGAAATCTGTGCGCTATCAAAGATGGGTCGGTATTGTGAGTAATTGTGTTTCTGTAATATGAGTATTCATGCCTGCTTAGTTTGAGCACTGAGAATGTGTGAGCATTTATAAGAGCATTAAATATAGCGTGTATGTGTATTTTACACCAGATTCTCCATAAATTAACCCAAGTGACCCTGTACATTACATATATTTGTTTATATATAAAATCTATTTTCTAGAGTCTTGGAATTTATAGAGCCTAAAAGGAGACAGACACCTGAAATGACTTACATAATCAAGGAAGCTTGGTTCTTTTTAACCTTTCCTGCATGTGAAAAATCAGCTTAATTCTTCATGAAAGATCCTGAATTGGGCCAAATCCCAAAAAAAAGTGGATTCAGTGCATGCCTAACTGAAACTTACACTTATAAAATACCAAAACAATGCTTTTACAGAATTGGCAAGAAGGTAGTTGTATACACAGCCCATTAGATATGGGAAAATTATGCAACAGAAGTTGTACAGTATTAGCAAAATAAATGCTATGTACAGGGCAAACCTTTGAACCAACATTATATTCCTTTCCAGACACTCTGATTTGCATAAGTGTTTGGAAGATTTCATATTTAATAACTCATTGCTAGGGATGTAGCGAACGTCGGAAAAAAAGTTCGCGAACATATTCGCGAACTTGCGCAAAAATGCGAGCGGTTCGCGAACGGTTCGCGAACCCCATAGACTTCAATGGGAAGGCGAACTTTAACATCTAAAAAAGACATTTCTGGCCAGAAAAATGATTTTAAAGTTGTTTAAAGGGTGCAACGACCTGGACAGTGGCATGCCAGAGGGGGATCAAGGGCAAAAATGTATCTGAAAAATCTGCCTGTGTGTGCTTGGAAGAGATAGTGTAGGGGGAGAGCTGTTAGTGATTTCAGGGACAGATGATAGTAAGTTTGCTGGCTAGTAATCTGCTTGATACTGCTCTGTATTGGAACAAAAAAATAAATAAAAGCAGTCCTTACAAGGACTACTGTTATTGCAGCAGTCAGCAGATGAGATCAGAAGCAGGACAGCTGCCCACTGCAGCTACATACAGAGCACTGCAGTAGAAGGTAGATTACTAGCCAGCAAAGCTACCTAAGCTTAAATGTCCCTCAAACCCCTGCAGACTTCTGTCCCTCCAATAACAGAGCAGTATCAAAACGATTACTAGCCAGCAAACTTTCAACTGTCCCTGAAATCACTAACAGGCAGCAGCTCTCTCCCTACACTATCTCTTCAGCACACACAGGCAGAGTGAAAAAAACGCTGCAGGGCTTCGGTTTTTATAGGGAAGGGGAGTGGTCCAGGGGAGAGCTTCCTGATTGGCTGCCATGTACCTGCTGGTCTGGGGTGAGAGGGCAAAAAAAAGCGCCAACAATGGCGAACCCAAAATGGCGAACGTCGCGCGACGTTCGCGAACTTCCGGCGAGCGCGAACACCCGATGTTCGCGCGAACAAGTTCGCCGGCGAACAGTTCGCGCCATCTCTACTCATTGCTGTTACATGGTCATATTTCTGGCTTCTGCCTCTCTAGAAATGATATTCTTCTCTTTGGATTTGTGTATTCCGTAATGCACCTTACATCCAATCTCAGGACTTTTTGTGAGATCAGAAAGCAGAAATGAGCTATAAAAGCTTTCCGTCTAAGCCACCTGACTCTCCTGAGTCTCATTACATGTCAGCTATTCCCAGGTCATATATAATGGCCCAGCAGATTTCTGAATTGTGTTATGCTATATTTTATTATATTTTATTATAAGGTAGCACTAAACACAAATATACAGTATAACCCCAAATTTACGTCCCGGATTTAATGTTTTCTCACCTTTTATGCCTTTTTTTGCAGTCCCACCAATTTTTATTGTATTTCTATGGGCTAAATTGCTAAATTTTCACCTCAAAATACCTCGTACTTCAGCAAATAAAAGTTCCTTGTATCTTGCGATCACAGATGCATCTTGGTTCATTTGACACACGACCATAGCTTTGTGCTCAAGCAACCAAGCTTACCCTAAATGATTCATTAGAAACGACACTGTACAATGGAGCATAGTCTTGCTGCTCATCTCTAGGCCTCACCTGTGCCCTGTAGGCAGCTAATACAGTACTGTATGTTCAAAGTGAGTAGCCTGAGGCTCTGTTATTGTTGTGGCACACTATTACTGTACTGCATTACATCTCACTGCTGCACGCAGCCAAGTACTTTATTAGAAAAAATATATTTTACCAGTTGAGCTGAAATTGGCCTCTGCCTCTTACATGCATATACAGTAGTTGGAGATGTTGGTTTAATGAAAAGCACTCACCCTGGTTGTTCAGTGGTGCGGCAGGGACACCCGCCACGTCGCTCCTCTTCAGCTGCCATCTTGGATTCTTAGGGCGCGTGAGCCTGCATCTCTTTGTTTATATGGACGCAGACGCACTGGTGTAATGACGCAGGCGCACAAATGTGCGCAATGGCGTGAAAATTGAACACTATAAAAGACCCATTTGGGCTTTCAGACCTTGCCCGTTATAGGTTTATCCTGGTGATGTTTAAGCTTTGAGCTATTTGATTCTGGTTTGATTCCTGTTTTGACCCCTGCCTGGCTTTTGACGATTCTACCTTCTGTATCCTGACCCTTGCCTGATTACCGACTACCTCTTCTGCCTAATCCTTCTGATTGACTTCCTGGTTTGACCCTTGCCTTCCTGACTTAGTTTGTACTCTGCCTGCCCTGCCCCGACCCGACCCGACCTGATCTGACTACAATTCTGTCTCAATACCATGTACCACGACCTTCTGCCCAAAGACTTTGCTTTATAGTTGTGCCCCTCTGCTTGTCTAGAACCCCTCACCTTGCACCTCTCGTTTTAAGACCTGTCGGCATCTGAGTAGCTGAGAGCTCCTCCCAGGGCCAAAGGTGGCTGCTACAGGCAGAAGCACAAGCCAAGACCAGGGTGCTTGGCATCGGTTCTGGATTTAGGGTGCCAACCATCACAGTTGAGCAGGAAAGCATTAACAAGACAAATTATCCCAGTTTAATTGATGCGGGTACATCAAATGCATGGTAAGTATTCCAGAAAGAATTCCTTCTCCTATGGTAAAAGAAGGAGGTATATTGAACTCAGAAAAATACGTGAGCAATGAGGTGAACTTCCCTTGTCAAGCAGGTTTTTTTGTTGGTAAGTGCATGGAAAAGGATAAAGAAGCAAATAAAGAAAATATTTGTCCAATGAAATTAAGGAAAAGTTATGGAAAAATGAATATGTAGATTTTTTTATACTTTTACCCCTTTAAAGATTTAATCTGGACAAGTGGGAATGGGGAAAATAAGCCAGTAAACAGGAGGATGAGGATAAAAGGAGGTTTAGGTTTATTCCACACACATTTGGAAACTGGCTTCAAGCTTTTTCCATCCTGGCAAGTATAAGTGGGGAACGTACAGTATGCTAAAAAAGTGTTATTTATTTTGTTATTTAGAAATGATTTTGGAGGCTTATAGGCTCCATGGTGGTACAGCCTGGCTTCGCTATGATGAACAATTTAGGCAAAGAATGTCTGTACCTTGATTACTTTAATGGATCATAAAAATATCATCTTTGGATTTGGCTTATGAATACCAACAGACCTAGTAGGGACTGGCGAGCAAGGAACCGGAAGCCGGTCGGTCAGTAACAAAAAGGCTTTCAATGAAGGAAATTGTGGGAGGCAGGATGTAAATATATAGGCGTTCCATATCACACTGATACTTTATCATAGGCTACTCTAGCCTATGATTAAGTATAAGTGTGATATGAAACACGTAAGGCTGACACCTTGTATACAGGAATAAAGTTACCTATTATTTGACAAGACTGCCAGGAGGAGTGATCTTTGGAAGTGCCTGCTCATTTTGTTTGCTATTGTATGCAATGTAGACTGCCTGTTGACAAATTAACTGAGCTATTGCGAGCAGTAAATGAGGCTATTAATTTTAAGAAAATCACATTGAAAAGCTTACAATCACTATTGGGTAGATTCAATTTGCTTGTAAGATTGTACCTGCAGGACGGAATTTTTCCAGACGTCTATCACTGGCAACAGAGGGTATTAAGAAACCATACCACTTCATGCGATTTAGCAAGGAACACAAATGAGACTTGGAGGTTTGGAAAGCATTTTTACAACCATACAATGGTATTTCTTTATGGCAGGATAAGGAGTTTTCAAATGTGGACATTAAGATATGCACAGATGCAACAGGAGAGAGATGTATGGAAGGATACTTTCATGATATATGGTTTTCTGAACCATGGCCATGTGAGTGGTGCAGAATGGATATTACCAAGAACATGGTTTCTCTTGAATTGGTACCTATAATGACATTACTTGAGATCTGGGGTGATGAGTTTGCAAACAAAAAAGTCTTATTTTCTTGAAAATATGGGAGTTGTGCAGGTTTTGAATAAAATTAGTGCATTTTCAATACCTGTAGTTGGCTTAGTCTTGTTATGCATGAAAGGAAATATTTGGTTTAAAGGCTGAGAAAGGTTTTTTCTCAATTTCAGTTAGGATAAATGAATGCAATTAGGAATTCTTAGGCACCTGCAACATGGAAAGCTTACAGATGATGGGTGATAATGGGCAAGGTGGAAAGTTCAGAAAATTTTGATACATTCTTACTGTATTTAGCCCAGTTGTCTGAAAAAGGATGCTCTTATAACATGATTAGAAGTAATGGGCGAATAAATTCTGTGACACGAATTTGCAGCAAATTTTCATATTTTGGCTTAAGCGAATTAATTCAACTGCGGCAACAATTTGCCGGTGAAAAATCAACATATTCAAAAATATATTGGCAGCCCGTCAGAATTGGCATTGCATAAAAATTGTTGTACCTCAATATTATTTGTGACTTTACTGCATTTGAACTGAATAGTCGCAAGTATAAAAATTGTCGCTAGCATCAAAATTGATTTGCATCAAAATAATTTTGACGCTCATTGACTTGACAATTGTGTTTGACAAATTTTTCCGCACAGATTTTGGCAAAGATTCGTCCATCACTAATGATTAGTAGAAAGCACTTAGTTTCCTGTTTAAACTATTAGATATAAAGGATGTCACGAAAACATTTATAATGAGACAGATACTTAAAAGCTTTAAAAAAGGGCAAGCTAAGAAAAATAAAATGAGAACCCTATTATTGGTTCTTTTGAATAGGGTATTTGACCAGCTTCAGAAATTTGGTTCTTATACTTACGAAGAAACTCTGTTTAAATTAGCCTTTTCATTGGCATTTTATGGGGTTTTGAGAATTCATTAATTAATTTCAAGAAAAGGCAATGGGGGATTGTTGTTTGAGGATGTTCACATCTCAGAGAATCAATTGTCTATTTATTTAGGATTCTCCAAAACTGATATACATAGTTACATAATTACACAATTAAATTGGGTTGAAAAAAGACTAAGTCCATCAATTTCAACCCCTCCAAATGAAAACCCAGCATCCATACAAACACACCTCCCTACTTTTAATTCTATACACCCATACCTATACTAACTATAGAGCTTAGTATCACAATAAAGGCATTAACTGTATCAGCGTCACAACATCACCCGGCAGTGCATTCCACAACCTCACTGTCCTGACTGTGAAGAACACCCTACATTGCTTCAAATGAAAGTTCTTTTCTTCTAGTCTAAAGGGGAGGCCTCTGGTACGGTGATCCACTTTATGGGTAAAAAGCTCCCCTGCTATTTGTCTATAATGTCCTCTGATGTACTTGTAAAGTCTAATCATGTCCCCTCGCAAGTGCCTTTTTTCCAGAGAAAACAACCCCAACCTTGACAGGGTACCCTCATAATTTAAGTCTTTCATCCCTCTAACCAATTTAGTTGCACTTAGTCTCTGCACTCTCTCCAGCTCATTTATATCCCTCTTAAGGACTGGAGTCCAAAACTGCCCCCATACTCCAGATGAGGCCTCACCATGGACCTATAAAGAGGCATAATTATGTTTTCATCCCTTGAGTTAATGCCCTTTTTTATGCAAGACAGAACTTTATTTGCTTTAGTAGCAACAGAATGACACTGCCCAGAATTAGACAACTTGTTATCTACAAAAACCCCTAGATCCTTCTCAGTTAAGGAAACTCCCCAACACACTGCCATTTAGTGTAGAACTTGCATTTATATTATTTTTGCCAAAGTGCAACATTGAACCTCATTTTCCAGTTTTCTGCCCAGTTTTCCAACTTAGACAAATCACTCTGCAAAGTGGCAGCATCCTGCATGGAACTTATAGTTCTGCACAATTTAGTATCATCTGCAAAAATAGAAACAGTACTTTCAATGCCCACCTCCAGGTCATTAATAAACAAGTTGAAAAGCAAGGGACCTAGTACAGAGCCCTGCAGTACTCCACTAAAAACACTGGTCCAATTGGAAAATGTTCCATTTACCACCACTCTTTGTAGTCTATATTTTAGCCAGTTCTCTATCCAGGTACAAATACTATGTTCCAGGCCAACATTCCTTAATTTAACCAGTAACCTTTTGTGTGGCACTGTATCAAATGCTTTAGCAAAGTCTAAGTTAATCACATCCACTGCCATCCCAGAATCGAGGTCTCTACTTACCTTCTCATAAAAAGAAATTAAGTTAATCTGGCAAGATCTATTATGCATAAAACCATGCTGGCACAAACTCATAGTATTATGATTTGCTATGAAGTCCAGTATCTTATCCTTTATTAAAGGAAAACTATACCCCCAAAATGAATACTTAAGCAACAGATAGTTTATATCAAATTGAATGACATATTAAATAATCTTACCAAACTGGAATATATATTTACATAAATATTGCCCTTTACATCTCTTGCCTTGAACCACCATTTCATGACTCTGTCTGTGCTGCCTCAGAGATCACCTGACCAGAAATACTACAACACTAACTGTAACAGGAAGAAGTGAGGAAGCAAAAGGCAGAACTCTGTCTGTTAATTGGTTCATGTGACCTTACATGTGGTTTGTATGTGAGCACAGTGAATCTTACGATCCCAGGGGGCGGCCCTTATTTTTTAAAATGGCAATTTTCTATTTATGATTACCCAATGGCACATACTACTAAAAAAGTATATTATTATGATAATGGTCCATTTACATGAAGCAGGGTTTTACACATGAGCTGTTTTACTCAGTATCTTTTAATAGAGACCTACATTGTTTGGGGGGTATAGTTTTCCTTTAACTCTTCGAAAAGCTTTCCTACCACTGACGTCAGACTAACTGGCCTATAGTTTTGAGGCTGAGAACGGGATCCTTTTTTGAATAGAGGCACCACATTAGCAATTCGCCAGATCTCAATGAATCCTGAAAAATTAAGTAAAGAGGTTTGGCAATCACAGAGCTAAGCTCGCTAATTACCCTGGGATGAATACTATCTGGCCCTGGATCTTTGTTAATCTTAATATGTTCTAGTCACTTTTGAAATTCCTCAAGTGTAAACCATGCATCATTAGTTGTATTACTAGAATTGGAGCTATTAAGAAGGAAAACTTCACATATTGGTTCCTCATTTGTGTAGACAGATGAAAAATATGAGTTCAGAATCTGCGCTTTTATTTTGTTTTCATCAACCAGCTGACCCCCCTCTGATAGTAAGGGTCCCACCCCTTCCTGCTTCATTTTTTTACTCTTAACATATTTAAAAATTATTTTGGATTTTTTTTACTGCTTGCTACAGTATCCTTTTCTATATCAATTTTAGCTTTAGCTTGCTTCTTTGTGTGATTTATTGGCCTCCTTGTAACTTATAAATGATTCCAAAAACAAAATATATATATATTATATTTGGAAAACAAAAATTAATTGTGCTAAATAGAGTACATGAGAATACTACTTGCCCAGTGACCTGTTTTGAGGAATTTTTGAAACAAAAACCAAAGATGGGATCAATATTGTTAATACACAAGGGGGAAGATTCCCTAAAGTTGCTAGCGACAATTCACCACCAATTGATCCGCAGGGACATTGCCAATTCACTAACAGGCATAGAGGACAATTAGCTAGTGAACGAGACCATCGCTCTGCCAATTCACTAAAGTGCAGTACTGCATTACCTTTTTCGCCAGAGTTTCCGTCACCACCTCAGACCAGGCGAACTGCTAAAATAAAGCTACATCTTCTTCAATCTTATGTCAGTTACATTATAGCCTGTGTGCCGGAAATGCATTAAAGTTGGAAAAAACGTTGGCGGCTTTTTTAAGCTGTATTGCCTGCAAAAGTCCTAACTATTAAACTTTTTTATGTTAACATTTTTCCCCAGACATTTGAAGGGCATGGAACATTCATTTTAGGGTGGGCTCATGTGTAGGGCATTAGAGAATCTCTTTTGTCTTCATTCAGGTTCCTTGGAAATTTGTAAGAAAAAGTACCCACTTCAAGCATTTGCATCAACATCTCTAATAAAGACATCCATATGACTTTAAATTACCTGCCCTATTCACGCCCAGGACTCAACTTTGCATTTTCGTGAATTTGTGTAGTGGTTACGAATTTATGTATGGCGGAGTGGTGCGGACTGTGTTGAAGCGGTTGCTGGCAACAATTCGCCCTTTAGCGAATTTTCCCCAAGAACAGGAAAGCCTTATCAGTTTACCATTTTATGACAATTTCTAAAAGGTGCATCGGGAGCTTAGGACTTGATGAGAAGGAGAATCCTTTGGGATTGGGGCTGCAAAACAAGCGAAGTTTTGGGCTGATGGAGATACAGTACAGTATGTACGGTGGGGAGATGGGACGCCGACCGCTATAAGTCTTATGTTAGATGCCAGTTGATGCAAGAATAGTCTGGTGCCAAAGCATATTATGTTAATATCTTATTTATTTATATTAGGTTCAACACAGTGCATCTCCTGGATTATAGGATATTATTTTATAGTAAGGGCAATGAAGAGAGCAGATATCTGAAAGGATGGGAGACTACTTGGTTTTTCAAGAGAGGAAATAGAAGTAAAATGGTTTGGTAAGGGAGGAATGTGCTAGGATGCAGTAGTACCAAGTGTATGGGAGATAGAAAGTTCAGAGCTTATTCCCAATATAATGCTGATTCACTCAGGGGGCAATGATTTAGGAGCTTACCCAATAAAAAACCTCATTTAAGATATGAAGAGAGATTTATGGGAGTTTATGTTGACCATTCCAGGACTGACATTGGTGTGGTCGGAGATAATTCCAAGAAAGGTAGGGAGATATGTCAGGTCCCATGAAGCATTGGATAGAACAAGGGTACAAGTTAATAGCAAATATGTGTAATTTTGTTAAGAGGTTAGGGAGGAAAGTAATGAGACATAAAAATATTGAATTCCAAAGTAACCTTATAGGTCCTGATGGGGTACTAAATGATGATTGGTCTGGATTTCTTTCTATAGGAAAGGCTGGAAGGTGCTTTTGAAGTGTGGAAGAAGATGAATGCCTGAGGAAACAGTCATTCATCTCTGGTGGTAAGGCATGATATTTTGAAAGCTATTTCAGAACTACAAGACATATTTAGAATACACAAGGGGTTACGGGCAGTTGGGAAAATGGGATGGATAAAGGTGATTACCCGAAGTTTGAGGGCAGTTGTTCCTGTGGTTAATTGCATAAATGCTGTGGCCAGTTTATTCCCATACATTGTGCCCGGTGTGTTATTTAAGTAACTTTAATGAGTCGGGCCAATTCCTTGGTCAAGATATTGACTTATACAGGTCATCAACAGGTCTGATATGGCAGATTTTCAAATTCAGGATTTTTGCAGCATCAGGGTATAATAAAACTTGAAAAATTCAAGTCTTTTTTCCTCTACAAATTTGAGTTTTCTAGTGAAAAGAGTTGGAATTTATCAAGGTTTTAACATTCTGATTTTAATAAATAAGCCCATCAAAGTTAAAGTCTCAGTGTGTTACCCACAATTTTATTAAAGATAATTAATTGCATTTAATTAAAGGAAACCCTGAGCCAAAAAAAATTAAAAATTCTTACTAATTCATTCGAAGTTTAAATTCTGATTATTTTTGTAGTTTTTTTACACTGAAACACAAGAAATCAAATTATGCTTTCAAAAAGTAGTTTTTTTTTAAGTGCAAAAATTTGTTAAACTTGGCATGTAAAATCTGCAGATATCATGTAGAAGTCAATGGGAACTTATATCACAAAAACACCAAACAATTAGGGGCACATTTACTAAACTCGAGTGAAGGATTCTAATGAAAAATACTTTGAATTTCGAAGTATTTTTTTTGGGTACTTCGCCCATCGAATAGGCTACTTCGACCTTCAACTACGAATCGAACTATTCGAACTAAAAATCGTTCGACTATTTGACCATTCGATAGTCGAAGTATTGTCTCTTTAAAAAAAACTTTGACTACCTACTTTGCCAACTAAAACCTACCGAGCTCCAATGTTAGCCTATGGGGACCTACCCCATACATTTTTATGTTTTTTTATCAAAGAAAAATTGTTCAATCGATGAATTAAAATCTTTCGAATCGATCGAATGATTTTTTTCTTCGATCGAACAAAGTTTTATGCAAATCCTTCGAATTGGGTAAGAAATGTGGTACTGTATGTGGTGTTGCGTTTGGTTGTTAAGCAAAGTGAGGCTTCTCGAAAGAAGTGCGTTTTCAGAGATTTCTTGAAACCTTAAAGGATGGGAGAGTCGGACAGACTGTGGGAGAGAGTTCCAGAGGAGGGGTGCAGCCCTTCCAAAGTCTTGAATGCCATATAATGTTATAAATCAGCCATTATATTGTCATTCCTTTCAAATATTTTCAGTTTTGCTGTTACTGTTTCTTTAAGTATACATCTAACATTATACAAATTAAAATTTTAATAAATGGGCCTTTAAGTCAGTCATCTTGTTAAACAAGTCTTTGCAGACAAGCATACAGAAGTGATGGGAGGTTGGTAGCACATAGTTATCCCATAGAATGCCCCTAGTGTTTCCATATTTTATTGAAAATTCATAACCATCTTTAGACATTGAGGATTTCCTATAAGAAATATTAAATGTGATTTAGCAAAATGTATACTATCATCCCATTTCCTTATTTCTATTTCATTTAATATGTACTTAGTAACTAATGCAGTATGGTTTTCATCCAAAAAATAAATACAGGTTTAATAAAAATCCATATTTTAACAATCTAGTAATTTTTTTGTGATTCTTCAGCTAAGCATTGTTCTGTAAGATCCCATCAATGCATTGCTATATCTGATTATGCAATCTCCATGTCACCACAAACACTTCTTTTGCGAATAGTCATATGATGAGATAGATTGGTGTTAGGGTTGTTGGATGCCTCATGCCTGCGATAGATGGGCATTATATGGTTTATAATGGTAATACCAAAGTTATGGGCCTCTAGATGTTCTCAACTACAAATACCTATAGTCAAAGTTTATCTGGGTATCCTAATTTTTCTATATCTACCTACATGGACACATAACATGTTAGGAAATCAAATACATTTCAGCTTTTGTACATGCAACATCAAAATAGTCAATAAAATTCAAAAATTCCATAAGTATCACAGATATGTTCTAGAATATCCTCAATGTGCCCAGGGGTGGTAAATATACAGTATCTGAAAACACATGGGAACCTATTAAATAATAACTGTGTGATTATTATTCTTATTATTATTTGATAAAGAAGTTTCTATTCATTATATTAGGAGCTCTTTGGTGGAAGGTATGAAACCTCTGCTGCAAAGGTTATGCAATAAAGTGTTCTTGAGTAGTGATGGGTGAATTTATTCAAAATGTAATGGCCGGCGGTGAAACACTGAAATTTGCCACAAATTCATACCTGGCGAATAAATTCACCCATCACTATTCTTGAGTCTAGAGTTTACTCAACACCTCAAATCTTATTAGATATGTATATCAAAATAATTATAGTAGATTGAAAAAAAAAACATGCATCAATTTTAATCTTTTGCCAAGTGAAACATTTTATTGTATTAGATCCACAAAAGGGAGACCCCATTCTGATATTTTGTTCAATTTTCCCCTCAGGGATCTTCTGTAAAGTTTATCCCACCCTAGGCACATATTGATAAAAAAAATTATGTGATTTGATAAACACCTTTTAACAAATAAAACCGGATGCATCTGTGATCACTTTACACTCCAAAGTCTCAATCATTTATGCATTTTTTTATTCATACATTTATCAACATTAGATTTCTTCTACCACTTAGATGTCAATATTGACACATTCTGAATGGAGCTCTGCATTTATTTATGAGCTGATTAAGTATATGAGCCTAATACAGAACCCCACTTGGAACCCTAGTCCAATTATGAAATATATATTTGACAACAACTCACTGAACAATATCTTTTAGCTCTTCTCTATCCATGTACAAAGAGCACTAGCCGGCAGCACTAAGACCAACAGTTTAGAATATGAACATTAATGTAGCACTGTCTCAACATCTTTGCAAATAGATTGCACATCACATCCCAGTCAATATCCCTGGTCAATTTTCTACTTATTGCATCATAAAAACAACAAAAAATATATTATTCCATTCTCAACAACATAATATTGAATGTAATCCTTTTATTAACAAGAGATGTCAAATTTACAAGCCCATAGTTGCCTGGTGGTGGCCATAATTTTCCAATACTGGAATAATAACTTTATTACTATATTATATCTCCCAATCCAATAATCTTAGGGCACATTTTTTTAACATGACTGCTAAAATGAACATTTAATTGTATGGCTCTCGCCAACTCTAAGCTCAACAGATGCCCAAGTAAGAAAACAGCATTGAGAAAACACAAAAAAAACCTTGACATATTTCATAGGAAAATTTTACACTTCATAAGCAATTTCTTTATTAGCATTTTGCCTGTGCTTTGTTTTGCAGGAAAAAAAAATACATCTTTTACTACTGGAAAACAGATTTTACAAAAATATCCACTGCAGGAGCAATTTATATTCCCATTTTTAAATTATTGTTCTTCAGCTATGTCGTTTTTTTGCCTTTGCAAAGCTCTTTTTGGGGATGATTTGAGTTCCTGGTTCCTTAAACTGTAGATCAGAGGATTTAAAATAGGGGTTAATACTGCATAAAATACAGAAGCCACATTTTACTCAGCATAATGATAATTAGCATATGAGTGAAAGTAGTTGAAGAAAACAGTACTGTAAACAATAAAGACCACGGTTAGATGAGAAGAGCAGGTGGAGAAAGTTTTGGATCTCTCCTGATTTGATGGGATTTTCAGTACCGTTGAGATAATCATAAAGTTCTGGTAAAAGGTGACTCCTAAAGGGCCTACTCCAAACAACAACCCCAAGAGAAATATAAACACTAAATTGATGAATGTGACACTACAGGAGACCTGAAGTAACTGGTAGGGATGGGCGAATTTGACCAGTTTCTTCAAAAATTTGCTGCCAGCAAAATGACGCAGACACCCATTAAAGTCTATGGGCGTCAAAAAAAGTTGTCGCACGGCGAAAAAAAATCTGTGGGCATCATTTCCGCGGCGAAACAAGGCGAACCTTGTAAATGGGGCAGATCACAAAAGAAATTTTGCAAAGCATTGACCAGCAAAATGTAATTTTGCTTAAAACTATGTGCAAAAAGGAATGTACTGCACTAAAAAAAACTGATTTTAGAATTAGTGATTTCAGGTTGTCACAAGTCTGCTGCCATATTATTCTTTAAATACGTTTTATATTTTTTAAACTCTTTAATGAAAGTTTTATTCATATTTTTATCAAAACCTGCATATACTTTAGTGATTAAAGCTAGATACACAGTTTTGCATTAGAAATGCACTTCAAATGAATGATTAGGCAATGTTAGGAAGTACAGTGAGAACATCAAATATTTTTAACCACGCTGTAAAGATTTATAGACAAAATAGGTAAGGAAAATAATGGAAAGAGAAGTAAACAGAACTTATTAACTTAAGTTATATTGTATTTTTATCTGTGTACATTTTATACATTAAATCATATATGAAATGTTGTTTATTTACATAGACACTTCCTGTGAGTTCTGAGCTTTATGGGTTAACTCCAAAACATTGGATTATTTACTAACTCTGTGAAAATTTGCACCATTTAAAACCTATGACATCTAAAACTACTGCTGTGGGTTACTGCCCAGTTGCACATTTGCCCAGTGGTGGTAAATTATCATGCTCCTGTCCTATATTTAAAGCGTCTGAAACTAAATAAGAAAATGTCTCATTTTAATAGATTTGCCATTATTTTTTCAATGAAGAATTTACTCTTCATCATCTCAAGCAGAACAAACACTTCTGCTGAAGAATATAACCTGTGGTTGGTTGTACAGAACATGATTAGGTTTGAACCCTGGTCCTACGCTGCCCAAGAAACTCAAATCTTGTTAAATATGGATATGGATATAGTTAATTACATATTATAAACACAATATAAACATACATCCTCTTTTTGTCCAAATTAAACTTTCTTTTCTATATTATTATATTATATTATTATATTAATTATATTATATATTATTAGACCCAGTCTGATACAGTATGGAATTTCCAGTTAACTAGAGCAAGTTAAGCCAAGCTCAGTTCAGATATGGAAATGATGATAGTAAAAGTTGAGATTGAGAACATTCTTAAAGGATAAGTAAACCTTAGAAATAAGTGAATGTAAAATTGTTAAGGATGCTATTGGAAGCACTTTTGCAATGTACATTCATTATTTATTTATTTTTAATTCCAAGATATTAAGGCATATATGTACTGTTGATATGAATGAATCTTGTTACAATGGGCCACCTGCTGGTCATTTTCCCACCAGTCTGACCACCAAGTAGTCAAGGAAGTTGTCAGGAGAAAGAAAGAGGCTGCTCTGATGTTCTTCTGCTTAGGAAAAAAATGAGAAACCTTTTTCAATTCTTTCCTAAGCAGAAGATTATCAGAGCAGCCTCTTTCTTTCTCCTGACAACTTCCTTGACTACTTGCTGGTCAGACTGGTGGGAAAATGACCAGCAGGTGGCGCTGCTGTAACAAAATTCATTCATATTCACAGAACATGTATCCCTTAATATGTTAGAATTAAAAAAATAAATAAATGACTGTACATTGTAAAAGTGCTTAGAATAGCCCCCTCGTCAATTTTTCATTCACTTATTTTGAAGGTTTACTTATCCTTTAAGAGAGGCCAGAAAAACTCTGTTAAGTTATAGTTTTTATAAGTCACTAATTAAATATCAGCAGCTATTGTAACAATTCATCATCTGCTTTTAATGAAATTCAGGGATTTTTCTCAGCTGGGCCGATCAGAAATGTGTCAACTAAATGTATCAGATATACCAGAGCTGCTTTAGAAGGTGAAAAATTAAACTTTACACATCAAAGTTGACTCATTGAAAACAACTAGGTGTTTGAAGGTGAACAACTCCTTTAAAATAGCTGTATTCTATGCACAAAAGAATTATATATTGCATTGGATACAGACATTTCTCCTGGATAAAATACAATGGTTAGAGTTGGTAGAGAGGGTTCTCCCCCTATATGAAAAGGCTTATGATAAAAGGGGCCATTTACAGGAATATTGGTTGACGGGTTACTAATATAAAAGGGTATTCATCTGTGATTGCCATACAACTGCACACATTTGCAAGGGACATATACGATTATTGGCAATTCTTTTTCCTCTCTATCTGTTTTTTATTTTTTATTTTTGAATGACTTTACAAAATATAATGTAAATGAAGGGGGTGTTCTGTTAAATAATTATGTTCTGCTTTTAGCAGTATACTAATCACACCTAACAAAGGGGTATTTGTCTGAAATGTTTGACTCAATAAACACAGGGGATCGTTCAGTGGAAAAGCAATTCCGCGTAGTGGTACTAGGTCCGTAAATATAAGTGGGTGCTGAACCCCATCAGCACTAATTACTGGAGTTTTATAACAAGATCCATCAGGTAAAAATGTGTGATAACATGGATACAATATACATACAAAATATAATATACTTTAAATTTAAGCAGTTGAAGCCAAAGTTCTCTTTCAATTAACTTAATCACCAAATTTATGATGCCTGTTTTCCCTTAAAGATTGATTTGTTATACCCATGCGATGCCATTCACATATATATTTAAATAAGCAACATGATAAGTTTGTTTTTTAGTTTTATGATTATTATTGTTATTATTATAGATGTTGAATATAACTTGATGGGAATTTGTAGCCTTAAAGTGTTACCATATTTAATTGAGCATTCATAGCCACCTGTAAACATTGAGTTTTTCCTATAAGAATAAAATGTGATTTCACAAAATGCATACTAGCATCCCAATTCCTTATTTCTGTTTCATTTTATGTGTACTTAATAATTAATGCAGGATGGTTTTCTTTAAAAAAAATATATACAGGTTTCATTAAAATCCATATAGTATTTTTTTGCAATTCTTCAGCTACACACTGCTCTGTAAAATCCCATCCATGCATTTATTCTCCCAAGCCAATAATCTGAGGAAACATTTTTTAACACGACTGCACCTTTTATTTTATGGCTCTTGTCAACTCTGAGCTCAACAGATGTCCAAATAAGAAAAACGCCATTGACAAAACACAAAAACTTTGACACATTTCATAGGAAACTGTTCTGTAGCAATTACATCATTAGCACTTTGGCCTGTGCTTTGTTTTGCAGGAAAAAACACATCTTTTTCTACTGAAAAAAATGCAGATTTAAAAAAAAAAATCTACTGATTGTTCTTCAGCTATTGTAGTTCTTTGCTCAGTGTTTTTAAAAAAAACGGAAGTCTTTGCAATGCTCTTTTTTGGGATGATTTGAGTTCCTGGTTCCTTAAACTGTAGATCAGAGGATTTAAAAAGGGGGTTAGTACTGCATAAAATACAGAAGCCACTTTGTCCTCACCATAATGATCATTTGCATATGAGCGAAAGTAGTTGAAGAAAGCAGTACTGTAAAATATAAAGACCACAGTTAGATGAGAGGAGCAGGTGGAGAAAGTTTTGGATCTCACCTGATTTGATGGGATTTTCAGTACAGTAGAGATAATTGTGAAGTACGTGTAAAAGGTGACTGCTAAAGGGCCTACGCCAAACAAAATCCCAGAGAGAAATATAAGCAATACATTGATGAATGTGTCACTACAGGAGATCTGAAGAAACTGGGGCAGATCACAAAAGAAATTTTGCAAAGCATTTGACCTGCAAAATGTAATATTGCTCAAAAAAACAGTGTGCAACAAAGAATTTAATGCACTAAAACAACTAATCAATGATAGAAGCCAAACACAAACTTTCCAGCTCATTATCTGCATGTAGTGAAGAGGACGGCAAATAGCAATATATCTGTCACAGGACATCACTGACAGCACAGATATCTCTGATGTACAGAAAAAGAAGAAGAAGTAGATCTGAGTTCTACAAGCGCTCACTGAAATGACCCTTTTATGTGTGAGTAAATCAAAGAGCATTCTTGGGACAGTGACTGAGGAGTAACTCATATCCAGACATGCCAGGGTTCCAAGGAAGAAGTACATGGGGGTGTGGAGATGGAAATCAATAATAATTAAGAAAAAGATAATAAGATTCCCAGTCAATGTCATAAGGTAGATCAGGAGAAACACCAGGAACAGAGGAAGCTGAAGACTTGGAAGATCAGACAGTCCAGCGAGAACCAACATATTCACTGTTGTTTGGTTTTTCATTTTAAGTTGACATGACTTGTGGATCCTCAATACCTATGCCCCTTCTTCTTTCCCAAATACTGACACTGACACCAATGCTGTAAATCTGAATGGAAAAGGCCACAACTTCATTTATGACACATGTTACTGTGAATATCAACCTCTCAACATACAAATTATATTCATAAACTCATCTCAACATATAATGATATTCATAAACCAATACATGAACAAATAAACCATTGTTGGCTGCATATAACTACATGTAATGTAACAACCTGACTTCATTTTCAAACCTGAGGCTCGTTCCCAACACCCTCATACTGTGGCACTGAACCAGACCTAGCCCTCAGGCCTATCTCTCACACTCGAACTACCCCCTTCCAGCTTCTTTTTCCCTTTTAAGCTGCCCATAGTGCAGCCCCCCATGCCCCCCATATTGCTGCAACAACACAATCATCCACCTTCAAGGTAAAAGGTCTGCCCCTTCTTTTTTATCCCACCTCATTTTACCCTCTGTTCTACAGATCCCCATAATACAACAACCCTACTACAGGACCCTATTCATCCCCCTTGTCATAACCCTGTCACTTTACACTATGGCTTCATTTCCCAGTCCTTAAAAAAATATATTTAGTGTGGAGTGGAGTGGAGAAAGTGTAGAGATGTGCAACTAAACCGGTTCGAGGGATGGAAGATTTAAACTATGAGGTTAGACTGTGAAGGTTGGGGTTGTTTTTTCTGGAGAAAAGGCACTTACGCAGGGACATGATTACATTAGAGGGCATAATAGACAGATAGAGGGGGATATTTCTTGCCAATAAAAATGATTAATGAACATTTACTCTTTTAGATTAGAGGAGCAGAACTTTCAGTGAGGTTGGGGAATGCCCTGCCACATTATATTGTCATGGCTCATTCTATTAATGCCTTAAGAGTGACTTGGATGATTTCTTGAATAAGAATAATATCAAACATTATTGTGACACTATAATCTACAATTAGTATAGATATTGGTTTATATAGTGTAGTTTATAGATGTGAGCATAGATATACGTTGGCATGAGTGTGTGTAATTATGTGCACTGGGGTTCATTTGGAGGGATTGAACTTGATGGACTTGTTCTTTGTATCCAAAATAAACTATGAAATTACGTAACTATATGGCTTTATATGAGATTAGTTGCACCAACCCAGTTCCACACAGTTTTTCTTAGAAATAACAGATAATATATAGGGTTAGTAAAACTATTAATTAATAAAGAATGAGGCATCATATTTGTATATGCTTTGCTGTGATGGATTCAAAAAACACTAAAAACATAATTAATGGCACAATTTGGAAAAACCATAAATATAAAAATAGTTGTGCTCCTCAGTTATGAAGAAAAGAGGAGTATACGTAGCAGAGACAATAAAATCCATCTCATCATAGATAGAGAAATGTTAGAAAGAGAAGAAGATACAGATCAACATAGAAGTTTCATAGAAGTATTTAGCAACAAAAGGACCTGAGATGCATTGCTGTCTTATATTATTACAGCCATTATGAAATCAAAGAAGTATCTATGTCAACAAAGTGTGATAAACACACTGAAACTTACACTTAGAAATTCCTTTTATAAAATTCCTTTATTAAAGAACTTTTTTGGGCAGAATTGGCATGAAGGCAGTTGCAAGCACGTCCCATTAGGCACTGAGAGAGACCAACTGTGCCAAGAACTATTTACATGAACACTATTTTTCTTCACAGACTGGCTGATTAGAAAAATGGGCAAAACTGTTCAAAGTATAATAAAAAGGCTTTGCAAGAGATGTTGCCTCTGAAACCACAGCACAGTTAAAATTTGAGTTAATTTGCTAGATTAATAACAAAAAACACTTAATTAGTGGATACTGGAGAAGTATGATGAAATAGCTGGAACTGTAAAATACTTTTGAACCAAAGTAAAAAAAAGATGCTGTTTTGTAGATTTCTTGTTTAATAACTCATTGTTAAATATGAATGTTTCTGCTCTTTGTCTTTTCTGATGAAGTTTTCTGTGATCAGATGGCAGAAATCAGTCATAATAAACCCTTCATTCTAACTCTCCTGAGTCCCATTACTTTCAGAAATTCCCAAGTCATTTCTAATGGGAATTGTGTTTTATCTGCAGTATTCTCTCATCATAACACTAAAAACAAATTTTTGTATTTCTTCTTAAAATCTCTTATTGATTGACCATTATAATAGTTTTATATAATACTAATAATATAGTAGTATTATAATACACAAAGCCATGAATATCTGGTAAATTATATCCTTATAAATGGCTCTTAGGGATGTCATCAGTTTTAAATGGATGTTATTAGTGATGTCATTAGTGATGTCATTTTTTTCACATGATTCACTGAAACTTGTGTATTATAATAAAACAAGTACCCCTTGTTGGAAAATATGAGGATATTTGAAGAAACCTCATGACCTGTTTAAAAAAAAATTTGGAGACCCTTTATCCAAAAAGCTCTGACTTACAGATAGGACGTCTCCCATAGACTCCATTATAATCAAATAATCCAAATTTTTAAAAATCATAAGACAGTACCTTGTACTTGATCCAAACTAAGATATAATTCATCTTTTTTGGAAGCACAACCAGCCTTTTGGGTTTATTTATGTTTACATGGTTTTCTAGTAGACTTAAGATATAAAGATCCAAATTATGAAAAGATCCAGTATCTAGAAACCCCCAGGTCCCTATCATTCTAGATAACAGGTTAAGTAGTCCCATAATATCAATTTATGTACTAGAGTCCAAAATAGTACTATTTACACTTGAATGAGCACCGTCCTTCTACATTTTTACCACTTCCCTGATAATACAGGATAATATTGTTTTTAGCCCTGCCTTCTGATCTATGCCAGCATAGAAACAGTTTGTGTTCATGTAAGCCAATAAAATTATTCTATGCCATGTCTAAATAAATTAGCTACAGGATAAGGCTGTATTTTCAACTGTTTATTTACAGAGTTTGTTTTAGGATTTTCTTTGTTGTATATTTTTGTTCTTTGGTTTATTATTGTTAAAGGTGAACTATTGTGAAAATGACCATTTTATATAAGCTTCAGCATACTGAAATAATACATTTTCTATATATAACATATTAAAAATTCTTTCAAAAATAATCAAGTTTATCTTCACTATCCCTTTCTCAGCATCTGTTTCTCTTCATTCTCTCTTCATGCAGGAGTTGGGTTAGCAGTTAGATCCAGATTATCTTATAGGGGGGCTCCTTTTGCCTAGAAGATGTATTAGAGCTCACTCTATTAAAATCACCTGACATCACGTCTCTCTACATGCAGAATTTGTGCAAAAGACAGTTATTTTGTTAGATTATGTTTGTACTGGAATCAGTTATTTGAGTGATCTCTAATTCATCTGCTAGGAAAGGAGACCCCCTTTTAAGATATATTGGATCTAACTGTGAATGAATATATGAAACCCAACTGCTGCACAAAGACAGAATGAAGAGAAACAGATGCTGAGAGAGGAATAGTGAATATAAACTTGATTATTAAACCCTCTAATTTGGCCCTCAAAGTAAAATCCTTCAAATTCAAATATCGAATTCAAAGGATTTTAGAGCAAATACTTCGATTGAACGTCCGAATAAAAATAGTTCGATCTAGCGATAAAATACTTCTTATCGTACGATTTGAAGGATTTTAATTGATCGATCGAATGATTTCTATTCGATCATAAAAAACTTAGAAAAGTGCTGGGGAAGGTCCCCATAGGCTAACATTGAACCTCGGTAGGTTTAAACTGCCGAAGTATGTAGTCTAAGCATTTTTTAAAGAGACAGTACTTCGACTATCGAATGGTCGAATAGTTGAACGATTTTTACTTTGAATCGTAGTCGAAGTCGAAGGTCGTAGCAGCCTATTCGACGGTAGAAGTACCCAAAAAAAAACTTCAAAATTCGAAGTTTTCTTTCATTCAAATCCTTCACTCGGGCTTAGTTATTGTGCCCCCATTTGTATCAACGCATTTGCAGCTAAAAAAAAAAAATTCCATTTATTCCAATGCATTCAGCATTAGTGATGGGCGAATTTGCGCCGTTTCACTTCGCCGAAAAATTCGCGAATTTCTCGCGAAATTCGCGAAACGGCGAAATATTCACGAAACAGCGCCGACGTCTCGTTTTTGACGCCGGCGTCACAAACGGGCGCCGGCGTCAAAAACGAGACGCCGGCGCTGTTTCGCGAATATTTCGCCGTTTCGCGAATTTCGCGCGAAATTCGCAAATTTTTCGGCGAAGCAAAACGGAGCAAATCCAGGTTTTTCGACGCCGGTGCCCGTTTTTTGCGCCGGCGTCCGTTTTTGACGCCAGCGTCCGTTTTTCGGGAAAAAAAAATTTTGACGCCAGCGAATTTTTACAGCGAATTTTCGCGGCGTTTCGCGAATTTATTCGCTGGGCGCGAATCGCGCAAATTCGCCACGAATTCACGCCTGGCGAATAAATTCGCCCATCACTATTCAGCATTCATGTTTTTTTGCGAATATATTGCCCAGTTTTATCTCATTGCTAGACTAGACTATGATCTTTAAATTACAGGCAAGGTATTTTCCAAGATATCAATGATAACTGTTTTTCTAAAGAAAAATTGAGTATTTCATGATTTCACTTTGTCAAAATTCTGCTGCCATATGATTCTTTAAATACGTTTTATATTTTTTAAACTCTTTATTGACAGTTTTATTCATATTTGTATCAAAACATGCATATACATTAGTGATTAAAATTAGCTGAATACACAATTTTGCATAGGAGATGCACTTCAAATGAACAATTAGGCAATGTTAAGCAGTACAGTAAGAGCATTAAACATATTTAACCACACTCTAAAGATTTATAGATAATATAGGTAAGTAAAAAAAAATGGAAAGAGGAGTTAACAAAACCTAATTTAGATTGTATTTTTATCTATGTACATTTTATACATTAAATCATATATGGAATGTTATTTAGAAACATAGGGGAATGTTTACTAAAATTGGCCCGTGGCAACCAATCAGCAATTAGTTAATTTAACAGCTACCTATAACTTGCAAAATAAAAGCAAAGATCTGATTGGTTACTCTGGGCAACATCTCCAGAAATCTCTCCAGATATTTATCTCCAATGTTAATAAAAATGTCACATAGCCACTTCCTGTGGGGTTTGAGCTGTGTGGGTTAAACTATTTAAATGTCTTTGGGACAAACCTGACCAGAGTTTACTAACTCTGGGAAAATTTTCACCATTTAAAACCACGGCATCTAAAACTACTGCTGCTGTTGGTTTCTGTCCAGTTGTACATTTGCCCAGTGGTGGTAAATGATCATGCTCCTGTCCTGCATGTACAGTGTCTGAAACTAAATAAAATAATCTCTCTACAGAATGAATAGGTGTGTTATTATTTTTTCGATGAAGAATTTATTCTTAATCATTTTAAGCAGATCAAAAACTTCTGCTGAAGAATATAACCTGTGGTTGGCTGTACAGAACATGACTAGGTTTGAACAGTGACCCTGGGCCTAGGCTGCCCAAGAAACTCAAATCTTGTTAAATATGGATATAGTTAATTATATTATAAACATAATATAATCATACATTCTCTTTTTGTCCAAATGAAACCTTCTTTTCTATATGATCCAAAAGACAGGGAAACCCAATCTGATACAGTATCCAAGTTGGAATTTCCAGTTAACTAGTGCAAGTCAAGCCAAGCTTAGTTCAAATATAGAAATGATGATAGTAAAAGTTGAGACTGAGAAATTTCTTAAGAGAGGCCAGAAAAACTGAGTTAATTTATAGTTTATATAAGTCACTAATTAAATATCAGGCATCTCCACGTGGAAGACTGCTTCAGAAATAGCCTCAAAATTGAGTTGGTGAATTAACATTAAAATTTGTAAGTTTTGATCAAAATAGCATTCAAAACTTTGAATTGGAATTTACATTTCCAACCTTAATAAATCTGCCCCTAAGTTGATTCAGCAGCATCTCTGGAGTATTAGCAGCTATTGTAACAATTCAAACATCTGCCTTTAATGAAATTCAGGGATTTTTCTCAGCAGGGCCAACGATCAGAAATGTGTCAACTAAATGTATCAATTTAGAACAGTTTACAGGGTTGATGATCCGCCTTCCCAGAGCTGCACCTAGAAGGTGAAAAATAAAACTTTACACATCAATATTAGAAAAACGGTAGAAAATACAAAGCAACTGGAAAAAAAGTCATTTTTCCTGTGAACTCTTTGAAAACAACTAGGTGTTTGAAGGTGAGCAACTCTTTAAAATAGCTGTATTCTATGCACAAAAGAATTATATATTGCATTGGATACAGATATTTCCCCTGGATAAAATACAATGTTTAGAGTTGGTAGAGAGGGTTCTCCCCCTATATGAAAAGGCTGATGATTAAAGGGGCCATTTAGAGGAATATTGGTTGACAGGTTACTAATATAAAAGGGTATTCATCTGTGATTGCCATACAACTGCACCCATTTGCAAGGGACATATACAATTATAAATTCTTTTTCCTCTCTCTCTGTTTTTTTTTTATTATTGTTTTTGAATAGCTTTACAAAATGTAATATAAATGAAGGGGGTGTTCTTTTAAATAAAATCTGAGGAAACATTTTTTAACACGACTGCTACAGTGCACCTTTTATTGTATGGCTCTTGTCAACTCTGAGCTCAACAGATGTCCAAGTTAGAAAACCCCCATTGACGAAACACAAAAAGTTTGACATATTTCATAGGAAAATGTTCTGTAGCAATTACATCATTAGCACTTTGGCCTGTGCTTTGTTTTGCAGGAGAAAATACATCTTTTTCTACTGGAAAAAATGCAGATTTAAAAAAAAAAAATCTACTGCAGGAGCAGTTTAAATTCCCATTTTTTAATGATTGTTCTTCAGCTATTGAAGTTTTTTTGCTCAGTGTTTTTAAAAAATCTGAACTCTCTGCAATGCTCTTTTTAGGGATGATTTGAGTTCCTGGTTCCTTAAACTGTAGATCAGAGGATTTAAAAAGGGGGTTAATACTGCATAAAATACAGAAGCCACTTTGCCCTCAGCATAATGATCATTTGCATATGAGCGAAAGTAGTTGAAGAAAACAGTACTGTAAAATATAAAGACCACAGTTAGATGAGAGGAGCAGGTGGAGAAAGTCTTAGATCTCACCTGATTTGATGGGATTTTCAGTACAGTTGAGATAATTGGGAAGTACGGGTAAAAGGTGACTGCTAAAGGGCCTACGCCAAACAAAATCCCTAAGAGATATATAAGCAATACATTGATGAATGTGTCACTACAGGAGACCTGAAGAAACTGGGGCAGATCACAAAAGAAATTTTGCAAAGCATTTGACCTGCAAAATGTAATATTGCTCAAAAAAACAGTGTGCAACAAGGAATTCAATGCACCAAAACAACTAATCAATGATAGAAGCCAAACACAAACTTTCCAGCTCATTATCTGCATGTAGTGAAGAGGACGGCAGATGGCAATGTATCTGTCACAGGACATCACTGCCAGCACAGACACCTCTGATGTAAAGAAAAAGAAGAAGAAGTAGATCTGAGTTCTACAAGCGCTTACTGAAATTACCCTTTTTTGTGTGAATAAATCAAAGAGCATTCTTGGGACAGTGACTGAGGAGTTACTCATATCCAGACATGCCAGGGTTCCAAGGAAGAAGTACATAGGGGTGTGAAGATGGAAATCAATAATAATTAGGAAAAAGATAATAAGATTCCCAGTCAATGTCATAAGGTAGATCAGGAGAAACACCAGGAACAGAGGAAGCTGAAGACTTGGAAGATCAGACAGTCCAGTGAGAACCAACATATTCACTGTTGTTTGGTTTTTCATTTTAAGTTGACATTACCTGTAAAAATGATTAGTCCAGACACTAATATGATATATTAAAATGGAAACATGACTTGTGGATCCTCAATACCTATGCCCCTTTTTCTTTCCCAAATACTGACCCCAATACTGTAAATCTAAATGGAAAAGGCCACAGCTTCATTTATTATACATGTTACTGAATATCAACCCCACAACATACAAATTATTAACCACATTTAATGATATTCATAAACCAATACATAAACCAATAAACCATTGTTGGCTGCATATAACTACATGTAATGTAACAACCTGACTTCATTTTCAAACCTGGGGCTCGTTCCCAACACCCTCATATTGTGGCACCGAACCAGACCAAGCCCCCAGGCCTATCTCTCACACTTGAACTACCCCCTTCCAGCTTCTTTTTCACTTTTAATCTACACATAGTGCAGCCCCCCATGCCCCCCATATTTCTGTGAAAACGCTGTCATCGCTGTCTCCAACTTCAAGGTAAAAGGTCTGCCGATTCTTTTTTGTCCCACCTCATTTTACCCTCTGTTTCTCCTCCTTCCTTGACCATAACTACAATTCCCATAATACAACACCACTACTACAGGACCCTATCCATCCCCCTAGTCATAACCCTGTTACTTTGCACTATGGATTAATTTCCCAGTCCTTAAAAAAAATTATATAATGAGCTGGAGAAAGTGTAGAGATGTGCAACTAAACCGGGATGGAAGATTTAAAATATGAGGTTAGACTGTGAAGGTTGGGGTTGTTTTCTCTAGAGAAAAGGCACTTATGCAGGGACATGATTACATTAGAGGGCATAATAAACAGATAGAGGGGGATATTTCTTGCCAATAAAATTGATTAATGCACATTTACTCTTTTAGATTAGAGGAGCAGAACTTTCAGTGAGGTTGGGGAATGCCCTGCCACATTATGTTGTCATGGCTCATTCTATTAATGCCTTAAGAGTGACTTGGATGATTTCTTGAATAAGAATAATATCAAACATTATTGAGACACTATAATCTACAATTAGTATAGATATTGGCATATATAGTGTAGTTTATATATGTGAGCATAGAGGTAGGTCAGTATGAGTGTGTGTAATTATGTGCAATGGGTTCATGTAGAGGGATTGAACTTGATGGACTTGTTCTTTGTATCCAAAATAAACTATGAAATGATGTAACTATATGGCTATATATATATGACATTAGTTGCACTAACCCAGGTTATAGATAATCTATAGGGTTAGTAAAACTATTAATAAAGAAAGTACTGACATATTTGTGTGTGCTTTGCTGTGATTGATTCACAAACCACTAAAAACATAATTAATGACACAATTTGGAAAAAAACATAAATATAAAAATAGTTGTGCTCCTCAGTTATGAAGAAAAGAGTAGTATGCGTAGCAGAGACAATAAAATCCATCTCATCGTAGATAGAGAAATGTTAGAAAGAGAAGAAGATACAGATCAACATAGAAGTTTCAGATAAAGCCTTAGTGTATTTAGCAACAAAAGGACCTGAGATGCATTGCTGTCTACTATTATTACAACCATTATGAAATCAAAGAAGTGTCTATGTCAACAAAGTGTGATAAACACTACTGAAACTTACACTTAGAAATTAATTTTATAAATTTTTTTAATTAAAGAACGTTTTGGACAGAATTGGCATGAAGGCAGTTGCAAGCACGTCCCATTAGGCACGGAGAGAGATCAACTGTGCCAAGAGGTGTTTACATGAAAACTATTTTTCTTCACAGACTGGCTGATTTGCAGTAAAAAAAAATGGGCAAAGCTTTTCAAAGTATAATAAAAAGGCTTTGCAAGAGATGTTGCCTCATGTGCCACAGCACAGTTAAAATTTGAGTTAATTTACTAGATTAATAACAAAAAACACTTAATTAGTGTATACTGGAGAAGTATGATGAAATTGCTGGAACTGTAAAATACTTTCAAACCAAAGTAACAGAAAGATCCTGTTTTGTAGATCTCCTGTTTAATAACTCATTGTTAAATGTGAATGTTTCTGCTCTTTGTCTTTTCTGATGAAGTCTTCTGTGATCAGATGGCAGAAATCAGCCATAAAAACCCTTCATTCTAACTCTCCTGAGTCCCATTACTTTCAGAAATTCCCAGGTCATTTCTAATGGGAATTGTGTTGTATCTGCAGTATTCTCTCATCATAACACTAAAAACAAATATTTTTATTTCTTCTTAAAATCTTTTATTGATTGACCATTATAATAGTTTTATATAATACTAATAATATAGTAGTATTATAATACACAAAGCCATGAATATCTGGTAAATTATATCCTTATAAATGGCTCTTAGGGATGTCATCAGTTTTAAATGGATGTTATTAGTGATGTCATTAGTGATGTCATTGTTTTCACCTGATTCACTGAAACTTGTGTATTATAATAAAACAAGTACCTCTTGTTGGAAAATATGAAGATATTTGAAGAAACCTCATGACCTGTTTAAAAAAAAAAATTGGAGACCCTATATCCAAAAAGCTCTGACTTACAGATAGGATGTCTACCATAGACTCCATTATAATCAAATAATCCAAATTTTTAAAAATCATAAGACAGCACCTTGTACTTGATCCAAACTAAGATATAATTCATCTTTTTGGAAACACAACCAGCCTTTTGGGTTTATTTATGTTTACATGGTTTTCTAGTAGACTTAAGGTATAAAGATCCAAATTATGGAAAGATCCATTATCTGGAAACCCCCAGGTCCCGATCATTCTAGATAACAGGTTCCATACCTGTATAATCTGTCTGACTGCTACTACCTAACCTTGTTACAATTTTCTGAAATTTGAGAAGTCCCATTATATCAATTTATGTACTAGAGTCCAAAATAGTACTATTTACAGTTGAATGAGCACTGTCCTTCTACATTTTTACCACTTCCCTGATAATACAGAATAATATTGTTTTAGCCCTGCCTTCTGAACTATGCCAGCATAGAAACAGTTTGGGCAGATTTATGAAGGGTTGAATTTCGAAGTACAAAAAACTTCTATACATCGAATTGAAAAACTTAGAATTTGAATATCGGATTCAAAGTTTTTTCACCGAATTTGGCAATCCTACCATCAAATAAAAATCGTTAGATTCGAACGATATTAGCATATGATCGAAGGATTTTTATTCGATGTGTAACGACTTATAAAAAGTTTTTAGAAGGTCCCCATAGGCTAACATAGCACTTCGGCAGGTTTAAGTTGGCGAAGTATTGAAGTCGAAGTTTTTTTAAAAAGACAGTATTTTGATTATCGAATGGTCGAATACTCGAACAATTTTTACTTCAAATCAAAGTAAATTCCAAGTCGTAGTATCCTATTCGATGGTATCGAAGTATCCAAAAAATTACTTTGAAATTCTTTCTCAATTGAATGTTTATTGAGTTTCAAAAAAAAGGAGAAATCAGGGGTACAGAAAACAAAGAAGGGAGGGGGGAGAAGACAATACAAAAAATCAAGGTTATAATCCAATAAACAATCAAAAAAAAGGAAGTTACATAAGCTCCAACTTAACAGGAAAGTGGGGGGTGTCAGAACAACAGGGTCCCCTGCAACCAACTAGCATTCAGGAGGTTTGCTTGTAATACGCCGATTCTTTAAATGAAAGCCAGCAAAGCCATCTCACACTATAGGTATCATACGAGTCAGATATGAAAAGGGAGAGTTCTTCAAATTTATGGAGTTCGTCAACTTTCGAGTACCAATCCTGTATCGTCGGAGCTAAGTTTTGTTTCCACCGTAATGGAATGAGCATTTTAGCTGCATTTAACAAGTGAGGTTCTATTGTCGAGGTGAAGGTACCAAACGGCTGATCCATATGAAATAATAAAATATATGCTGGGTCATCTGGAATATCATAATGTAAGATTTCTTGCATAGCTTGTCTCACCCCTTTCCAGTAAGGTTTAATAAGCGGACAGGACCAAAAAATGTGCAGTAGGGAGCCCACATCAGTGCCGCATCTCCAACACCTGTCACTGGTGTTTTTAAAAATATGTTTTAGTCTGGTGGGGGTAAAATACCACCGTGAGATGATTTTATAGTTGGTCTCCTGTATTCTACAGCATCTAGTATTCTTAAGGAGTTTGGTCATAGCGTCAGTAAACTGATCCTCTGGAAAGTGGATACCTAAATCCGCGGCCCAAGAGGTAACAAATGAAGGGTTGTTCGAATTGCGTGGAAGGCACAACATTCTATAAATTTGTGAAATTGTATGGAGAGGAGGGAGCTCTGCCGAACATAAAAGTTCATATGCGGTCTGTTTCCTACCCAAAATGGAGGTACCTCCTAAACTATGAAAGAAATGTTTGATTTGTGCAAATTTCAGATGGTCAAGCTTCGAAAAGGGTCTGACCCTTTGAAACTGACCCTTGTCAATGAACTCTCCCTTTTCAAGAAAATGAAACAATTGTAGGTTGCCTTCCACCAGCCAATGGGAGAAATACGCTGATTGTTGCCCTATTGGGAAGGCCGGATTATTAATTATCGGTGTAAGTGGAGACGGGAATTGAGTTAATTCAAATTTCTGTCTGCATTTATCCCAAATAAAGAGAGTGTGAAGAAGGAGCGGGTGGTCAGCATAGCGAATACGGCGGTACCTGGCATCTAACCATGGAAGGTGCAGTAAATAGCTAAAGGTGGATTGCTGCTCTATCCCAACCCATAACTTGGATTCGGCATGATGAGACCAGTCTACAATTCGACCCAGAACTGCAGCATAGTAATAGAGTCTGCAATCTGGGAGAGATACCCCACCCAGTTTCTTGGGTTTTATAAGAGTGTTGTGACTCAATCTACTTTTCTTATTCTGCCATATAAATTTAGAGATAGTAGACTGCAAAGAATCTAACTACTTTGAAATTCTAATTTTTTTACTTTGAAAATTCCCTCAAATTCACCTTGACCCTTGATAAACCTGCCCCTTTGTGCTTGTGTAAGCCAATAAAATGATTCTATGCCATGTCTAAATAAATTAGCTACAGGATAAGGCTAAATTTTCAATTGTTTATTTACAGAGTTTGTTTTAGGATTTTCTTTGTTGTATATTTTTCTTCTTTGGTGTATTATTGTTAAAGATGAACTATCATGAACATGAACATTTTATATAAGCTTCAGCATACTGAAATAATATGTTTTCTAAATATAACATATTAAAAATTCTGTATATTTTCAGAAATAATCAAGTTTATCTTCACTATCCCTCTCTCAGCATCTGTTTCTCTTCATTCTCTCTTCATGCAGCAGTTGGGTGTCATTTCCATTGACAGTTAGATCCATCTTATCTTATAGGGGGGCTCCTTTTGCCTAGAAGATGTATTAGAGCTCACTCTATTAAAATCACCAGACTCATGTCTCTCTACATGCAGAATTTGTGATCTCTAATTCATCTGCTAGGAAAGGAGCCCCCTATAAGCTATATTGGATCTAACTGAATGAATATCTGACACCCAACTGCTGCATGAAGAGAGAATGAAGAGAAACAGATGCTGAGAGAGGAATAGTGAATATAAACTTGATTATTTCTGAAACAATGCAGAATATTTAATTGATTGTATTTAGAAAGTGTATTTCAGTATGATGAAGAATATATTAAATATACATTTTTGTGATAGTTCCCTTTTAATATTATTTGGAAGGGATTATATTAACGTAGCGATCTCAACTGATACATTTTATTATAGATGTTTTGCAAGAAGTTTTTAGACTAGACTGGACACAGATTTGCTGTGAGTGCTGAAATGAATTTGCTCTAGAATTTAGCTATGTGAAGTTTGAAAAAACACCAATTGTCTTCAACGCATTTGCGGCTAAAAAAAACTATCCATTTATTCCAATGCATTCAGCATTCATTTTTTTTTTGCGAATTTTTTGCCCAGTTTTATCTCATTGTTAGACTAGACTATGATCTTTAAATTACAGTCAAGGTATTTTCCAAGCTATCAATGATAACTGTTTTTCTAAAAAAAAAATTGAGTATTTCATGATTTCATTATTTCAAAATTCTGCTGCCATATGATTGTTTAAATACGTTTGATATTTTTTAAACTCTTTATTGACAGTTGTATTCATATTTGTATCAAAACATGCATATACATTAGTGATTAAAGGTAGCTAGATACACAATTTTGCATAGGAGATGCACTTCAAATGAACAATTAGGCATTGGTAAGCAGTACAGTAAGTGCATCAAACATGTTTAACCACATAGATAACATAGGTAAGTAAAAACAATGGGAAGAGGAGTTAAAACTTATTAACCTAATTTAGATTGTATTTTTATCTGTGTACATTTTATACATTAAATTATATCTGGAATATTTTAGGGAAACATAGGGGAATGTTTACTAAAATTGGCCCATGGCAACCAATCAACAATTAGTTAATTTAACAGCCAACTATAACTTGCAAAATAAAAGCAAAGATCTGATTGGTTACTCTGGGCAACATCTCCAGAAATCTCTCCAGATTTTTATCTCCAATGTTAGTAAACATGTCACATAGACACTTCCTGTGGGGTTTGAGCTGTGTGGGTTAAACTATTTAAATATCTTTTGGACAAACCTGACCAGAGTTTACTAACTCTGGGAAAATGTTCACCATTTAATACCACAGCATCTAAAACTACTGCTGCTGTTGGTTTCTGTCCAGTTGTACATTTGCCCAGTGGTGGTAAATGATCGTGCTCCTGTCCTGCATGTACAGTGTCTGAAACTAAATAAAATAATCTCTCTAAATAATGAATAGGTGTGTCATTATTTTTTTGATGAAGAATTTATTCTTAATCATTTTAAGCAGAAGAATATAACTTGTGGTTGGCTGTACAGGACATTGCTAGGTTTGAACAGTGACCCTGGGCCTAGGCTGCCCAAGAAACTCAAATCTTGTTAAATATGGATATAGTTAATTACATATTATAAACATAATATTAACATACATTCTTTTTGTCCAAATGAAACCTTCTCTTCTATATGATCCGAAAAACAGGGAAACCGAATCTGATACAGTATCCAAGTTGGAATTTCCAGTTAACTAGTGCAAGTCAAGCCAAAGCTTAGTTCAAATATAGAAATGATGATAGTAAAAGTTGAGACTGAGAAAATTCTTAAGAGAGGCCAGAAAAACTGAGTTAATTTATAGTTTATATAAGTCACTAATTAAATATCAGGCATCTCCACTTGGAAGACTGCTTCAGAAATAGCCTCAAAATTGAGTTGGTGAATTGAAATTAAAATTTGTAAGGCTTGATCAAAACAACATTCAAAACTTTGAATTGGAATTTACGTTTTGAACATTAATAAATCTGCCCCTAAGTTGATTCAGCAGCATCTCTGGAGTATTAGCAGCTATTGTAACAATTCAAACATCTGCCTTTAATGAAATTCAGGGATTTTTCTCAGCAGGGCCAAAGATCAGAAATGTGTCAACTAAATGTATCAATTTAGAACAGTTTACAGGGTTGATGATCCGCTTCCCAGAGCTGCTTTAGAAGGTGAAAAATAAAACTTTACACAACAATATTAGAAAAATGGTAGAAAATACAAAGCAACTGGAAAAAAAGTCATTTTTCCTGTGAACTCTTTGAAAACAACTAGGTGTTTGAAGGTGAACAACTCCTTTAAAATAGCTGTATTCTATGCACAAAATAATTATATATTGCATTGGATACAGACATTTCCCCTGGATAAAACACAATGGTTATAGTTGGTAGAGAGGGTTCTCCCCATACATATGAAAAGGCATATGATTAAAGGGGTCTTTTAGTGGAATTTACAGTAATATGGAGATATTGGTTGACAGGTTAATACTATAAAAGGGTATTCATCTGTAATTGCCATACAACTGCACCCATGTGCAAGAGACATATACAATTATTGACAATTCTTTTTTCTCTCTCTGTTTTTTTGTTTTGTTTTGTTTTTTGAATGGCTTTACAAAATATAATGTAAATGAAGGGGGTGTTCTGTTAAATAATTTATTTAAATTATTAAATAAATAAATAGTTAAATAAAATGTTCCGCTTTTAGCAGTATACTCATTACACCTAACAAAGGGGTATTCGCCTGAAATGTTGTGTGTACCTGTTTGATTCAATAGACACAGGGATCGTTCAGTGGAAAAGCAATTCTGTGCACTGGTTCTATGTCCATAAATATAAGTGGGTGCTGAACCCCATCAGCACTAATTACTGGAGTTTTATAACAAGATCCACAAGGTAAAAATGTGTGATAACATGGATATTATAAGATACTTTAAATTTAAGCAGTTGAAGCCAAAGTTCTCTTTCAAGTAACTTAATCACCAAATGTATGATGCCTGTTTTCATTAAAGATTGATTTGTTATACCCATGCTATGCCATTCACATACATATTTAAATAAGCAACATGATAAGTTTGTTTTAAGTATTTTCTATTCTAAAATAGTGATTTCACAAAATGCATACTAGCATCCCAATTCATTATTTCTATTTCATTTCATATGTACTTAGTAATTAATGCAGGATGGTTTTCTTTAAAAAAAAAAAAAACAAAAAAAAACAGGTTTCTTTAAAGTCCATATAGTACTTTTTTGCAATTCTTCAGCTACACACTGCTCTGTAAAATCCCATCCATGCATTTATTCTCCCAAGACAATAATCTGAGGAAACATTTTTTAACACGACTGCTACAGTGCACCTTTTATTGTATGGCTCTTGTCAACTCTGAGCTCAACAGATGTCCAAGTAAGAAAACCCGCATTGACAAAACACAAAAACTTTGACATATAAGGAAAATTTTCTGTAGCAATTACATCATTAGCACTTTGGCCTGTGCTTTGTTTTGCATGAGAAAATACATCTTTTTCTATTGTAAAAAATGCAGATTAAAAAAAAAAAAAATCTACTGCAGGACCAGTTTAAATTCCCATTTTTTAATGATTGTTCTTCAGCTTTTGAAGTTTTTTTGCTAAGTTTTTTTAAAAATTCTGAAGTCTTTGCAAGGCTCTTTTTAGGGATGATTTGAGTTCCTGGTTCCTTAAACTGTAGATCAGAGGATTTAAAAAGGGGGTTAATACTGCATAAAATACAGAAGCCACTTTGTCTTCAGCATAATGATCAATTGCATATGAGTGAAAGTAGTTGAAGAAAACAGTAGTGTAAAATATAAAGACCACAGTTAGATGAGAGGAGCAGGTGGAGAAAGTTTTGGATCTCACCTGATTTGATGGGATTTTCAGTACAGTAGAGATAATTGTGAAGTACGTGTAAAAGGTGACTCCTAAAGGGCCTACACCAAACAAAATCCCAGAGAGAAATATAAGCAACACATTGATGAATGTGTCACTACAGGTGATCTGAAGAAACTGGGGCAGATCACAAAAGAAATTTTGCAAAGCATTTGACCTGCAAAATGTAATTTTGCTCAAAAAAACAGTTTGCAACAAGGAATTTAATGCACCAAAACAACTAATCAATGATAGAAGCCAAACACAAACTTTCCAGCTCATTATCTGCATGTAGTGAAGAGGACGGCAGATGGCAATATATCTATCACAGGACATCACTGACAGCAGAGACACCTCCGATGTAAAGAAAAAGAAGAAGAAGTAGATCTGAGTTATACAAGCGCTCACTGAAATGACCCTTTTATGTGTGAATAAATCAAAGAGCATTCTTGGGACAGTGACTGAGGAGTTACTAATATCCAGACATGCCAGGGTTCCAAGGAAGAAGTACATGGGGGTGTGGAGATGGAAATCAATAATAATTAAGAAAAAGATAATAAGATTCCCAGTCAATGTCATAAGGTAGATCAGGAGAAACACCAGGAACAGAGGAAGCTGAAGACTTGGAAGATCAGACAGTCCAGTGAGAACCAACATATTCACTGTTGTTTGGTTTTTCATTTTAAGTTGACATTACCTGTAAAAATGATTAGTCCAGACACGAATATGATATATTAAAATGGAAAATAGCATGACTTGTGGATCTTCAATTCTTATGCACCTACTTCTTTACCAAATACTGACACTGACCCCAATACTGTAAATCTGAATGGAAAAGGCCTCAGCTTCATATATTATACATGTTACTGTGAATATCAACCCCTCAACATACAAATTATTAACCACCTATACTGATATTTATAAACCAATACATAAACAAATAAACCATTGTTGGCTGTGTATAACTACATGTAATGTAACAACCTGACTTCATTTTCAAACCTGAGGCTCATTCCCAACACCCTCATACTGTGGCACCTAACCGGACCTAGCCCCCAGGCCTATCTCTCACACTTGAACTACCCATTTCCAGCTTCTTTTTCCCTTTTAAGCTGCCCATAGTGCAGCCCCACATGCCCCCCATATTGCTGCGACAACACAATTATCACTGTCTCCACCTTCAAGGTAAAAGGTCTGCCCCTTCTTTTTTGTCCAACCTCATTTTACCCTCTGTTCCTCCTCCTTTCTTGACCATAACTACAATCCCCATAATCCAACACCACTACCATAGGACCCTATTCATCCCCCTTATCATAACCCTGTCACTTTGCACTATGGCTTCATTTCCCAATCCTTAAAAAAAATTATATAATGAGCTGGAGAAAGTGTAGAGAAATGCAACTAAACCGGTTAGAGGGATGGAAGATCATGTCCCTTATGCAGGGACATGATTACATTAGAGGGCATAATAGACAGATAGAGGGGGATATTTCTTGCCAATAAAATTGATTAATGCACATTTACTCTTTTAGATTAGAGGAGCAGAACTTTCAGTGAGGTTGGGGAATGCCCTGCCACATTATGTTGTCATGGCTCATTCTATTAATGCCTTAAGAGTGACTTGGATGATTTCTTGAATAAGAATAATATCAAACATTATTGTGACCCTATAATCTACAATTAATATAGATATTGGCATATATAGTGTAGTTTATATATGTGAGCATAGAGATAGGTGAGTATGAGTGTGTGTAATTATCAGCAATGGAGGGATTGAACTTGATGGACTTGTTCTTTGTATCCAAAATAAACTATGAAATGGTTTAACTATATGGCTGTACTGTATATGGTATTAGTTTCACTAACCCAGTTCCTACAGATAATCTATAGGATTAGTAAAACTATTAATAAAGAATGAGGCATCATATTTGTGTGTGCTTTGCTGTGATTGATTCACAAACCACTAAAAACATAATTAATGGCACAATTTGGAAAAACCATAAATATAAAAATAGTTGTGCTCCTCAGTTATGAAGAAAAGCGGAGTATGCGTAGCAGAGACAATAAAATCCATCTCATCGTTGATAGAAAAATGTTAGAAAGAGAAGAAGATACAGATCAACATAGAAGTTTCAGATAAAGCCTTAGTGTATTTAGCAACAAAAGGACCTGAGATGCATAACAACCATTATGAAATCAAAGAAGTGTCTATGTCAACAAAGTGTGATAAACACTACTGAAACTTACACTTAGAAATGCCTTTTATAAAATTCCGTTATTAAAGAACTTTTTTGGACAGAATTGGCATGAAGGCAGTTGCAAGCACGTCCCATTAAACACGGAGAGAGATCAACTGTGCCAAGAACTGTTTACATGAACACTATTTTTCTTCACAGACTGGCTGATTAGCAAAATGGGCAAAACTGTTGAAAGTATAATAAAAAGGCTTTGCAAGAGATGTTGCCTCTGAAACCACAGCACAGTTAAAATTTGAGTTAATTTGCTAGATTAATAACAAAAAACACTTAATTAGTGGATACTGGAGAAGTATGATAAAATTGCTGGAACTGTAAAATACTTTCGAACCAAAGTAACAAAAAGATCCTGTTTTGTAGATTTCCTGTTTAATAACTCATTGTTAAATGTGATTGTTTCTGCTCTTTGTCTTTTCTGATGAAGTCTTCTGTGATCAGATGGCAGAAATCAGCCATAAAAACCCATCATTCTAACTCTCCTGAGTCCCATTACTTTCAGGAATTCCCACATCATTTCTAATGGGAATTGTGTTGTATCTGCAGTATTCTCTCATCATAACACTAAAAACAAATATTTGTATTTCTTCTTAAAATCTCTTATTGATTGACCATTAGGATAGTTTTATATAATACTAATAATATAGTAGTATTATAATACACAAAGCCATGAATATCTGGTAAATTATATCCTAATAAATGGCTCTTAGAGATGTCATACGTTTTAAATGGATGTTATTTGTGATGTCATTAGTGATGTCATTTTTATCACATGATTCACTGAAACTTGTGTATTATAATAAAACAAGTACCCCTTGTTGGAAAATATGAGGATATTTGAAGAAACCTCATGAACTGTTTAAAAAAATTTGGAGACCCTTTATCCAAAAAGCTCTGACTTACAGATAGGACGTCTCACATAGACTCCATTATAATCAAATAATCCAAATTTTTAAAAATCATAAGATAGTATCTTGTACTTGATCCAAACTAAGATATAATTCATCCTTTTTGGAAGCACAACAAGCCTTTTGGGTTTATTTATGTTTACATGTTTTTCTAGTGGACTTAATGTATAAAGATCCAAATTATGGAAAGATCCATTATCTGGAAATCCCCAGGTTCCGATCATTCTAGATAATAGGTTCCAAACTAATCTGGCTGATTGCTACTGGCTAACCTTGTTACCATTTTCTAAACTTTAAGTAGTCCTATAATATCAATTTATTTACTAGAGTCCAAAATAGTACTATTTACTAATTGATTAATTACTAATTGAGCACTGCTCTTCTACATTTTTACCACTTCCCTGATAATACCGGATAAAATTGTTTTAGCCCTGCCTTCTGAACTATGCCAACATAGAAACAGTTTGTGTTCATGTAAGCCAATAAAATTATTCTATGCCATGTCTAAATAAATTAGGTATAGGATAAGGCTACATTTTCAACTGTTTATTTACAGAGTTTGTTTTAGGATGTTCTTTGTTGTGTATTTTTGTTCTTTGGTTTTTTATTGTTAAAGGTGAACTATCGTGAAAAGGAACATTTTATATAAGCTTCAGCATACTGAAATAATACATTTTCTATATATAACATATTAAAAATTATGTACGTTTTCAGAAATAATCAAGTTTATCTTCACTATCCCTTTCTCAGCATCTGTTTATCTTCATTTTCTCTACATGCAGAAGTTGGGTTAGCTGTTAGATCCAGCTTATCTTATAGGGGGGCTCCTTTTGCCTAGAAGATGTATTAGAGCTCACTCTATTAAAATCACCAGACATCATGTCTCTCTACATGCAGAATTTGTGCAAAAGGCAGTTATTTTGTTAGATTTTGTTTGTACTGGAATCAGTTATTTGAGTGATCTCTAATTCATCTGCTAGGAAAGGAGACCCCCCCATAAGATATATTGGATCTAACTGTGAATGAATATCTGACACCCAACTGCTGCATGAAGACAGAATGAAGAGAAACAGATGCTGAGAGAGGATTAGTGAAGATAAATTTGATTATTTCTGAAACAATGCAGAATATTTAATTGATTGATGTATTTAAAAAGTTTATTTCAGTATGATGAATATGATATTAAATATACATTTTTGTGATAGTTCCATTCGAATTCGAGGATTTTATACTTCGATCGAACAATCAAATAAAAATCATTCGATCGAACGATAAAATCCTTCTTACTGAACGTCTCGAAGGATTTTTATCGATCGATCTAATGATTTTTATTCTTTCATAAAAAAGTGCTGGGGAAGGTCCCCATAGGCTAACATTGAACCTCGGTAGGTTTAAACTGCAGAAGTATGTACTGTAGTCGAAGTATTTTTTAAAGAGACAGAACTTTGACTATCGAATGGTCGAATAGTCGAACGATTTTTACTTTGAATTGTTCAAATCGAAGTCGAAGGTCGTAGTAGCCTATTCGATTTTTGCCCAGTTTTATCTCATTGCTAGACTAGACTATGATCTTTAAATTACAGGCAAGGTATTTTCCAAGATATCAATGATAACTGTTTTTCTAAAGAAAAATTGAGTATTTCATGATTTCACTTTGTCAAAATTCTGCTGCCATATGATTCTTTAAATACATTTATATTTTTTAAACTCTTTATTGACAGTTTTATTCATATTTGTATCAAAACATGCATATACATTAGTGATTAAAGGTAGCTAGATACACAATTTTGCATAGGAGATGCACTTCAAATGAACAATTAGGCAATGGTAAGCAGTACAGTAAGAGCATCAAACATGTTTAACCACACTCTAAAGATTTATAGATAACATAAGTAAGTGAAAAAAAATGGAAAGAGGAGTTAACAAAACTTATTAACCTAATTTAGATTGTATTTTTATCTGTGTACGTTTTATACAATAAAATATGTATGGAATGTTGTTTAGAAACATAGGGGAATGTTTACTAAAATTGGCCAGTGGCAACCAATCAACAATTAGTTAATTTAACAGCCACCTATAACTTGCAAAATAAAAGCAAAGATCTGATCTACCAAGGCATCTAAAACTACTGCTGCTGTTGGTTTCTGTCCAGTTGTACATTTGCCCAGTGATGGTAAATGATCATGCTCCTGCCCTGCATGTACATTGTCTGAAACTAAATAAAATAATCTCTCTACAGAATGAATAGGTGTGTCATTATTTTTTCGATGAAGAATTTATTCTTAATCATTTTAAGCAGATCAAAAACTTCTGCTGAAGAATATAACCTGTGGTTGGCTGTACAGAACATGACAAGGTTTGAACAGTGACCCTGGGCCTAGGCTGCCCAAGAAACTCAAATCTTGTTAAATATGGATATAGTTAATTACATATTATAAACATAATATAAACATACATTCTCTTTTTGTCCAAATGAAACCTTCTTTTCTATATGATCCGAAAGACAGGGAAACCCAATCTGATACAGAATCCAAGTTGGAATTTCCAGTTAACTAGTGCAATTCAAGCCAAGCTTAGTTCAAATATAGAAATGATGATAGTAAACATTGAGATTGAGAAAATTCTTAAGAGAGGCCAGAAAAACTGAGTTAATTTATAATTTATATAAGTCACTAATTAAATATCAGGCATCTCCACTTGGAAGACTGCTTCAGAAATAGCCTCAAAATTGAGTTGGTGAATTAAAATTAAAATTTGTAAGTTTTGATCAAAATAACATTCAAAACTTTGAATTGGAATTTACATTTCCAACCTTAATAAATCTGCACCTAAGTTGATTCAGCAGCATCTCTGGAGTATTAGCAGCTATTGTAACAATTCAAACATCTGCCTTTAATGAAATTCAGGGATTTTTCTCAGCAGGGCCAAAGATCAGAAATGTGTCAACTAAATGTATCACAGGGTTGATGAACCACCTTCCCAGAGCTGCTTTAGAAGGTGAAAAATGAAACTTTACACATCAATATTAGAAAAACGGTCACACATAGAAAATACAAAGCAACTGGAAAAAAGTAATGTTTCCTGTGAACTCTTTGAAAACAACTAGGTGTTTGAAGGTGAGCAACTCCTTTAAAATAGTTGTATTCTATGCACAAAAGAATTATATATTGCATTGGATACAGACATTTCCCCTGGATAAAATACAATGGTTAGAGTTGGTAGAGAGGGTTCTCCCCATACATATGAAAAGGATTATGATTAAAGGGGCCTTTTAGAGGAATTTACAGTAATATGGATATATTGGTTGACAGGTTACTAATATAAACGGGTATTCATCTGTAATTGACATACAACTGCACCCATGTGCAAGGAACATATACTGTACAATTGTTGACAATTCTTTTTTCTCTCTCTCTCTGTTTTTTTTTCATTTTTGAATGGCTTTACAAAATACAATGTAAATGAAGGGGGTGTTCTATTACATAATTCTGTTCTGCTTCGAGCAGTATACTAATCACACCTAACAAAGGGGTATTCGCCTGAAATGTTATGCGCACCTGTTTGACTCAATAAACACAGGGGATCGTTCAGTGGAAAGCAATTCTGTGCACTGGTTCTATGTCCATAAATATAAGTGGGTGCTGAACCCCATCAGCACTAATTACTGGAGTTTTATAACAAGATCCATCAGGTCAAAATGTGTATTAACATGGATATTATAATATATTTTAAATTTAAGCATTTGAAGCCAAAGTTCTCTTTCAAGTAACTTAATCACCAAATGTATGATGCCTGTTTTCCTTAAAGATTGATTTGTTATACCTATTCTATGCCATTCACATATATATTTAAATAAGCAACATGATAAGTTTGTTTTAAGTATTTTCTATTCTTTTTTATTTTTTTTAGTTTTATGATTATTATTGTTATTATTATAGATTTTGAATATACCTTGATGGGAATTTGTAGCCTTAAAGTGTTACCATATTTTATTGAGCATTCATAGCCACCTGTAGACATTGAGTATTGTTTGTATACTAGCATCCCAATTCCTTATTTCTATTTCATTTCAAATGTACTTAATTATTAATGCAGGATGGTATTCTTAAAAAAAAAACAGGTTTCATTAAAATCCATATAGTATTTTTTTGCAATTCTTCAGCTACACACTGCTCTGTAAAATCCCATCCATGCATTTATTCTCCCAAGCCAAAAATCCGAGGAAACATTTTTTAACACGACTGCTACAGTGCAACTTTTATTGTATGGCTCTTGTCAACTCTGAGCTCAACAGATGTCCAAGTAAGAAAAACCCCATTGACAAGACACAAAAACTTTGACATATTTCATAGGAAAATGTTCTGTAGCAATTACATCATTAGCACTTTGGCCTGTGCTTTATTTTGCAGGAAAAAAACACATTTCTTTCTTCTGGAAAAAATGCAGATTTAAAAAAAAAAAAAATCTACTGATTGTAGTCAGCTATTGTAGTTCTTTGCTCTGTGTTTTTAAAATAACTGAAGTCTTTGCAATGCTCTTTTTAGGGATGATTTGAGTTCCTGGTTCCTTAAACTATAGATCAGAGGATTTAAAAAGGGGGTTAATACTGCATAAAATACAGAAGCCACTTTGTCCTCAGCAGAATGATCATTTGCATATGAGCGAAAGTAGTTGAAGGAACCAGTAGTGTAAAATATAAAGACCACAGTTAGATGAGAGGAGCAGGTGGAGAAAGTTTTGGATCTCACCTGATTTGATGGGATTTTCAGTACAGTAGAGATAATTGTGAAGTACGTGTAAAAGGTGACTCCTAAAGGGCCTACGACAAACAAAATCCCAGAGAGAAATATAAGCAAAACATTGATGAATCTGTCACTACAGGAGAGCTGAAGAAACTGGGGCAGATCACAAAAGAAATTTTGCAAAGCATTTGACCTACAAAATGTAATATTGCTCAAAAAAACAGTGTGCAACAAGGAATTTAATGCACTAAAACAACTAATTAGTGATAGAAGCCAAACACAAACTTTCCAGCTCATTATCTGCATGTAGTGAAGAGGACGGCAGATGGCAATGTATCTGTCACAGGACATCACTGACAGCAGAGACACTTCTGATGTACAGAAAAAGAAGAAGAAGTAGATCTGAGTTCTACAAGTGCTCACTGAAATGACCCTTTTATGTGTGAATAAATCAAAGAGCATTCTTGGGACAGTGACTGAGGAGTAACTCATATCCAGACATGCTAGGGTTCCAAGGAAGAAGTACATAGGGGTGTGGAGATGGGAATCAATGATAATCAGGAAAAAGATAATAAGATTCCCAGTCAATGTCATAAGGTAGATCAGGAGAAACACCAGGAACAGAGGAAGCTGAAGACTTGGAAGATCAGACAGTCCAGTGAGAACCAACAAATACACTGTTGTTTGGTTTTTCATTTTAAGTTGACATTGCTTATGAATCCTCAATACCTATGCCCCTTCTTCTTACCCAAATACTGACACTGACCCCAATGCTGTAAATCTGAATGGAAAAGGCCACAGTTTAATTTATTATACATGTTACTGTGAATATCAACCCCACAACATACAAATTATTAACCAACTATAATGATATTCATAAACCAATACATAAACAAATAAGCCATTGTTGGCTGCATATAACTACATGTAATGTAACAACCTGACTTCATTTTCAAACCTGAGGCTAGTTCCCAACACCATCATACTGTGACACTGAACCAGACCTAGCCCTCAGGCCTATCTCTCACACTTGAACTACCCCCTTCCAGCTTCTTTTTCCCTTTTAAGCTGCCCATAGTGCAGCCCCCATGCCCCCCATATTGCTGCAACAACACAATCATCCACCTTCAAGGTAAAAGGTCTGCCCCTTCTTTTTTGTCCCACCTCATTTTACCCTCTGTTCTACAGATCCCCATAATACAACAACCCTACTACAGGACCCTATTCATCCCCCTTGTCATAACCCTGTCACTTTGCAGTATATCTTCATTTCCCAGTCCTTCAAAAAATATATAAGTGTGGAGTGGAGAAAGTGTAGAGATGTACAACTAAACCGGTTAGAGGGATGGAAGATTTAAACTATGAGGTTAGACTGTGAAGGTTGGGGTTGTTTTTTCTGGAGAAAAGGCACTTACGCAGGGAAATGATTACATTAGAGGGCATAATAGACAGATAGAGGGGGATATTTCTTGCCAATAAAATAATGCACATTTACCTTTTATATTAGAGGAGCAGAACTTTCAGTGAGGTTGGGGAATGCCCTGCCGCATTATGTTGTCATGGCTCATTCTATTAATGCCTTAAGAGTGACTTGGATGATTTCTTGAATAAGAATAATATCAAACATTATTGTGACACTATAATCTACAATTAGTATAGATATTGGTATATATAGTTTAACTTATAGATGTGAGTATAGATATACGTTGGTATGAGTGTGTGTAATTATGTGCACTGGGGTTCATTTGGAGGATTGAACTTGATGGACTTGTTCTTGGTATCCAAAATAAACTATGAAATGATGTAACTATATGGCTTTATATTACATTAGTTGCACCAACCCAATTCCACACAGTTTTTCTTAGAAATAACAGATAATCTATAGGGTTAGTAAAACTATTAATAAAGAATGAGGCATCATATTTGTATGTGCTTTGATGTGATTGATTCACAAACCACTAAAAACATAATTAATGGCACAATTTGGAAAAACCATAAATATAAAAATAGTTGTGCTCCTCAGTTATGAAGAAAAGAGGAGTCTATGTAGCAGAGACAATAAAATCCATCTCATCGTAGATAGAGAAATGTTAGAAAGAGAAGAAGATACAGATCAACATAGACGTTTCATAGAAGTAAAAATAGTTGTGCTCCTCAGTTATGAAGAAAAGAGGAGTCTACGTAGCAGAGACAATAAAATCCATCTCATCGTAGATAGAGTAATGTTAGAAAGAGAAGACGATACAGATCAACATAGACGTTTCATAGAAGTATTTAGCAACAAAAGGACCTGAGATGCATTGCTGTCTTATATTATTACAACCATTATGAAATCAAAGAAGTGTCTATGTCAACATAGTGTGATACACACACTGAAACTTACACTTAGAAATTAATTTTATAAAATTCCTTTATTAAAGAACTTTTTGGACAGGATTGGCATGAAGGCAGTTGCAAGCACGTCCCATTAGGCACGGAGAGAGATCAACTGTGCCAAGAGCTGTTTACATGAACATTATTTTTCTTCACAGACTGGCTGATTTGCAGAAACAAAATGGGCAAACCTGTTGAAAGTATAATAAGAAGGCTTTGCAAGATATGTTGCCTCTGAAACCACAGCACAGTTAAAATTTGAGTTAATTTGCTAGATTAATAACAAAAAACACATAATTAGTGTAAACTGGAGAAGTATGATGAAATAGCTGGAACTGTACAATACTTTCGGACCAAAGTAACAAAAAGATCCTGTTTTGTAGATTTCCTGTTTAATAACTCATTGTCGAATGTGAATGTTTCAGCTCTTTGTCTTTTCTGATGAAGTCTTCTGTGATCAGATGGCAGAAATAAGCCATAAAAACCCTTCATTCTAACTCTCCTGAGTCCCATTACTTTCAGGAATTCCCAGGTCATTTCTAATGGGAATTGTGTTGTATCTGCAGTATTCTCTCATCATAACACCAAAAACAAATTTTTGTATTTCTTCTTAAAATCTCTTATTGATTGACCATTATAATAGTTTTATATAATACTAATTATATAGTAGTATTATAATACACAAAGCCATGAATATCTGGTAAATTATATCCTTATAAATGGCTCCTAGGGATGACATCAGTTTTAAATGGATGTTATTAGTGATGTCATTAGTGATGTCATTTTTTTCACCTGATTCACTGAAACTTGTGTATTAAAATAAAACAAGTACCTCTTATGAGGATATTTGAACAAACCTCATGACCTGTTTAAAAAAAAATTTGGAGACCCTATATCCAAAAAGCTTTGACTTACAGATAGGACGTCTCACATAGACTCCATCATAATCAAATAATTCAAATTTTTAAAAATAATAAGTCAGTACCTTGTACTTGATTCAAACTAAGATATAATTCATCTTTTTTGGAAGCACAACCAGCCTTTTGGGTTTATTTATGTTTACATGGTTTTCTAGTAGACTTAAGGTATAAAGATCCAAATTATGGAAAGATCCAGTATCTGGAAACCCCCAGGTCCCGATCATTCTAGATAACAGGTTCCATATCTGTATAATCTGGCTGACTGCTACGGCCTAACCTTGTTACAATTTTCTGAACTTTGAGAAGTCCCATTATATCAATTTATGTACTAGAGTCCAAAATAGTACTATTTACACTTGAATGAGCACTGTCCTTCTACATTTTTACCACTTCCCTGACAATACAGGATAATATTGTTTTAGCCCTGCCTTCTGAACTATGCCAGCATAGAAAGAGTTTGGGCAGATTTATGAAGGGTCGAATTTCGAAGTACAAAAAACTTCTAAACATCGAATTGAAAAACTTAGAATTTGAATATCGAATTCAAAGTTTTTTCACCAAATTTGGCAATCCTACCATCAAATAAAAATCGTTAGATTCAAAAGATTTTAGCGTATGATCGAAGGATTTTTATTCGATATGTAAAGACTTATAAAAAGTTTTTAGAAGGTATAGGCACCTTGACCCTTGATAAATCTGCCCCTTGGTGCTCGTGTAAGCCAATAAAATTATTCTATGCCCATGTCTAAATAAATTAGCTACAGGATAAGGCTAAATTTTCAATTGTTTATTTACAGAGTTTGTTTTAGGATTTTCTTTGTTGTATATCTTTCTTCTTCGGTTTATTATTGTTAAAGGTGAACTACCGTGAAAATGAACATTTTATATAAGCTTCAGCATACTGAAATAATGTTTTCTAAATATAACATATTAAAAATTCTGTATATTTTCAGAAATAATCAAGTTTATCTTCACTATCCCTCTCTCAGCATCTGTTTTTCTTCATTCTCTCTTCATGCAGCAGTTGGGTGTCATTTCCATTGACAGTTAGATCCAGCTTATCTTATAGGGGGGCTCCTTTTGCCTAGAAGATGTATTAGAGCTCACTCTATTAAACTCACCAGACATCATGTCTCTCTACATGCAGAATTTGTGCACAAGGCAGTTATTTTGTTAGATTTTGTTTGTACTGGAATCCGTTATGTGAGTGATCTCTAATTCATCTGCTAGGAAAGGAGCCCCCTATGAGATATATTGGATCTAACTGTCAATGAATATCTGACACCCAACTGCTGCATGAAGAGAGAATGAAGAGAAACAGATGCTGAGAGAGGAATAGTGAATATAAACTTGATTATTTCTGAAACAATGCAGAATATTTAATTGATTGTATTTAGTAAGTTTATTTCAGTATGATGAAGAGTATATTAAATATACATTTTTGTGATAGTTCCCTTTTAATAATATTTGGAAGGGATTATATTAAAGTAACGATCTCAACTGATATATTTTTATTATACAGATGTTTTGCAAGAAGTTTTTAGACTAGACTGGACACAGATTTGCTGTGAGTGCTGAAATGAATTTGCTCTAGAATTTAGCTATGTGAAAAAACACCAATTGTCTTCAACGCATTTGCGGCTAAAAAAAACAGTCCATTTATTCCAATGCATTCAGCATTCATGTTTTTTTGCGAATATTTTGCCCAGTTTTATCTCATTGCTAGACTAGACTATGATCTTTAAATTACAGGCAAGGTATTTTCCAAGATATCAATGATAACTGTTTTTCTAAAAAAAAAAATTGAGTATTTCATGATTTAATTTTGTCAAAATTCTGCTGCCATATGATTATTTAAATACGTTTTATATTTTTTAAACTCTTTATTGACAGTTTTATTCATATTTTTTATCAAAACATGCATATACATTAGTGATTAAAGGTAGCTAGATACACAATTTTGCATAGGAGATGCACTTCAAATGAACAATTAGGCAATAGGGATGTAGCGAACGTCGGAAAAAAAGTTTGCGAACATATTCGCGAACTTGCGCAAAAATGCGAGCGGTTCGCGAACCCCATAGACTTCAATGGGAAGGCGAACTTTAACATCTAAAAAAGACATTTCTGGCCAGAAAAATGATTTTAAAGTTGTTTAAAGGGTGCAACGACCTGGACAGTGGCATGCCAGAGGGGGATCAAGGGCAAAAATGTATCTGAAAAATCTGCCTGTGTGTGCTTGGAAGAGATAGTGTAGGGGGAGAGCTGTTAGTGATTTCAGGGACAGATGATAGTAAGTTTGCTGGCTAGTAATCTGCTTGATACTGCTCTGTATTGGAACAAAAAAATAAATAAAAGCAGTCCTTACAAGGACTACTGTTATTGCAGCAGTCAGCAGATGAGATCAGAAGCAGGACAGCTGCCCACTGCAGCTACATACAGAGCACTGCAGTAGAAGGTAGATTACTAGCCAGCAAAGCTACCTAAGCTTAAATGTCCCTCAAACCCCTGCAGACTTCTGTCCCTCCAATAACAGAGCAGTATCAAAACGATTACTAGCCAGCAAACTTTCAACTGTCCCTGAAATCACTAACAGGCAGCAGCTCTCTCCCTACACTATCTCTTCAGCACACACAGGCAGAGTGAAAAAACGCTGCAGGGCTTCAGTTTTTATAGGGAAGGGGAGTGGTCCAGGGGAGAGCTTCCTGATTGGCTGCCATGTACCTGCTGGTCTGGGGTGAGAGGGCAAAAAAAAGCGCCAACAATGGCGAACCCAAAATGGCGAACGTCGCGCGACGTTCGCGAACTTCCGGCGAGCGCGAACACCCGATGTTCGCGCGAACAAGTTCGCCGGCGAACAGTTCGCGCCATCTCTATTAGGCAATGGTAAGCAGTACAGTAAGAGCATCAAACATGTTTAACCACACTCTAAAGATTTATAGATAATATAGGTAAGTAAAAAAAATTGGAAAGAGGAGTTAACAAAACTTATTAACCAAATTTAGAGTGTATTTTTATCTGTGTAAGTTTTATACATAAATCTTATATGGAATGTTGTTTAGAAACATGGGGGAATGTTTACTAAAATTGGCTCGTGGCAACCAATCAACAGTTAGTTAATTTAACAGCCACCTATAACTTGCAAAATAAAAGCAAAGATCTGATTAGTTACTCTGGGCAACATCTCCAGAAATTTCTCCAGATATTTATCTCCGATGTTAGTAAACATGTCACATAGCCACTTCCTGTGGGTTTCGAGCTGTGTGGGTTAAACTATTTAAATGTCTTTGGAACAAACCAGACTAGAGTTTACTAACTCTGGGAAAATTTTCACCATTTAAAACCATGGCATCTAAAACTACTGCTGCTGTGGGTTTCTGTCCAGTTGTATATTTGCCCAGTGGTGGTAAATGATCATGCTCCTGTCCTGCATGTACAGTGTCTGAAACTAAATAAAATAATCTCTCTACAGAATGAATAGGTGTATCATTATTTTTTCGATGAAGAATTTCTGCTTAATCATTTCAAGTAGATCAAAAACTTCTGCTGAAGAATATAACCTGTGGTTGGCTGTACAGAACATTGCTAGGTTTGAACAGTGACCCTGGGCCTAGGCTGCCCAAGAAACTCAAATCTTGTTAAATATGGATATGGATATAGTTAATTACATATTATAAACATAATATAAACATACATTCTCTTTTTGTCCAAATGAAACCTTCTTTTCTATATGATCCGCAAGACAGGGAAACCCAGTCTGATACGGAATCCTAGTTAGAATTTCCAGTTAACTAGTGCAAGTCAAGCCAAGCTTAGTTCAAATATAGAAATGATGATAGTAAAAGTTGAGACTGAGAAATTTCTTAAGAGAGGCCAGAAAAACTGAGTTAATTTATAGTTTATATAAGTCACTAATTAAATATCAGGCATCTCCACTTGGAAGACTGCTTCAGAAATAGCCTCAAAATTGAGTTGGTGAATTGAAATTAAAATTTGTAAGGTTTGATCAAAACAACATTCAAAACTTTGAATTGAAATTTACGTTTCGAACATTAATAAATCTGCCCCTAAGTTGATTCAGCAGCATCTCTGGAGTATTAGCAGCTATTGTAACAATTCAAACATCTGCCTTTAATGAAATTCAGGGATTTTTCTCAGCAGGGCCAAAGATCAGAAATGTGTCAACTAAATGTATCAATTTAGAACAGTTTACAGGGTTGATGATCCGCCTTCCCAGAGCTGCTTTAGAAGGTGAAAAATAAAACTTTACACATCAATATTAGAAAAATGATAGAAAACACAAAGCAACTGGAAAAAAGTCATTTTTCCTGTGAACTCTTTGAAAACAACTAGGTGTTTGAAGGTAAACAACTCCTTTAAAATAGCTGTATTCTATGAACAAAAGAATTATATATTGCATTGGATACAGACATTTCCCCTGGATAAAACACAATGGTTAGAGTTGGTAGAGAGGGTTCTCCCCATACATATGAAAAGGCATATGATTAAAGGGGTCTTTTAGCGGAATTTATAGTAATATGGAAATATTGGTTGACAGGTTACTACTATAAAAGGGTATTCATCTGTAATTGCCATACAACTGCACCCATGTGCAAGAGACATATACAATTATTGACAATTCTTTTTTCTCTCTCTCTGTTTTTTTGTTTTGTTTTGTTTTTTGAATGGCTTTACAAAATATAATGTAAATGAAGGCGGTGTTCTGTTAAATAATTCTGTTCTGCTTTTAGCAGTATACTCATTACACCTAACAAAGGGGTATTCGCCTGAAATGTTGTGTGTACCTGTTTGATTCAATAGACACAGGGGACCGTTCAGTGGAAAAGCAATTCTGTGCACTGGTTCTATGTCCATAGATATAAGTGGGTCCTGAATCCCATCAGCACTAATTACTGGAGTTTTATGACAAGATCCACAAGGTAAAAATGGGTGATAACATGGATATTATAAGATACTTTAAATTTAAGCAGTTGAGGCCAACATTCTCTTTCAATTAACTTAATCACCAAATGTATGATGCCTGTTTTCCTTAAAGATTGATTTGTTATACCCATTCTATGCCATTCACATATATATTTAAACAAGTAACATGATAAGTTTGTTTTAAGTATTTTCTATTCTAAAATAGTGATTTCACAAAATGCATACTAGCATCCCAATTCCTTATTTCTATTTCATTTCATATGTACTTAGTAATTAATGCAGGATGGTTTTCTTTAAAAAAAAAAAAAAAACAGGTTTCATTTAAATCCATATAGTATGTTTTTGCAATTCTTCGGCTACACACTGCTCTGTAAAATCCCATCCATGCATTTATTCTCCCAAGGCAATAATCTGAGGAAACATTTTTTAACACAACTGCTACAGTGCACCTTTTATTGTATGGCTCTTGTCAACTCTGAGCTCAACAGATGTCCAAGTAAGAAAACCCCCCCATTGACAAAACACAAAAAGACTTTTTTTTAATTATTTTAAAGGAAAATTTTCTGTAGCAATTACATCATTATCACTTTGGCCTGTGCTTTGTTTTGCATGAGAAAATACATATTTTTCTACTGGAAAAAATGCAGATTTAAAAAAAAAAAATCTACTGCAGGAGCAGTTTAAATTCCCATTTTTTAATGATTGTTCTTTAGCTATTGAAGTTTTTTTGCTCAGTGTTTTTAAAACATCTGAACTCTCTTCAATGCTCTTTTTAGGGATGATTTGAGTTCCTGGTTCCTTAAACTGTAGATCAGAGGATTTAAAAAGGGGGTTAATACTGCATAAAATACAGAAGCCACTTTGTCCTCAGCATAATGATCATTTGCATATGAGCGAAAGTAGTTGAAGAAAACAGTACTGTGAAATATAAAGACCACAGTTAGATGAGAGGAGCAGGTGGAGAAAGTTTTGGATCTCACCTGATTTGATGGGATTTTCAGTACAGTAGAGATAATTGTGAAGTACGTGTAAAAGGTGACTGCTAAAGGGCCTATGCCAAACAAAATCCCAGAGAGATATATAAGCAACACATTGATGAATGTGTCACTACAGGAGATCTGAAGAAACTGGGGCAGATCACAAAAGAAATTTTGCAAAGCATTTGACCTGCAAAATGTAATTTTGCTGAAAAAAACAGTGTGCAACAAGGAATTTAATGCACTAAAACAACTAATCAATGATAGAAGCCAAACACAAACTTTCCAGCTCATTATCTGCATGTAGTGAAGAGGGCGGCAGATGGCAATGTATCTGTCACAGGACATCACTGACTTCTGATGTACAGAAAAAGAAGAAGAAGTAGATCTGAGTTCTACAAGCGCTCACTGAAATGACCCTTTTTTGTGTGAATAAATCAAAGAGCATTCTTGGGACAGTGACTGAGGAGTTACTAATATCCAGACATGCCAGGGTTCCAAGGAAGAAGTACATGGGGGTGTGAAGATGGAAACAATAATAATTAGGAAAAAGATAATAAGATTCCCAGTCAATGTCATAAGGTAGATCAGGAGAAACACCAGGAACAGAGGAAGCTGAAGACTTGGAAGATCAGACAGTCCAGTGAGAACCAACATATTCACTGTTGTTTGGTTTTTCATTTTAAGTTGACATTGCCTGTAAAAATGATTAGTCCAGACACTAATATGATATATTAAAATGGAAAATAACATGACTTGTGGATCCTCAATACCTATGCACCTTCTTCTTTCCCAAATACTGAAACTGACCCCAATACTGTAAATCTGAATGGAAAAGGCCTCAGCTTCATATATTATACATGTTACTGTGAATATCAACCCTCAACATACAAATTATTAACCACCTATACTGATATTCATAAACCAATACATAAACAAATAAACCATTGTTGGCTGCATATAACTACATGTAATGTAACAACCTGACATCATTTTCAAACCTGGGGCTCATTCCCAAAACCCTCATACTGTGGCACCTAACCGGACCTATCCCCCAGGCCTATCTCTCACACTTGAACTACCCCCTTCCAGCTTCTTTTTCCTTTTTAAGCTGCCCATAGTGCAGCCCCCCATGCCCCCCCATATTGCTGCGACAACACAATTATCGCTATCTCCACCTTCAAGGTAAAAGGTCCGCCCCTTCTTTTTTGTCCCACCTCATTTTACCCATTGATTAATGCACATTTACTCTTTTAGATTAGAGGAGCAGAACTTTCAGTGAGGTTGGGGAATGCTCTGCCGCATTATGTTGTCATGGCTCATTCTATTAATGCCTTAAGAGTGACTTGGATGATTTCTTGAATAAGAATAATATCAAACATTATCGTGACCCTATAATCTACAATTAATATAGATATTGGTATATATATAGTGTAGTTTATATATGTGAGCATAGAGATAGGTCAGTATGAGTATGTGTAATTATGTGCAATGGGATCATTTGGAGGGATTGAACTTGATGGACTTGTTCTTTGTATCCAAAATAAACTATGAAATGATGTAACTATATGGCTATATATATATATATATGACATTAGTTGCACTAACCCAGGTTACAGATAATCTATAGGGTTAGTAAAACTATTAATAAAGAAATTAGTGACATATTTGTATGTGCTTTGCTGTGATTGATTCACAAACCACTAAAAACATAATTAATGACAATTTGGAAAAAAACATAAATATAAAAATAGTTGTGCTCCTCAGTTATGAAGAAAAGCGGAGTATGCGTAGCAGAGACAATAAAATCCATCTCATCGTAGATAGAGAAATGTTAGAAAGAGAAGAAGATACAGATCAACATAGAAGTTGCAGATAAAGCCTTACTGTGTTTAGCAACAAAAGGACCTGAGATTCATTGCTGTCTACTATTATTACAACCATTATGAAATCAAAGAAGTGTGATAAACACTACTGAAACTTACACTTAGAAATTCATTTTATAAAATTTCTTTATTAAAGAACTTTTTGGACAGAATTAGCATGAAGGCAGTTGCAAGCACGTCCCATTAGGCACGGACAGAGATCAATTGTTCCAAGAACTGTTTACATGAAAATGATTTTTCTTCACAGACTGGCTGATTTGCAGGAAAAAAATTGCAAAGCTGTTGAAAGTATAATAAAAAGGCGTTGCAAGAGATGTTGCCTCTGAAACCACAGCACAGTTAAAATTTGTGTTTATTTACTAGATTAATAACAAAAAACACCTAATTAGTGGATACTGGAGAAGTATGATGAAATTGCTGGAACTGTAAAATACTTTCAAACCAAAGTAACAAAAAGATCCTGTTTTGTAGATTTCCTGTTTAATAACTCATTGTTAAATGTGAATGTCTCTGCTCTTTGTCTTTTCTGATGAAGTCTTCTGTGATCAGATGGCAGAAATAAGCCATAAAAACCCTTCATTCTAACTCTCCTGAGTCCCATTATTTTCAGGAATTCCCAGGTCATTTCTAATGGGAATTGGGTTGTATCTGCAGTATTCTCTCATCATAACACTAAAAACAAATATTTGTATTTCTTCTTAAAACCTCTTATTGATTGACCATTATAATAGTTTTATATAATACTAATAATATAGTAGTATTATAATACACAAAGCCATGAATATCTGGTAAATTATATCCTTATAAATGGCTCTTAGGGATGTCATCAGTTTTAAATGGATGTTATTTGTGATGTCATTAGTGATGTCATTTTTGTCTCATGATTCACTGAAACTTGTGTATTATATTAAAACAAGTACCCCTTGTTGGAAAATATGAGGATATTTGAAGAAACCTCAGAGTTCCATGACCTGTATAAAAAAAATTTGGAGACCCTTTATCAAAAAAGCTCTGACTTACAGATAGGACGTATCCCATAGATTCCATTATAATCAAATAATCCAAATTTTTAAAAATCCTAACAATACCTTGTACTTGATCCGAACTAAGATATAATTCATCTTTTTTGGAAGCACAACCAGCCCTTTGGGTTTATTTATGCTTACATGGTTTAGTAGTAGACTTCCATTATCTAGAAACCCCCAGGTCCCGATCATTCTAGATAACAGGTCCCATACCTGTATAATCTGACTGACTGCTACTGCCTAATCTAGTTACAATTTTCTGAATTTGAGTAGTCCCATAATATCAAATTGAGTCCAAAATAGTACTCTTTACACTTGAATGAGCACTGTCCTTCTATAGTTTTTACCACTTCCCTGATAATACAGGATAATATTGTTTTAGCCCTGCCTTCTGATCTATGCCAGCATAGAAACAGTTTGGGGCAGATTTATCAATGGTCAAATTTCGAAGTACAAAAAAAGTTCAAAATTCGACCATCGAATTGAAAAACTGCGTTTTTTTCACCGAATTTGGAAAAAAAAAATTGTTCGATCGAACAGTTCGAACGATTTTAGCGTGCGATCAACTGATTTTTATTCGATGTGTAAAGACTTAGAAAAAGTTTGTAGAAGGTCCCCATAGGTTAACATAGCACTTCGGCAGGTTTAAGTGTTCGAAGTATTGAAGTTGAAGTTTTTTTTAAAGAGACAGTACTTCGATTATCGAATGGTCGAATATTCAAATGATTTTTACTTTGAATCTAAGTAAATTCGAAGTTGTAGTATCCTATTTGATGGTCGAAGTATCCAAAAATTTACTTCTAATTTTTTTACTTCAAAAATTCCCTTGAATTCACTTCGACCCTTGATAAAATCTGCCCCTTTGTGTTTGTGTAAGCCAATAAAATTATTCTATGCCATGTCTAAATAAATTAGCTACAGGATACAGCTACATTTTCAACTGTTTATTTACAGAGTTTGTAAATTTTATATAAGCTTCAGCATACTGAAATAATACGTTTTCTAAATATAACATTAAAATATATTTAAAAAAAAATATTAAAAATAGCATATTAAAAATTCTATATGTTTTCAGAAGTAATCAAGTTTATTTTCACTATGCCTCTCTCAGCATCTGTTTCAGCATCATTCTCTCTTCATGCAGGAGTTGGGTGTCATTTCCATTGACAGTTAGATCCAGCTTATCTTATAGGGTGGCTCCTTTTGCCTAGAAGATGTATTAGAGCTCACTCTATTAAAATCACCAGACATCATGTCTCTCTACATGCAGAATTTGTGCAAAAGGCAGTTATTTTGCTAGATTTTGTTTGTACTGGAATCAATTATTTGAGTGGTCTCTAATACATCTGCTAGGAAAGGAAGCCCCCTATAAGATATATTGGATCTAACAGTCAATGAATATCTGACAACCAACTGCTGCATGAAGACAGAATGAAGAGAAACAGATGCTGAGAGAAGGACACTGAAGATAAACTTGATTATTTTTGAAACTATGCAGAATATTTAATTGATTGATGTATTTAGAAAGTTTATTTCAGTATGATGAAGATTATAATACATATACATTTTTGTGATAGTTCCCTTTTAATAGTATTTGTAAGTTATTATATTAAAGTAGGGATCTCAACTGATACATTTTTATTATAGATGTTTTTAGACTAGACTGGACATAGATTTACTCTGAGTGCTGAAGTGACTTTGCTCTAGAATTTAGCTATGTGAAGTTTAAAAAAACACCAATTGTCTTCAACGCATTTGCAGCTAAAAAAAACTGTCCATTTATTCCAATGCATTCAGCATGTTTTTTTGCTAATTTTTTTGCCCAGTTTTATCTCATTGCTAGACTAGACTATGATCTTTAAATTACAGGCAAGGTATTTTCCAAGATATCAATGATAACTGTTTTTCTAAAAAAAATAAATATGTTTTATATTTTGTAAACTCTTATTGACAGTTGTATTCATATTTGTATCAAAACATGCATATACATTAGTGTATATTAGTATTATTATATATTATTATATATATATTATTATATTATATTAGTGTATATATATTAGTGTATATTAGTGTATATTAGTGTATTAGGTAGCTAGATACACAATTTTGCATAGGAGATGCACTTCAAATGAACAATTAGGCAATGGTAAGCAGTACAGTAAGAGCATCAAACATGTTTAACCACACTCTAAAGATTTATAGATAACATAGGTAAGTAAAAAAAATGGAAAGAGGAGTTAACCTAATTTAGATTGTATTTTTTATCTGTGTACGTTTTATACATTAAATCATATATGGAATGTTGTTTAGAAACATAGGGGAATGTTATTATTCTGGAACGTAGTGCGAAGTGTGAGATCCGCTTATGGTGGGATGTGACGCCGTGGCTTTAGGATTAAAAAATATCCTACATTCTCAGAAGTGTCAGTCGATTTTGTTACAGCCTGGAACTCTGTATTAACTGAGTGTTCACGTAAACTAATGGAACTGATAATTGGCCATAACAGGCAGGAATTATATATATAATAAAATAAAGGTACAGAAGGAGATCATAGAGAACCAGGAGCTACTCCGCTCCATAAAATGTGTGGACTTTTATATTAATCTTTGGATCTGTTGGATTCTTTATCTAGACAAATACAACAATTTGAATATATTTTCAAGACAAACAAGAGAGATATATTTCAGAGGGACAAACTTGACTATGATAAAGGTCAAGTGTATGTTTGGAGATCTAATAATGAATGTACTTACTCTTCCCAAAGAGGTGCTATGCAGAGCCAAGCAATACCCAGATTGGAGCTTTGTTCGATTCTGAAGAGAGATAGATCCGTGCACTTTCTGGAACAAGACCCGAATGTACAGGCGGCCCGTACCCCCTCCCCCTCTTCTTTTTTAAGGTCAGATCCCAAAACTCCAGACAGCGACCAGAAGGAGAGACCTCAGACTTACAATCCAAGATATCATTCAACCCTGAGGATGGATCCAATGAAAACCCTCAGTTTTGGAAGAGGCAGAGGAGAGGTGGACATAGATTTAGAGCAGGCTCCCCAGCAATGGCGCCCAGGGAAGGGAACGTGATCGCGACGGTGGTAAGAAGCTATTCCGATGATCATACATTTGGCGCTATTGGGGGACTGGGGCTTGATGTACCAGACATGCATGGTAAGAATACTTCTGATAATGTGACTAATTTGTCATCTAAGACTTTAACGAATGATGAACTTTCAGTGTTATCTAAAGGATTGAACTTTATACCGGATTTGAACAGTGACACTTTCTCCTTGATTTTGGACTTAAATAGATTCATACGTAACCTTACACTTAAATGCCACTTTGCTAATATGAAATAGACTAGTGAGACCAGTGACAAAATAGTCCCTTTGGCCAATGATATGCCAGTTTTGGAGGCTTTGGGTGATACACTGACATATAGTTGTGAGGGGGCCAGTATGGGGGAAATGGAAATGGATATTCATGAATTTGGTGATTTATGCACATAGAATGTATTGCAAGATTTGCTAAATGAGAATATTAAAGATTTGGACTTAGTGGTTAAACATTCAGGAATGAGAAATAGATCATATTTCTACCCAGTGAGTTCTAAGAGTCCCCAGATTTTGATGTTCCAGAAGTTAGTTCAATCCGATATAGAAAAAAATGGGCAGTGAATTAAGGGATATTCGGTGCAGTAATCTAACAGTAGGTGAATACAATGCGCCATTGAGCCTGAGTAAGGATAGGAGTGTAGTTATTAAACAGGCGGACAAAGGAGGGTCAGTTGTGTTTTTGAATGCTGGAGCATATGAGATAGAGATTGCACACCAATTGAGTGATACTAACACCTATTTATGTTTGCAAAATGACCCAACAGGGATATTTATGAAGCAATTAGATGCTATTCTTTTTGAAGGGTTTGAGAATGGGGTACTTTCCAGGAGTGAATGGGAATGTCTTAGATGTGAATCCCCGGTGATACCTGTATTCCACGCACTACCCAAGGTGCATAAATCCCTGACTAATGTGAAGGGTCGTCCTATTGTAGCAGGAATTGGGTCCTTAGGGGCGGGATTGTCTACTTATGTGGATACATTTTTACGCCCACTAGTGGAACAACTCTCTACCTATCTAAGGGACACCACTATGTGCATCAATAAGATTCAGTTTACTGATTGGAAACCCACCTATAGATGGTTCACAATGGACATAGTGGCTGTATACTCTTCCATTGACCACTCTTTAGGTTTAGAAGCTATCAGGTTCTGACTGGATAAGGAGCATAGATTTACCAAGGAACAGTCAAGTTTTTTGCTGGAGTCTGTTAAGTTCCTGTTGAAAACTAATTATTTCTTGTTTGATGGTCACTTTTATTTACAACAATGTGGAGCCGCTATGGGGGCGCCCCTACCTATGCCAACCTATACATGGGTTGGTTTGAGTGGCTCCACATTTTTGAGACTTATATTCCATATAGAGGCCAATTAATAAGATTCTTTCTGTATATTGATGATTGTATGGGCATCTGGGAGGTGGGTGAGACATCTTTGTGCAGTATTGGAATGAGAGGATACAGGGTCTAGCTTTTACTATGGAAACCCATGATACCCAGATCCCTTTCCTGGATGTCCTGTTCATAACAAGGTGTGTAAAAACCATCACACAGACCTTTCTAGTAATCCGATTACCCGCAACACTGCCCATCCATCGAACTGTCTGAGGGGTATACATGTGGGACAGTTCATTCGCCTAAGAAGGATTTGTTCATCTTGGGATGCATTCAATGCACAGGCTATGTTGCTATGGGATCGTTTCCTGGAGAGGGGTTATGATAGTGGGTCATCAGAGTGGCCTATGAGAGAGCTGTTGACAGGGAAGGGTAACAGATGGGCCGGTGGTCATTTGACTAAGGGCAATGATAACATCCCTTTACGCTATTGCACTACCTATGGTAGAGGCACAGGGGTTATACAAAGATATGTTAAGAAATACTGGGGTGTTCTGCTAGAGGATCCAGTGTTAGCGGGTGTACTAGATGCCCGTCCATCTTTTGTTTTCAAGAAAAATAGAAACTTGTCATCTTGGGTATTGAGGAGTATGTTCAACTCTAGTAGACCTGAAGGCACTAATGCTTGGCTCAGATATAAAGGGAATTACAAGTGTGGTAGTTCTAGATGTAAATCCTGTCCATTTATTCATGCCTCTTAGGAATTTAGATCTACGACTACTGGAAGGAGTTATAGGATTAAGAGATATTTTAACTGTACCTCAATGTGTATTTAGTAACCTGTGAAACCTGTAAATATGCCCCCAAATGTATCAATGTAGAATAGTTTACAGGTTTTGCGACCCCCCCCCCCTTCCCACAGCTGCATTAAAAGGTGGAAAATAAAACTTTACACATCAATATTAGAAAAACAGTCACACATAGAAAATACAAAGCAACTGGAAAAAGTTGGTATTTCTGGTGAACTGTCTGAAAACAAGGTGAACAACCAAATACAAATAGCTGTATTCTATTCACAAAATAATTAAATATTGCATTGGATACAGACATTTCCTCTGGATAAAATACAATTGTTAGAGTTAGTAGAGAGGGTTCTACCCCTATATGAAAAGGCTTATGATTATAGGGGCTGCTTATAAGAATTTACAGTAATATGGAAATAGTGGTTGACATGTTACTAATGAGTCAGGGAATACTAATTGAGCAAATATGCAAGTAGGTAAAAGGGTATTCATCTGTAATTGACATACAACTGCACCCATTTGCATGGGACATATACAATTATTGACAATTATTTTTCCTCTCTCTCTCTTACTGTTTTTTTTATTTTTGAATGGCTTTACAAAATGTAACGTAAATGAAGGGGCTATTCTATAAATAAATCTGTTCTACTTTTATCAGTATTGATCCCCAAGATGTTTCATACCTAACAAAGGGATATTCCCCTGAAATGTTGTTTGCACCAGTTTGACTCAATTATGTCTACTGGTTCTATGTCCCTGATTATTCTAAATGGATGCCGAACCCCATCACCACTAATCACTGGAGTTTCATAACAAGATCCATGAGGTAGAAATGTGTGATAACATGGATATTATACAATACTTTAAATGTAAGCAGTTGAAGCCAAAGTTATCTTTCATTTAACTATTACCAAATGTATGATGCCCATTTTCCTTAAAGATTGATTTAAGTTATACCCATGCTGTGCCATTTCACATTTATATATAAATAAGCTACATGATAAGGCTACATTTTAGAGAGTCTTTTAAGTTTGTTTTAAGTATTTTCTATAATTTTTTTTTTCATTTTATGATTATTATTATTATTATTATTATTTTTATTATTATTATTATTGGTCGATAGTCAAAGTATTTTTTCCAGCAAAAACGTCGATACTTAATGCCTGCTCAAACTCATGTCTCGTGAGTATAATATACCACTGGGAGTACTGTGGTTTTAAAAGTGTCTCGTGCAATTTAAGTGGAAAGTCACTTACAGTACTATGAAAACTGCCACGATCTATAGTGTGGGTTATACTATATATTTCACAGAAAACTTCACTTCAGAATATGGCTGTTGTTATATATTCTTTAGAATTTTACCTAAATTCACAACTTATGTTTATGATGGTTAACACTACCATCACCTAATGGTAACACTTTCATATAATAGTAAATTAAAAAGTAAGCACGAAGGGTGTAACAAATAAAATTAAAAAAAGTACTGCACTATATATTATTTTCTGTTTTTTAATCCCTCCCCCTTGTTTGAGGTGAACAGCAATCGAACTTTGAACATTGTCTTTTGTCCGGGCAGAGGAGAGCCCTAGCGATTGCTGACTTGGGAACACAACGCCCTGAAGATTCAACCCTATTGTCATGATCGGCACCCTAAATCCAGAATCAATGCTAAGCACCCTGTTCTCGGCTCTTGCTTCTACTTAAAACAGCCACCTTTCACCTCGGGAGGAGCCCTCGGCTAATCGGATGCCACCAGGTCTTATTAAGAGAGGAGAAAATCTAAGGGTTCTGGACAAGCAAAGGGGCACAACGGTAAAGCAAAGTCTTTTGGGCAGAAGGTGACAGTACAAGGAGTAAACAGAAGGCGTAGTTAGATCAGGCCAGGTCGGGGCAGGCAGAGAACAAACGGAGTCAGGCAAGGGTCAAATCAGGAGATCAATTAGAAGGGGTACAGATACAGAAGAGTCAAATACCAGGCTGGGGTCAGGATACAGAATGCAGAATCGTCAAAACAGGCAGGGGTCACAACAGGAATCAAGTATTAAACAGGATTTAAATCACCTAGGCACCAGGAACCTCACAAGGAATAAACCTATAACGTGCAAAGATCCACAGACTGAATAGCCCTTTAATACATTTGAATTTCATTCCATTGCGCGCTGGCGACATAACGCCAGTGCGCATGTGCTTATAAAAAGAGGAGATGCGCGGTGCATGCACCCTAAGGCCCCAGGACTTCAGAGGAGCAGCAGCGTGGCGGGCATCTCCGCCGAGGAGGTGGCCGGCATCCCCGCCGACCCCCTTGCACTGCTAGACCACCAGGTTGAGTGGACGCGGTTACACCTATATTTGGACATTTGCTTAGTAATTAGTGCAGGATGTTTTCTTTTAAAAAAAAGAAATACAGGTTTCATTAAAATCCATATGGTATGTTTTTCTCATTTTAATTTGACATTGCCTGTAAAAGTTATCAGTTTAGACACTATGATAATATATTAAAATATATTAAAATGTAAAATAACAATAATGACAGACCTGTATAATATGACATCTGCACAGTTAATAAAAGCACACAAACTCTTTCTTGTAGAATACCTGTGTTAATGTAGTGTGAGATTTCTAGAAAAATATGTAGTTTGTCCATGCAATATACAACTCTTATGAGGAGGTCCTGTATGAGCTATTGTGTTTTTGTTTCTTGGTTTTTCATTTTAAGTTGACATTGCTGTGATGCACTTTTCTGTGTTAAATGGAATAAGTGGGATATCTGGGTTTAGCTATTATGTGTCAAACACACAAACCAAAATGGCTTCATCTGTATGTCAGATTGTTTAGATATAAGCAGGTGGGTCTGTGTCCTGGTCCTCATCTGTCCATAGGCCCCATACCTATACTACTTAGCATCGCAATTGGTGACGTTGAGGAACTAGACAACCTCAGACAACTGGTCACCTAGCTTTAGCTCTTCTATTGCCCATGAGACCCTGATATAGCAGGCCATGGGCTCCATGGCAATTGCAAATAACAAAGGGGACAGGGAGCATCCCTGTCTAGTGCCTCTATTGATTGAGAATGGGTACAACAGCATACTATTAGTTTGTAACTTAGCTACAGAAAATTGATAAAGTGCCTGTATCCACTTTGTGTATGATAAAGGTATTCCCACTCTATGCATCATGGCCCACAGGTACTCCCATTCCACAGAGTCAAAGGCCTTTTCGTTATCCAAAGAGGCAATCACCCTGTTTCCCTGGTTGTCGTGTGTTATGGAAAAATTTGTAAACAGCCTTCTAATATTAATGTCTATGGTATGTCCAGGCATAAAGCCTGTTTGATCTGGGGAGATTATGGTAGAAAGTAGTGGTGCAAGACGGATTGCCAATACCTTTGCCAGAATTTTAGCGTCCGCATTGATAAGTGCAATGGGTCTATATGAGGTACATTCTAGTGGCTCTTTTCCAGATTTTAATATCAGAAGTATTAATGTTTCTCTCATAGAGGATGGTAATGACAACCCCTCTAGTACCCCGTTGTACAGTTGTGCTGCCTTTACCATTCCATTGGTAAGCCATCTGTGCCTGGGGTTTTACCTGATGGGAATGCAGCTGTGGCCATTTCTACCTCTGTTTGTGTGATTTCCCTGGCCAATTCACAGGCGGATTGTTCCTCCAGCTCTGAAATTCCTATGCTACTCAGATATTTCCTTATCTCATCTGAAATGGTGCTCAGCTTAGTGCTGTACAAGTCTGAGTAGAATTCTGTGAATCTCCGATTTATCTCTGCTGGGGTGGAAACAGTTACCCCATTTGTTAATCTTACTGCCGGGATTGCCATGCTAGCTATTTTTTTTGTAAAAGTATTTGTTTTTTTGTGAGTCAAACTTAGTGTTTGGAGAGGTTTCTTCACCATTCCGGGCCATAAAGTTTTAATACTATTGCTAATTGTCTAATTTAATTGAGTGTGTTTGGCCCAATATGGACTTAGTCTCCAAATCATATCTGCTGGGATCTGTGAGTATGCTAGGGTAAGCAGCAGAGGAGAATGATCGGAGATACCGCTGGTAAGTATTTTCACTTTTTGTACCCATTTATTCACTTCAGCACAACCCAGTGGCAAATCAATTCTGGACATGTTATTGTGCCTGGGGGAGTAACATGTGAATTGCTTTAGCCCTGGGTTATACATTTTTCAAAAATCCACTAGATTGAAGGTAGCAACCCATTTATTAAAGAGCATTAGTTACTGCATTAAAGTCTCCCACAAGGAGTGGGTAGGTTTAATGCTTTACTCATTACTTCTAAAAAAGAATTATTCTGTAGGTGGAGGAGGTGCATAAATATTTGCAATAGTAAGTTTTTTACCCAGCAAGGTAACGTGAAGAAAGACATATCTACCATTTTTATCCGAGATTATATTTTCCACTGTGGACAGGATTTTGCTAATAATATAGATACCCCTCTGGAGTAGCTGGAGAAAGGGGAGTGATACATTGAACCAATCCTGGGTTTTTTCAGTACTAATGTTTTGGTGCCCACCAGATGGGTTTCTTGTAGGAAGATTATCTGGGGTCTGTACCTGCGAATAAAATCAAATACTAGCCTAAGTTTTATTGCATCCCCCATCCCTCTCACATCCCATGACAATATGCTAGTTGTAGCCATTATAGCAATGTGGGGGGAAAATGGCTGAGACCTGGAGGGACAGTGTTGGGGGGGGGGGGCTGCTCTCTTATAAGTCCAGTCTAAGTTTGTAAGTTTCAAGACTTCATAATAACATAAAACAAATCCCACAACTTTAACACTCTCCCGCACCCTCCCCACCCACACCATAACCGTTAGGAGTGAGTTTACTCCCATAACTATAGTAAGATAATTTGTGATTGGGGTTAGTGCCCACATTAAAATGCACTTATTGGTTATATTCCTGCTGCTTCCACATCAGGGGGGATTTATTATAATATACTGTCCTGCTTTGTGGTAAAAGGAATCATGTTACCTGATTGGCAGCATAGACTTTTGGATCTGTAGTGTGAAGGTCGCATTTAATTGACTTTACCTCAGCTGTATAAGTCACAAATGTAGAGTTGTGTGCTTCCAACACTGTGCTAAACAAATAAAGTCACTGGTCTCTTCTTGGTGACTGCCTTGGCCTCTTCTCCATCCAGCTTATAGCCTCCTCTAGTGTAGTAAAGAAATGAGCTTTCCCATTTTCTGTTACTCTATGTCATGCCGTAAACATCATGGTGTAAGGAATTTGCTGTTGTCGCAGTTGCTGCTTGGCTGCCGTAAACTTTGCTCTTTGCTTCTGTACCTCTGTGGAAAAGTCTGGGTCGATTGAAATCTATTGGTTTTCAAATTACAGCTCTCCCGCTCTACGCACCGCCGACTGAGCTGTTTCCCTGTCTCTCTAATTCAGGAGGTGGGCTATTAATGGGTGTGGGGGTGCACCCAGTGACGGGGTCTGCCCGGCACTCTGTGGGCTCTTTCCAACCATGAAAGCTGTGGAGAAGGTTGTTTGGCTGAACCCGCTAGTTAACCATTGTTCCACACATTTTTCTGTATCTGCCCCTTCCGCCGTTTCGGAGAGACCCAGTATCCTGATATTGTTTTGACTTTTTCTAGGTCATTTGCCTTATTTTCCAGCACTGCCAGTTGTTTTTCTGTGGCTATGATGCAATTTGGAAGTGGTGCTATGTGGTCTTCCATATCACTGACCCTCCTCTCCACCTCTCCCATTCTTTCTCTCAGTTTTTGCACATTTTGCACATTTGCACATAATATGGCAAAGTCCGTTCTTAAAGTCATATATTTTTTCACCACCTCAACTCGCAAACACGGATGTCTGTTGAAGCAAGCGGTTCCAGGTTTTGCTCGGTAATGTGCAGGTTATTTGCAGTATAAGGAGTCCCTTTACGGAGCACTGAACTAATGTGTCCTATCTGTACTCCATGCACGCCATGCCCCCTTTTAAACCTAACTTACTATGTTACTAATCCGAGGAAACATTCTTAACACAACTGCTACAGTGCACCTTTTATTGTATGGCTCTCATCTAAGCTCAACAGATATCCAAGTAAGAAAACTCCATTGAGAAAACACAAAAACGTTGACTTATTTTATAGTAACATTTTCTGTAGCAATTACATAATTAGTATTTTTGCCTGTGCTTTGTTTTGCAGGAAAAAAATACATCTTTTTCTACTAGAAAAAAACAGATTTAAAAAATAATCCTACTGAAGGAGCAGTTTACATTCCTATTTTTTCTTCAGCTATTGTAGTTTTTTTGCTCAGTTTTTTTAAAAAAACTGAAGTCTTTGCAAAGCTCTTTTTAGGGATGATTTGAGTTCCTGGTTCCTTAAACTGTAGATCAGAGGATTTAAAAAGGGGATTAATACTGCATAAAATACAGAAAACACTTTGTCCTCCGCATATTGATCATTTGCATTTGAGCGAAAGTAGTTGAAGAAAGCAGTGCTGTAAAATATAAAGACCACAGTTAGATGAGAGGAACAGGTTGAGAAAGTTTTGGATCTCACCTGATTTGATGGGATTTTTAGTACAGTGGAGATAATTGGGAAGTACGGGTAAAAGGTGACTGCTAAAGGGCCTATTCCAAACAGTAATCCAGTGAGAAATATAAGCAACACATTGATGAATGTGTCACTACAGGAAATCTGAAGAAACTGTGGCAGATCACAAAAGAAACTTTGCAAAGTATTTGACCTGCAAAATGTAATTTTACTTAAAAAAACAGTGTGCAAAAAGGAATGCACTGCACTTAAAACACTGATTAATGAAAGAAGCCAAACACAAACTTTCCAGCTCATTATCTGCATGTAGTGAAGAGGACGGCAGATGGCAATATATCTGTCACAGGACATCACTGCCAACAGAGACACTTCTGATGTACAGAAAAAGACAAAGAAGTAGATCTGAGTTCTACAAACTGCCACTGAAATTACTCTTTTATGTGTGAGTAAATCAAAGAGCATCCTTGGGACAGTGACTGAAGAGTAACTCATATCCACACATGCCAGGGTTCCAAGAAAGAAGTACATGGGGGTATGAAGGTGGGGATCAATAATAATCAGGAGAAAGATAATAAGGTTCCCAGTGAGAGTCATAAGGTAGATTAGGAGAAACACCAGGAACAGAGGAAGTTGAAGACTTGGAAGATCAGACAGTCCAGTAAGAACCAACATAAACACTGCTGTTTGGTTTTTCATTTTAAGTTGACATTGCCTGTAAAAATTATCAGTTCAGACACTATGATAATATATTAAACTATATCAAAATGTAAAATACTAATAGTGACAGACCTGTATAATATGACATCTGCACAGTAAATGAACGCACACAAAGTCTTTGCTTGTAGAATACCTGTGTTTATGTGTGAGATTTGTAAAATTAATGTAGTTTGTGCATGTTATATACAGTATGACTCTTATTAGGAGGGCCTGTGTTGTGAGCTATTATGTTTTTGTCCTATGAGCATTCAGTGTGTGCCTGCTTGCTTTGCAAATATCTGAGCTTACTAGATCAACGAACATGGTTTTTATGATTGTGGCATGTATAAATTTGACCAGATTATTTGTGAATGAATTCAAGTGACCCTATACATTACATATATCTAGGTATGAGATCTTTTATCTAGAATGAATGGAGTCTGGAAACTTCTAGACACTAGATTCTAGATAAAGATATTTCTTATTGTGGGCTCCATGCCTCAATGCAACTAAATAGCATTTAAAGGAGACAAAATAATACAAATTTTCTAGGTAAAATCACAGTCGCCTTTTCCTCCATGCCAGCGCACCAATTCTTTTTAAAAAATGATCTGTCCCAGGGTATTTAGCTATGGAGTGTGCAGCATTGTTATTTTTTTTTATCTCCCTGGTATTCCTTATCTGAGTGCATTCATTACTACCTTGTCTAATTCCAAAAAAAATGCCATTATGTGGTTACTAAAGCAAATAAAGTTTTATCTTACATAAAAAAAGGCATTGACACAAGGGATGAAAACATTATGTTGCCTCTTTATTGGTCTCTAAATATGCAGTGCAGTTTTGGTCTCCAGTTCTTAAAAAAAATTATATAATGAGCTGGAAAGAAAGGAGAGACTTGCAACTAAATGTGATGGAAGACTTGAACTATGAGGGTAAAAATGAAATTTGGAAGGCGCACACCCGTTAGCATGCTGAGGTGCTAATCCAAGGGGGGCTGCCCAATCATAGCCTCCTAAAACATGTCATAGAAAAAGATATATCTATGGATTGCACACTCAGACATATGAATGAATGAAAATGTATTGTATCATATTATTAAAAACTTACAAACATCATAGAAAAACCGACGCGTTTCGACCACCATGGTGGTCTTCATCAGGGGCAAAAAACTCCTCAATATAAGAAAAATCAAAAAGCCTTTAAGTTTTTAATAATATGATACAATAAATTTTGATTCATTTATATAAGTCTGAGTGTGCAATCCACAGATATATCTTTTTCTTGAACTATGGGGGTAGACTGTCAATGTTAGGGTTGGTTTCTCTGGAGAAGTCACTTACAAGGGGACATGCTTACATTTTACAAGTAATTAGAGAGCATTTTAGACAGATAGAAGGGGATATTTGCCCATAAAAATGATCAATGTACATTGTTACTCCTTTAGAATAAAGGAACAGACCTTTCAATTGAATCAGAGTAGGTGGGTCTTCACAGTGAGGACAGTGAGGTAGGGGAATACTGATCAACATAGAAGTTTTAGATAAGTACGTAGCAACAGAAGAACCTGAAATGAATTGTTGTCTTCTATTATTACAAACAGTAGGAAATCAAAGAAGTGTCTTTGTCAACAAAGTGCAATCAAAACTACTGAAACTTACACTTAGAAATTCCTTGTATAATATTCCTTTTATAAAGAACTTTTTATGCCGAATTAACATGAAGGCAGTTGCAAGCACGTCCCATTAGGCATGGAGAAAGATCAACTGTGCCAGGAGGTGTTAGGCAAAACAAAACTATATGTACAGGGGAATCTTTACGTGAACACTATTTTCTACCACAGACTGGCTGATTTGCAGACACAAAATGACAAAAACTGTGTTAAAAGTATAATACTGTAAAAAGGCTTTGCAAGAGATGTTGCCTCTTTGAAACCACAGCACGGTAAAATTTTAGTTATTTTGCTAAATTAATAAAAAAAACAAAAAAAAAAAAACAAACACAAGCCAAAGTAAACATTCTTAGTGTAACTGGAGGAGCATGATGAAGTTGCTTGAGCTGTAAAACACATCACAACCAAAGTAACACAAAGATACTGTTTTGTAGATTTCCTATTTAATAACTCATTGTTAAATGTGAATATTTCTTTATCTGTTCTGATGAGGTACCTCTTAAGACTTTTTCTGTGATCAGATGGCAGAAATCAGCCATAAAAACCCTTCTACCGAAGCCTTCTAACTCTCCTGAGTCCCATTACTTTCAGTAATTCCCAGGTCATTTATAATGGCCCAGCAGATTTCTGTGTTGTATCTGCTTTATTCTCTTATCATAACACTAAACACAAATACATATATTTATTTTTACTTATCTACATTTTCTGAAAGATACAATTTCTTACAACCCATTATTTTTTGACCGTTATAATAGTTTTATACTAATAATATAGTAGTAATATAATACACAAAAGCCATGAATATCTTGTAAATTATATCCTTATAAATGGTGAGTTCTGATGTCATCAGTTATAAACGGTGAGTTCTGATGTCATTTTTGTCACATGATTCACTGAAATGTGTGTATTATAATAAATAAAGTACCTCCAGTTGTAAAATATGAGGATATTAGAAGTTACCTTCGGCCTTGTGTTTTATATGGTCATGAAACTCCTCAGTAACTTATAATATCCTTATATTTTACAAGAGGGGGTACTTTATTCACTATATAAATGGCTCTTAGTTATGGCATCAGTTATAAATGGAGCTTGGTGATGTCATTTTTGTCACATGATTTACTGAAACTTGTGTATTATAATAAATTAAATACCCCTTGTAGGAAAATATGAGAATATTACAAGTAACCTCAGAGTTCCATGACCTGTATAAAAAAAATCCGTTATGTGGAGACCCTTTATCCAGAAAGCTAAGAATTTTAGATAGACCGTCTCCCATAGGCTTCATTATAATCAAATAATTTTTAAAAATGATTTCCTTTTTCTCTGTAATAATAAAACAGTACCTTGTACTAAGATTTAATTAATCCTTATTGGAAGCAAAACCAGCATATTGATTCATGATTTTCTAGTAGACATTGGGGTAAATTTATCAAAGATTAAAGTTAAAGATCGCCACAGTCTGCTAGAGTGAAATTCCCTATCCATTCATTTCTATGGGATTTGAAAGGATTACTTATCAAAGAATGAGCTTTCACTCATTGATAAATATTCTTTTAAAAATCCCATAGAAATTAATGCAGAGTGGCAAAATTTCACTATAGAGGGGTTGAACTTGATGGACTTTGTCTTTTTTCAACCCAATTTAACTATGTAACTATGTAACTATGGTGATCTCTAATATTTTGTTGTTTGGTTTATTATTATTTTTTTGTTGTTTGGTTTATTATTATTAACCCTTTAAGTGCCAGCAGAATTTCACATTTTGGTTACACGGAATGCCAGCCGTTTTTGAAACATTTGTGCTCTCTCACTTTAGGGGCATTTTCTGAGGGGAAACCTATAGTTTACCTAGGAAAACTATACATTGTTTTTTTTCGGGAGAAACTGAGCTTTCTAAATCTGTCTGAGTTTTCATGTATTTCCACCTCTGCAAAAAATATTTATAAATTCCTATTTTTCACAATATATGCATTTATAACAGAAAAATGTTACATTTTACGCATGAACATCCAACTGATTTGGAAAGCCTCATGTCTCTCGAACATGTCAATACCAGATATATATAGTTTTAGGGAGATTTAGAAATTCTGTACAGCAAAAACTCCCGGCAGATATTACCGAATTTTGAAAGCAACAAGGCAGAAAACGGCATACTTTAGATTCCAAGGCCAAAAAATCCTGAAACATTAGGTTTACCCCAGAAAACCATATATTTTTGAAAAGTACACATTCTACTGATTCCAAAATGAGTAACTATGTCTCTCTACTCCTAACTACCAAACAGCAAAGCTTGTCTAAATGTAGCAGTTTTTATAAAAATTTATAAAGATTTTGAAAAATCGCTTCAAAGGATTTATTTTGCTGCTCTGCATATTCCACACTGTATGAGGTACCAAGAAAAAGCACCCTGAATATGATTGCCAGGAGTCCACTAAACAGTGTGATGCCCATTGTGCATGGGTTTACCAAAATATCTGGCATTTAGTGGCCCCAAAATGAAGTTAGTGCATACAAATAGTCCTGTGGGTATCTTCAGCTAATGAAAAATCAACACATTGACTGCATTTTTTTGTGGGGTAAAAACACAGAAATATAGGTTTACCCCCAAAACCATATATTTTTTAGAAAGTGCACATTCTACTGAATCTAAAATGGGTGCCCATGCCTTTCTTCTCCAAACTACGGAGTCTCAAAGCTTTCTCAAAATTGGTGGTTTTGGTGAAATATCTGAAAATTGCCTCAAAGCTTCAAATTTCCATCATTATATTGCATGTGTATCACTACATACGAAGAAAAAGCACCCTAAATATGGTTGCCAGGGGTCCTCCAAACAGTTTGGTGCCCATTGTGTATAGGTTTACCAAAGTATCTGGCATTTAGAGACCCCAAAATGAGGTTAGTGCATACAAATAGTCCTGTGGGTCTCTTCAGCTTGACTGCTTTTTTGTGGGTAAAAAACACAGAAATATATGTTTACCCCCCAAAACCATATATTTTTGGAAAGTACACATTCTACCAAATCTACAATGGGTACCCATGCCTTTCTGCTCCAAACTACTGAGTCGCAAGGCTTTCTCAAAATTGAAGGTTTTGGTGAAATATTTGAAAATTGCCTCAAATCTTCAACTTTCCAGCATCGTAATGTCCATGTATCATTACCAGCATAAAGCATCCTAAATAGGAGCACGGGGGTCTGCTAAACAGTTTGATGTGCAAAATGCATAGATTTACCAAACTAGGTGGCATACAAAGACCCCCAAGTACAAATAGTGCATATGAATTTTCATGTATGTCACTCTGGCTACCTCAATTTAAGCACCTGGTATGTGTATTAGGTGCCATGAGACCCCCCCTAACAGTACAGAGACCCCAGAAAACCATATATTTTCAGAAAGTACACATTCTGACGAATCCAATATGGGTAAATATGTGTTTCTACTGCAAACTGCCAAACTGCAAAGCAATGCTGAACCTAACGGTTTTTATCAAATTTCTGAAAATTTTCACAAAGCTTAAATTTTACCCCATTATATGCCCCACATTTCATAACGTATAAGCATGAAACATCCTAAATATGAGTGCCAGGGGTCTACTGAACAATTTGATGCCAAATATGCATAGATATACCAAACTATGTGGTGCACGGAGACGCCCAAATGACTATAGTTTTTATACATTTTCACGGCTGATGCGGTGGCTGCTACAATATATGCACCCCGGTAAGTGTATTATGTGACATAAGACCCCCTAACAGTACAGAGACCCTAGAAAACCATATATTTTCAGAAAGTACACATTCTGATGAATATGGCTAAATGTGTTTCTACTGCAAACTGCCAAACTGCAAAGCAATGCTGAACGTAATGGTTTTTATCAAATTTCTGAAAATCGTCACAAAGCTTGAATTTTACCCAATTATATGCCCCACATTTCATAACGTATCAGCATAAAACATCCTAAATATGAGCACCAGGGGTCTACTGAACACGTTGATGCCCAACATATATATACCAAACTATGTGGTGCATGGAGATGCTCAAATGGATATATAGTAGATAAAATTTACAAGGCAAAACAAAATAAAACAGAAAAGTGTGAATCGCAAATAAATCCAATAAAACCACAAAAATCAACGTTTTGTTTTTCCAGACTAGTGTATCAGAAACACAGTTGGGCCAAATGGCTTATATGGACAGAAACAAGTGAACACAACATATGCAGAGCTGAAAATGCAATAAAATGGCTAAAAATGCACCAAAATTCCCAAAATTCCAGTATAATCACCGAAATAACATACAAAAGGTATTGCACAGTACGGTTAGTGAATACGCTATTCGTAATGGCAATAAAAAATTTTCTCAGACAAAAAAGAGACGATGCGATAAGAAAAAAAAAAGCCACAAAGCCATGTACTGTATGTGCGTGTGCACGTGTACAATTGGTAAATTACATGTTATGTGCGTATGTGTGCGTGTGCATGTGTGTGTGAGTGCAGTGAGTGTGAGTGACCCCCCTGTGTAAGTGTGAATCTAAATGTATATTACTGTAATAAGTGTGTGTTGGTGTGTGTGTGTAATTGTTGCACTACCCTGAAAAAGTCGCTGAAGAGTGTTGCACACAATCTGGAGGGGCCCCAGGAAGAGCTCTGCGACTATCTGCCTGTTCCTGTGCTGTGGGGGCGGAGCTGGGCGGCGCAGTGCAGGCTGCAGCAGCAGGACAAGTAAGTAACATGATCACGCCCCTGGGGCCACTTGATCCCCTGCTCTGCTCATTGCCTAGGGGCAGGGGATCGTGTAGGAATGGAGCGAGCGGCTCTAACAGCCGCTCCTCCGCTCTCAAACACGGAAGTGCTGCAGAATGTAGAATCTACGATCTGTGGCACTTTGGTCCTTTGATCCACAGATCGCAGATTCTACGATCTGTGGCACTTAAAGGGTTAATATTATTTGGAAGGGATTCTATTAAAGTAGGGATCTCAACTGTAAATTTATTTTAAGATGTTTTTAGACTAGACTAGGTATGAGAACTGATACAGATTTGCAGTAAATGGTAAAGATTTTAGAATTTAGCAATGGGGTTATTTTCTGCCAAAAAAAACCCCATTGACACAAACGGACTTGCAGCTAAATAAAATAACAACAAAAATAAAAATGTATTCCAATGCATTCCGCAAAATATCATACTTCTTACCATGTTTTTCTGCCCATTTTTTGCTCATTGCTAGACTAGACTATGGTCTTTCAATTACAGGAGAGGCATTTGCTAGATATCAGTGATAAATGTTTATGTAAAAATGGAGCATTTCATGATTTCAGTTTGTCACAATTCTGCTGCCTTATGAAATATGATATATATGATATAAATACATTTTATATTTTTTTAACTCTTTATTGACAGTTTGATTCATATTTTAATCAAAACATGCATATACTTTAGTGATTAAAGGTAGCTTAATACACATTTTTGCATAGGAAATGCACTTCAAATGAACAATTAGGCAATGGTAAGCAGTACAGTAAGAGCATCAAATATTTTTAACCACGCTGTAAAGATTTATAAACAACATACAGATGAAGCCACTTGGATTTGTGAGTTAAATGCGTCATGACTCAGGGTTAATTGAATAAACTGTGTTATCTAAAGTCATCTTAACCCATTTAATGCATTTAACCTTTTCATTAGCATACCAAAGCACCATTGTTTACAATGGTGAATGCTTTAATTAGGTGGGATGTTGTGACGCAGTTTTCTGTGTTAAATTAGATAAATGGGATATCTGTGTTTAGTTTTTCTGTGTCAAATAGACAAACCAAAGTGGCTGCATCTGTATGTAAGGAAAAAAATGGAAAGAGGAGTAAACAGAACTCTACATAACTCAACATAATTTGAGCTTTTTGAAAAGTAAACATAATTTCAAGCAACTTTGCAATATACATTAATTAAAAATATGCAGACTTTTCATGATTTTTAATGGTTTTTGACAGTTCCCTAAGCCTAGCCCCCTGCTCTCCTGTTGATCTGTCTGACTACTTTGCTGAGCTGTCTGACTACTGTTACTTTGTATCAACTGCCATCTGTCCTCAACCTGCATCCTCCAAACCTCACAATTCCCTGCACATGTGATTTTAGTAAGAAAAGGGACATCACAGTGCAATGCATTGTGGGTTATGTAGTTCCTGCATGCTGTCTGTAAGCTGTGGAGAAGTTGTTACAATTTGTAACATGAGTGTTTAGTCCCTCCTTCCCTGCCAGGATTTCAAATGATGCAGAAAGAGAAGAACTGTTAAACAGCTGGATTGCAGCATAGAAAATGGCATTTATTCATACTTTTTGAAGAAACAGGTAACTGTGATGGGTATATTAGGGATTTCTGTGTTATGTGGGCCTCTTTATCCAGTTTTGGTTTGGAAGCCGGAGTTCCCCTTTAACCTAAGTTCAATTGTATTTTTATCATTACGTATTATACATTAAGGGGCAGATTTATCAAGGGTCGAATTTTGAAGTAATGGGAGTTTTGGGAGCCGTCTAGAGGAATTTAATGTAATATGTAAATATTGGTTGACAGGTTACTAATGGGTCAGATGGTAATTAACATCCAAGTGCTGGCCTCACCCTTGCTGCAAATGTGGGAGCACTAAAGCATTGGGCACAAGATAGCCCTGTCATTAGGGCAGCAGATTAGTACAGAGCCACATTTTGTGTAACCCCCCCCCAGGCACCTCCTCATGTAAGAGTTTGAGTGACATGCGAGTTAGAGGTGAGCTGGGATGGAAAGGGATATGTCTTAGGTACTCCCTCTGTCCTCCACTCATGAATATAGTGCTGTAATATTGGAGGGCAGAGAACTGCAGCAATCCATTGTGAATAATAAGTAGTGATGGGCGAATTTCTCTCGTTTCGCCAAAAAAATCATGAAATCGGAAAGTTCACAAGAAAATCGTGAAATTCAAACATTTTCACGCAAAAATCATGAGATTTAGATGTTTTCACGAAAAAATAGTGCAATGTGAACGTTTCCCCCAAAAAAACGAGACTTTCGAACGTTTTCACTAAAAAATCGAGCAATTCGAATGTTTAAACGATACAATCAAGCAATTCGAATGTTTTCACAATAAAATCAAGCAATTTGAACGTTCTCATTTCATTAACTGCCTATTCTGCATACAATATGTATGAGCCAATTACAAATAAGTTCCAACATTAACTCTATTCTAGCACTTTGAACCTCTGCTCATGGATCAGGTAACTTGTATTGTGGAGCAGAACCAAACTACCTCTTGTAATGAGCCTAATGTGCTGCACTTTATGCCTTCCACACAATTTAATAGATAAACAGATAGGGGCTGATTCACTAACTTCGAGTGAAGGATTAGAAGTAAAAAAACTTCGAATTTCGAAGTGTTTTTTGGGCTACTTCGACCATCGAATGGGCTACTACGACCTTCGACTATGACTTTGAATCAAACTATTCGAACTAAAAAGCGTTCGACTATTCGACCATTCGATAGTCGAAGTACTTTCTCTTTAAGAAAAAACTTCGACCCCCTAGTTCACCATCTAAAAGCTACCGAACTCAATGTTAGCCTATGGGGAAGGTCCCCATAGGCTTGGCTAACTTTTTTGATCGAAGGATATTCCTTCGATCGTTGGATTATAATCCTTCGAATCGTTAGATTTTATCCTTCGATCGCACTATTTGGGCTAAAATCCTTCGACTTCGATATTCGAAGTCGAAGGATTTTAATTATCAGTCGAATATCAAGGGTTAATTAACCCTCGATATTCGACCCTTTGTGAATCGGCCCCATAAAGTCTTTGTAGAAAAACATCTATTGGGAACAAGGGGTAGGCGATGCAGTCCGTGAACTGGTTGGAAAATTAAACCTGTCCAATCGAGATCTGACGGATTTTTGGGCAGAAATTGGTCTGGAAGCCACATCAGAGGGCCCCCATATACTGGCAGGTAAAAAAGACCTGAATCAGCAGCTAAAAACGTCCTCTGCATGGCCACCTTTAGAGAGAGCAGTTACATCAACAGTTTGCAGCAAATTCACTAAAGCGTGAAGCATCTAACGCTAGCGCAAATTGGCCAGTGTGACGTCATTTCGTTAGTTCGCTGATCTACTAATGGGTGCTGGCGTAAATTCACTAGCGAACTGGACCTACTCTAGAGCTACTTCACACCCTTACGCCAGGCGAAGTTGCGCTATGGCGAAGGGACATAACTACGCCAATTCACTAACTTGCTCATTTTACTGAAGGTTACCTCTTGCGCCAGACTTCCGTTCGCCACCTCAGACCAGGCGAAGTGCAATAGAGTAGATAGGGATTGCTTCAAAAAAAGTTGAAATTTTTTCTAAGTCCCATAAAATGCTGGTGTCTTTTCCTTTTTTAAGGGTAATAGGCTGAAAAAGATTGTGCATTTTTTTGGGGGTACACTCCTTCCCCCCCCCTATATTTCCTAACATATGGCACCTAACCTATACAGTGGGCACATGTATAGGGCAAAATAACAACTCTATTTTACTTCATTAAGGTTTCCCTGGGCTTGTGTAATGTAATGTATTTGTTGCTACATATACATCTATTGTACTTTAACTTGGCACTGTATGCAAATTAGTCATCGCTATCGTAACTTCGCTTTGCTTGATGAATTAACGGTAGTGCAACTTTGCTACCTTTCGCTTCCCTGAGCGCAACTTCGGATTTTAGTGATTTAGAGGCGCCCTGGCGAAGCGCAGCAAAGTCAACGCTGGCGCAACTTCGGAGGTAAGTAAATTTGCCCCTTTGAGCGTTAGCAGAGATGTGAGACAGAAAAAAAGATAAGATGTTCTGAAAGAGGAAAAGGACCACTGTTAAATGCAAAAAGGTTTAGCTTTTTGGTAAATCTAGAAAGTGGCCAACCCTTTAGATTGCCTTACTTGTCCACTGCTGGAAGTCAAAGGAGGAGGTTAGATGGAGAAATCAAGATGGCCAGGGACAAACATAAGATATTGTAAAAGGCAAACACAGATATTCACAAATGTGCCTGTTTCCCTTTCTTGAAAAAATCACAAAATAATTTGTGCAACGCATTGGAGTCAATAAGAAGATGATAGGTGAATTGACATTTATGTTGAATAATTTGTAGTTCTGAAATAGCATATATATTACCCTCCCTTGTAAAATAAGCTCTTTTCCACTATGCTAGAACTGTTTTTCATACAAAAAAGGCTCCTGTGTTGCCATTGGCAATTTCTTCCAAATAGAGCACTTGGACAACTCTTTAGATAGAAAAAAATTGTACCAGTGTCACGATAGGGCTCCTGCGCCACAGCTTCTGTCCCAAATTAGAAGCAATGCAAATGCCAAATCTTTAAGGTTGTGGACAAACAGGAACATAAAACCGCAGAAACTGTGCTGCAAGGTTTTTTTATTCACAACATGTTTCGAGCTAGTGGCTCTTTTTCAAGTTTTAATCAGTGCACAATTCAAACAGGTTTTTAAATCCATATACACTCCATCCCCTGGTGTGATGAACAAAAGGAACACCAAGAGCCCCAATAGTATAATATGTATTGGTAAGGGATAATGAAATAAGAGTAGATAACATATACTCACAAACCAAGGTTACCAATAGGCAACCACTGTAAAGGCAGGTGGGGAGATTGTCCTAACCCCACTCAGGATTAAGAAGTCGCTCTCTGTAGATAGAAAAAGGGTATCAACCCTCCACCCAGGGTGGACTTAGTATTGTATAAAATAAAGTATAAAGTACTGATTGGAGTTCGTTAATAAATTTTGACTGCTTAATTACAGTCGTTTTGTGTCTGCTTGGAGGAGGTAAGTCCACTACTGCCTCCTCTGATTACCAAGTTTTTGTTTTTAAACTTGTTTATATCCTTTTATTCTTTTGGCGACCCTGGTGTGATGGGTTACTAAAAACGTATAGGATAGCTAGAGAGGGCTCTGATCTGATTGGTTGATGTGGTAGGCAAAGGACACCTAATGTTGAGTTTTGTAGTGATGAGTGTTTTTTGTTTGGCCTAGTTTCACCTTCATAAAAATTATGGATGCACCGAATTGAGAATCCTTCTGCCCGGCCGAAACAAATCTAAATCATAATTTGCATATGCAAATTAGGCATGGGGAGGGAAACTGCATGACTTTTTGTCACAAAACAAGGAAGTAAAAAATGTTTTCCCCTTCCCACCCCTTATTTGCATATGCAAATTAGGAGTTGGTTCGGTATTCGGCCGAATCTTTCGTAAAGGATTCCGGGGTTTGCCCAAATCCAAAATAGTGGATTCGGTGCATCCATAATAAAAATGCTCATACACTCCAATGTATTGTGAAAAAAATATGTTGCAATTGGACTAAAGCTGAGCTGTCGCTATGAAAAAATGTACAATAGCTTTAATGCATTTAGCAAATAACTGGGTCTGCATTTTTCTGTTGCAACACACAGTGGGGGTCATTTATAAAGTTTGCGCAACGCATATTTTTTGCAAATGGTCATATTGCGCATGTTTTTTCCTGAACGCTAATATATTGCACTGCTCTAGCCGTCTTTGCGGTTTTTGCAAATTCGCAGAATGAAAAAATTTTCGCAAATGGCGGGTAAATGAGACGGGAGTTTGCATGAGCGCACCCAATGTGCGAGGTTGTTGTGCGTGAAAATAGCATTGACAGTAACTTATTATTATTATTAATAACATGTATTTATATAGCGCCAACATATTGCGTAGCACTGTTTGCGGATTGTTAAATTCGCAGTTTGCGAAACTGTTTTACGAATATTTTATCCGCCACCAAAGTTGTGGCGTAATTGAGTGTTTTTGCATACATATTCGCAATTTGCGTATTGTGACATATTTAAAAAGCTCCTATAGACATTTGCATTGTGAAAAAAAAATTCGCAATTCTGTTTGCACCCTCTTATTCAGCTTTATAAATGTTTTTTTATTTTGCCTAAACAGTTGTAAGTAACTTTGTGTACCACAACTGCATGGGGTCGTAAACAACCCTTACCATTTTGAATCTGAACACTTACTCCACTTACTGACAAATAATGTTAAACCTACTGGCCCATAGTTGCCTGGTTGAGACTGTAATCCATTTTTTTTAAAGTGGACCTGTCACCCAGACACAAAAATCTGTATACTAGAAGTCCTTTTCAAATTAAACATGAAATCCAATTTATATTTTTTATCAAAGCATTATTAGCTGTTATAAGCTCATTTAAAAATCTCAGCTGTCAATCAAATAATGTCTGCCCCTCCTCTATGCCTTATGCATAAAGGCAGGGCAGATAATTACTTTCACTTTAAATTCAGAACTTCCTAGATGTCACTGCTCTCCCCACATTCCCCCGTTCTCTTAATTGTGTAGCCAGGGCATGGGGATAGACATGGGTTCCCCCATTCTGGGGCACAAACTGCACAGATTCTGAGATGATACAAGGCTTGCCTTAATAACAGTGTCCACAAAATGGTTCCTGCCTGCTTGTTATAATTATGAATTCCCAGACTGAAGGAAACAAGATTCAAATGATTTATATTGTGTAATTAAAGTTCATTTTGCTTGACTAATGTGATAAAATAGAATGTTGGATAATTTTTTTGGGTTACGGGTCCCCTTTAATAAAGGAATTATATTAGCTATCTCACACTTCAAGGAAATAATGCTTTTGTAGTAAAGTCCAAATAACTCAACTATTGAGAAATCTGCACTGGAGTCATTTATCAAAGGTCACATTTTGAATTTATGTGAATTTTTGTAACTCTAATAAATCTGTATATACTCAAAATTCAATTTGGAAGCTGTTTAATAAAAAAATTGAATATCTAAAACTCAAACGAATATTACCGACCCAAAAACTCGAATCAAATTTGAATCGAATTTGACTAAACTCAAATCGAGTTTGGATTTTCCCCAATTCTAATTTATTGGAATTAATTCAAATTTACAATTTGACCCTTAATAAACCTGCTAATCAAAATTTTTTCAATACAGTACATTGCAAAATGTAGTTGTTAAGCATTAATAACGTTATTTTGTATTATTATTCTTTAAGTAAAGTCGTTTTTGTGTCTAGTTTGGGTTTACAGCCTTTTACAGCTCTACTAATGGATGATTTGAGTTCCTGGTTCCTCAAACTGTAGATCACAGGATTTAAAAAGGGGGTTAATACTGCATAAAATACAGAAGCCACTTTGTCCTCGGTATAATGATATTTTGAATATAAGTGAAAATAGTTGTAGAAAGCAGTAGTGTAAAATATAAAGACCACAGTTAGATGAGAGGAGCAGGTGGTAAAAGCTTTGGATCTCATCTGTTTTGATGGGGTTTTTAGTACCGTGGTGATAATAGTGATGTATGGGATAAAGGTGACTCCTAAAGAGCTTACTCCAAACAATATTCCAAAGAGAATTATAAACAATACATTGATGAATGCGTCACTACAGGAGACCTCAAGCAACTGGGGTAAATCACAAAAGAAACTTTGCAAGGCATCAGGCCTGCAAAAAGTTAGTTTAGCTAAAAAAACTACGTGCAACAAGGAATATGCTACACAAAAAGCCAAAAGGATTAGTACAATTTTAACACAAACTTTCCAGCTCATTATCTGCATGTAGTGAAGAGGGTGGCAGATAGCAATATATCTGTCACAGGACATCACTGCCAGTACAAACACCTCAAATGTACAGAAAAATATGAAGAAGTAGACCTGAGTTATACAAACGTGAACAGAAATTACCCTGTTTTGTGTGAGTAAATCAAAGAGCATTCTTGGGACAGTGACTGAGGAGTAACTCATATCCAGACATGCCAGGGTTCCAAGGAAGAAGTACATGGGGGTGTGAAGATGGGAATCAGTGAAGATCAGGAGAAGGATGAGAAGGTTCATAGTCAGAGTTATAAGGTAGATCAGGAGAAACACCAGGAACAAAGGAAGACACATACTTGGATTATCAGACAGTCCAATGAGAACCAACATATACACTATTGTTTGGTTTTCCATCTCTTTTTTAGTATTGCCTAGAAAATGATTAGTTCAGACAAAATGATAATACATAACAATAGAGACATCCCATCATGTTCCTATGGGGTGAGTTTTCTCAGTTTGTGCAACGTAATCCGTGAGCCTATAGTATGAAAATTCTGTGGGGTATAAAAATGTGCAGGTATTGTGACTGATTGTGTATCTGTACTATGGTCACTCAGTGTGTGCCTGCACAACTTGGAAATAAGTAAGCATTATTGGGGCACTGAACTGATGCATATTAATTTCCCTGTTTATTTAAATACTGTGTTTCCTATATTAATGTTCTTTCAAAGTGAGCTAGCCATTCGATGTAAATTCACTATATGAAAGTGCTGCTGCAGTTTGAGAATTTCATGCAGAATGACTGGTGGAGTCGGAGTCTGAGCAAAGTGACTATCATGCTGAAATTGCTATTTGGATATTCTTCAAATGAATTCTAGTAGTATCCAACTTATAGCCAATGGCTGTTGTTGAACTACTAGCAAAAATGTATAAGAATTAAAGAGCGGATATAATGAACCAGTAGTCTTATAGCTGCTGCTAAAATTAAACTTGTAGCATCTTCTGAGATATTATGAATAAATATATTTGTTATATCTAAATTGCCATAGATTGTCATGGTGACATGACAATTATCATGGAGTCTGGGAATTTCTAGAGTGTAGATACAAAACAAAAACTGTGGTACCGTGTTAGCCAGGAGCAAAAAAAAAACAAATAAAAAAACAAATAAATACAAAATGTTTTGTAGAAGTGATGGCTAAAGATACAAATACATTGCAAGCTTTTGGAGAACCAAGGCTCCTTTGTCAGGCAAATACAAATAAAAGCTGGAACAACACAGCATATACAGTATACTGTTAGATCAGTAAAAGGTATTCATGGGCAATAAATTAAAAGTTACAGATAGAGATAAAGTGTAGATAAAAAATATTTCTTTATTGTTGAGAACAAGCCTTTGGGGCAGATTTATCAAGGGTCAAAGTGAATTCTAGGGAATTTCCGAAGTAAAAAAATGTAAAATTTGAAGTAATTTTTTGGATACTTCGACCATCGAATAGGATACTACGACTTCAAATTTACTTCGAATTCGATTCAATCGTTCGATGGCCTAATTCGGTGAAAAATACTTTGACTTCGATATATACCAAAAAATAACACAAACGGTTGTGCTCTTCAGTCTTTAAAGAAGAGAGAATCTGTAGCAATGACAATAAAGTCCATCCCATATAGACATAGAGATATAACAGGACACGGATCAACATAGAAGTTTCAGATAAAGCCTTACTGTATGTAGGACAGAAGGACCTGAGATGCTTTGTTGTCTTCTATTATTACAGCCACAAAATGAGCACTTATGAAATCATCTAGTTATTTTCTGTTCCTACAAATTGCAATAAACTCTAATGAAACTTACACTTATAAAATACCAAAGCAATTCTTTGTATAGAAATGACATGGAGGCACAGCACATTAGACATGGGAAGAGCACAAACAGTGACAGAATGTGTATAGGCCAAATGAAATAACATGTACAGGGAAACTCCGATTTCCTGGATTTCTTATTTTTATAAGGAAAGTCAGCAAAACTGTGCTCAAATAATAATAAATAAAATTTGCAGGAGCTGATGCCTCTTTGAGACCACAGCATGGTGAAAATGAATCAATGGGCTAGAAAAAATCAAAAACCTAAGTAAACCTCAAAGCACATTCTCTGTGTATCCTGGTGGAGCATGGTGAAGTTGGGATTAAGATACTGCTGGAATGATGAAGCACTTAAAGACCAAAGTACACATGAAAGCTGAAACTGGATGTATACTAGTTGTTAGAATGTTGTGTGTTTGTATAGACTTACAGAGTAACTAATGGAAACTGCAGTACAAAACATGACAACTTGACACAAAGGTAATGTTTTGCAGATGTCCTATTCAATAACTCATTGTTAAAGGACAAGGAAAGGCAAAAAAATAAACTCCCATTTTTACTTTCATTAATGAAAAAGAAACCTATCTCCAATATATTTTAATTAAAAAATGTTTACTGTTTTTATAAGAAACCTGACTGTATTCAGTTAAATTCTCCCTTCATTTACTGCTGTGGATAGGAATTGTCAGATGGTCCCTAACTGCTGAGCAGGGAAACAATCATACTTATGAACAGCAGGGGGAACCCCCCTTTACTTACCAGCCATGCATTTGTTTATGATGATCCCTAAGCAGCCCAGACCACACTGAGCATGTGCAGGGTCAAGGTCAGGCAAAGATGTTTAACAAAGTTACAAGATGATGACCCCCTGTAGCCAACTTTGAAAGCATAAATCATTTGTTTGATTAGGCTTGTGGTGCAGTTTGTTCATGTTTTTATTTAGTATACAAAATACAGCATTTCTAGCCTTATTCTATTTTAGACTTTACATGCCCTTTAATTGTGCATATTTCTGCTCTTTGTCTGTCATGACCTGGTATTTTTCTTTTTGTGTACTCTGTACTGTACCCTACCTGTACTCTCAAGACTTCTATGATCAGAAAGCAAACATCAGCTATAAAAACCCTTCCATTCAAGCCTTCTAAGCCTCCTGAGTCTCATTATATTTCAACAAGTCCCAGGTCATTTGTACTAGCCCAGAAGATTTCTGAACTGTCTTCATTTTGTTTTCCTTATTTATCCTTATTATTTCCTTATTTTCTGAGGGTTGAAATAATATGAAAACAAATTAGTAATGACAAGAGAAACAGTAAGGTTATTGTTATAGCCCTACCTCTTATAGTTTAACTGTTTGGTGTTGCCAACCTGCAATTGCTAGCTCAGCTGTTGCATGTGACAGGAAGTCAGTGTAACAGGAAGGAAGAGCATAAGGAAGTGAAGCCAGTATTGGCAGTTAAGGGTAGAGATGGCGCGAACTGTTCGCCGGCGAACTTGTTCGCGCGAACATCGGGTGTTCGCGCTCGCCGGAAGTTCGCGAACGTCGCGTGACGTTCGCCATTTTGGGTTCGCCATTGTTGGCGCTTTTTTTTGCCCTTTCACCCCAGACCAGCAGGTACATGGCAGCCAATCAGGAAGCTCTCCCCTGGACCACTCCCCTTCCCTATAAAAACCGAAGCCCTGCAGCGTTTTTTCACTCTGCCTGTGTGTGCTGAAGAGATAATGTAGGGAGAGAGCTGCTGCCTGTTAGTGATTTCAGGGACAGTTGAAAGTTTGCTGGCTAGTAATCGTGTTGATACTGCTCTGTTATTGGAGGGACAGAAGTCTGCAGGGGTTTGAGGGACATTTAAGCTTAGGTAGCTTTGCTGGCTAGTAATCTACCTTCTACTGCAGTGCTCTGTATGTAGCTGCAGTGGGCAGCTGTCCTGCTTCTGATCTCATCTGCTGACTGCTGCAATAACAGTAGTCCTTGTAAGGACTGCTTTTATTTATTTTTTTGTTGTTTTACTATTACTACTACTACTACTACTACTACTACTACTATAAGAGCCCAGTGCTATTAGTCTAGCAGTGTTGGGGAGTGGGACTGGTGTGCTAATCTGCTGCTCCTAGTAGTTCAGCAGCACCAACTGTAATTTTTTTTTTTTAATATTCATTTTTTTTTTATTTTACTTTTTTTTATTTTACTACCGCTGTAGTAGTGTATAAGTTGACCTTTTAGGCATTATTTGCCCTGTAGGCATTTTTTGCCCAGTGTGTTATTCAACCAACTGCCATCTAGCTGTGTGACCTTGTTCACATTCTGTCTAAATATCCATAATATTACCGTCTCCAGAAAAAACACCGGAGTGACTTTTTTCAAGCAGCCATAATATATTTTACGTAATCCGTATCCATCGCTGTAGTAGTGTATAAGTTGACCTTTTAGGCATTATTTGCCCTGTAGGCATTTTTTGCCCAGTGTGTTATTCAACCAACTGCCATCTAGCTGTGTGACCTTGTTCACATTCTGTCTAAATATCCATAATATTACCGTCTCCAGAAAAAACACCGGAGTGACTTTTTTCAAGCAGCCATAATATATTTTACGTAATCCGTATCCATCGCTGTAGTAGTGTATAAGTTGACCTTTTAGGCATTATTTGCCCTGTAGGCATTTTTTGCCCAGTGTGTTATTCAACCAACTGCCATCTAGCTGTGTGACCTTGTTCACATTCTGTCTAAATATCCATAATATTACCGTCTCCAGAAAAAACACCGGAGTGACTTTTTTCAAGCAGCCATAATAAATTTTACGTAATCCGTATCCATCGCTGTAGTAGTGTATAAGTTGACCTTTTAGGCATTATTTGCCCTGTAGGCATTTTTTGCCCAGTGTGTTATTCAACCAACTGCCATCTAGCTGTGTGACCTTGTTCACATTCTGTCTAAATATCCATAATATTACCGTCTCCAGAAAAAACACCGGAGTGACTTTTTTCAAGCAGCCATAATATATTTTACGTAATCCGTATCCATCGCTGTAGTAGTGTATAAGTTGACCTTTTAGGCATTATTTGCCCTGTAGGCATTTTTTGCCCAGTGTGTTATTCAACCAACTGCCATCTAGCTGTGTGACCTTGTTCACATTCTGTCTAAATATCCATAATATTACCGTCTCCAGAAAAAACACCGGAGTGACTTTTTTCAAGCAGCCATAATATATTTTACGTAATCCGTATCCACCGCTGTAGTAGTGTATACGTTGATCTTGTGGGCATTATTTGCACAGTGTTTTCTTCAAACCGCCATCTAGCTGTGTGAGCTTGTTCACATTTTGTCTAAATATTGATAATATTATCGTCTCTAGAAAAACCACTTGAGTTACTTTTTTTCAAGCAGCATTCTTATATTTTACGTAATCCGTATCCACCGCTGTGTATACGTTGACCTTGTAGGCATTATTTGCACAGTGTTTTCTTCAAACCGCCATCTAGCTGTGTGAGCTTGTTCACATTTTGTCTAAATATTGATAATATTATCGTCTCTAGAAAAACCACTTGAGTTACTTTTTTTCAAGCAGCATTCTTATATTTTACGTAATCCGTATCCACCGCGGTGTATACGTTGACCTTGTAGGCATTATTTGCACACTGTTTTCTTCAAACCGCCATCTAGCTGTGTGAGCTTGTTCACATTTTGTCTAAATATTGATAATATTATCGTCTCTAGAAAAACCACTTGAGTTACTTTTTTTCAAGCAGCATTCTTATATTTTACGTAATCCGTATCCACCGCTGTGTATACGTTGACCTTGTAGGCATTATTTGCACACTGTTTTCTTCAAACCGCCATCTAGCTGTGTGAGCTTGTTCACATTTTGTCTAAATATTGATAATATTATCGTCTCTAGAAAAACCACTTGAGTTACTTTTTTTCAAGCAGCATTCTTATATTTTACGTAATCCGTATCCACCGCTGTGTATACGTTGACCTTGTAGGCATTATTTGCACACTGTTTTCTTCAAACTGCCATCTAGCTGTGTGTATTATCGTTTCCAGAAAAACCAACTGAGTTTTTGTTGTTGTTGTTTTTTTAAAAATAATGCCAGGCAAAGGCAGGCCGCCACGCAGAGGCCGTGCTAGGGGCCGTGCTGCTATGCAATCCTGTGGCCCTAGCAAATTGCCCAGTTTTAAAAAGCCAATGACCCTGAACTCCCAAAATGCTGAAGAGGTAGTTGACTGGCTTACACAGCACACCCCATCCTCTACCGTTTCTAACTTTACCACAACATCCTCCTCATCCTCCACTGCTATGGCCACCCCACGTAACACTTCCTCCACCACCGGTGCCCCTTCTTCACTGGAGTCAGAGGAGTTATTTTCCCATGAGTTTCTTGAACTGAGTAATGCGCAACCATTATTGGCAGAAGAAGATGAAGGAGATGAGGACGTTACACCAGATTTAATTCTGGCAGAGAACACGACAGAGATGGACATAATGATGAGTGATGAGGAGGAGGTCCCCGCTGCTGCTTCCTTCTGTGATGTGTCAGAAGAAATTGATGCATCTGAGGAGAATGATGATGAGGAGATTGATGTTTTGTGGGTGCCTAGTAGAAGAGAGCAAGAGGAGGGTAGTTCAGATGGAGAGACGGAGAGTCAGAGAGGCAGTAGGAGAATAAGACTTAGAAGAAGCAGGGAGGACAGCCCGCAGGGATCAGTAGGGCAACAACATGTATCGGCACCTGTGTTCAGCCGGCCAACGCACCCGCCATTGCCGCCAATGCCGCCAACTTCTACTGTTACCGCCAGATCGCACACTTCCAAAAAGTCAGCAGTGTGGGATTTTTTTAATGTGTGTGCCTCTGACAAAAGCATTGTAATTTGCAATGAGTGCAGTCAGAAACTGAGCCTTGGTAAGCCCAACAGCCACATAGGTACAACTTCTATGCGAAGGCACATGAGCGGCAAGCACAAAGCACTTTGGGAGCAACACCTCAAAGGCAACAGGCAAACTAAAAGCCACACTCCTTCTGGTCCAGCATCTTACTGCTCTACCTCTGCTCTCCTTGACCCATCTGAACCACCCTCCACTCCGCCTTCCACCTTGACCACCTGTTCCCATTCCCAGTCATCTGCCACCAGCCAAGTTTCTGTGAAGGCCATGATTGAGCGTAAGAAGCCAATGTCTGACTGTCACCCCCTTGCCCGGCGTCTGACAGCTGGCTTGTCTGCACTCTTAGCCCGCCAGCTTTTACCATACCAGCTGGTGGACTCTGAGGCCTTCCGCAAATTTGTAGCAATTGGGACACCGCAGTGGAAGGTACCCAGCCGCAATTTTTTTTCTAAAAAGGGAATACCACACCTGTACCAACATGTGCAGAGCCAAGTTACCGCATCTCTGTCACTTAGTGTTGGGCCAAAGGTCCATATGACTACTGACGCATGGTCCTCCAAGCATGGTCAGGGCAGGTATGTCACCTACACTGCCCACTGGGTGAACTTGGTAATGGCTGGGAATGGGAAGCAGGGAATGGGTAGCTCAACAACAACAACAGTGGAGTTGGTGTCACCGCCACGGATTGCACGCGGTTCTGCCACCACCTCTACTCCTCCATCGCTCTCTACCTCGTCTTCTTCCTCTTCTTCTTCTTACTCTGCTGCTGGGTCCTCCTTCTCCTCCTCCACACCTGTGCACCCCCAGCTCCCCCTAGGCTATTCGACGTGCCAGGTACGCCGTTGTCACGCTGTCTTGGGGATGACGTGCCTGGAAAGCAAAAACCATACCGGATCTGTACTCCTGTCATCTCTGCAGTCACAGGCCGATCGGTGGCTGACCCCACACCAACTGCAGATCGGAAAAGTGGTGTGTGACAATGGAAGCAATCTGTTGGCAGTGTTGAGACTGGGCAATTTAACACATGTGCCCTGCATGGCACATGTGTTAAATTTAATAGTCCAACGTTTTGTCTCCAAGTACCCAGGATTCCAGGACGTTCTCACCCAGTCCAGAAAGGTGTCGGCCCATTTCAGACGTTCCTACACAGCCATGGCACGCCTTGCTGACATTCAGCAGCGCTACAACATGCCAGTCAGGCGTTTGATTTCTGACAGCCAGACTCGCTGGAATTCAACGCTCCTTATGTTGGAACGTCTGCTGCAACAACAAAGGGCCGTCAACGAGTACCTTTTTGAACTGGGTGGTAGGACTGGATCTGCAGAGCTGGGGATTTTTTTCCCCCGTTACTGGGTGCTTATGCGCGATGCCTGCAGGCTCATGCGACCTTTTGAAGAGGTGACAAATATGGTCAGTCGCACCGAAGGCACCATCAGCGACCTAATACCCTTCGCGACGAGTGACAGATGAGGCTGTAGACCAGCGTGACGAGGAGCTGGAAGCGCACGATTTATGGTCGGAATCACCAGAACGAACCCAGGCACCTGCTGCAACGCAGGGAGAGGTGCCAGAAGTGGAGTCAGAGGAGGAAGGTGGCTTTGTGGAGGAGGAGGAGGAGGACCAACAGGAGCAGGCTTCCCAGGGGGCTAGTGGTGACCTTTTGGGGACCCCTGGTCTTGTACGTGGCTGGGGGGAGGAGACCGTGGATGATGCAGTCCTTGATAATGAGGAAGCGGAGATGGATAGCTCTGCATCCAACCTTGTGAGAATGGGGTCTTTCATGCTGTCATGCCTGTTGAAGGACCCCCGTATCAAGAGGCTTAAGGAGAAGGACCTGTACTGGGTCGCAACGCTACTAGACCCTCGGTACAAGCATAAAGTGTCAGAAATGTTACCAACATACCACAAGTCCGAAAAGATGCGGCATTTACAAACCAGCCTGCAAAACATGTTGTACAATGCTTTTAAGGGTGATGTCACTTCAGGAACTCATCAACATTCCAGGGGCAGAGGTGCCAGTAATCCTGCCACGAGCACACCTGCAAGGACAAAGCCCTTTGGCCGGTCTGTAACGTCAGACATGCAAATGTTTTTCTGTCCAAGGCAGCGCCACAACCCTTCTGGATCCACCCTCAAAGAACGCCTCGACCGGCAGGTAGCGGACTACCTGGCATTAACTGCAGATATCGACACTCTGAGGAGCGATGAACCCCTGGACTACTGGGTGCGCAGGCTTGATCTGTGGCCAGAGCTGTCACAATTTGCCATGAACCTCTTGTCTTGCCCAGCCTCAAGTGTGCTCTCAGAAAGGACCTTCAGTGCAGCAGGAGGGATTGTAACTGAGAAGAGAACTCGCCTAGGTCACAAAAGTGTCGATTACCTGACCTTTATTAAAATGAATGAGGGGTGGATCTCGGAGGGTTACTGCACGCCGGAAGACTTGTTCTGACTTCTATGCAGCTGTCCTTCTCTTCAAGCCTCATGACTCCACACACAGCTGTCCTTTAGCGTCCTCCTCCCTCCGCCACCGTTACAAACTAGGGTGCAAACCCTACTGGTTTAATTTTTTCTGGCCTCTGTGCTTCAGTGGCTGCAACCAAAAAAACTGGGCAAACAATGTCTACAAGGTCAACGTATGGCGAAAAATGACTATTTTCAGCATTTATATGGCATATTTTTTCTGGCAACTGTGCTTCAGTGGCTGCGTCCAAAAAAATGCATATTTTCTGCATTTATATGGCATAATTTTTCTGGCCTCTGTGCTTCAGTGGCTGCAACCAAAAAAATTTATATTTTCAGCATTTATATGGCATAATTTTTCTGTCAACTGTGCTTCAGTGGCTGCGACCAAAAAAATGCATATTTTCTGCATTTATATGGCATAATTTTTCTGGCCTCTGTGCTTCAGTGGCTGCAACCAAAAAAATTTATATTTTCAGCATTTATATGGCATAATTTTTCTGTCAACTGTGCTTCAGTGGCTGCGACCAAAAAAATGCATATTTTCTGCATTTATATGGCATAATTTTTCTGGCCTCTGTGCTTCAGTGGCTGCAACCAAAAAAATTTATATTTTCAGCATTTATATGGCATAATTTTTCTGGCAACTGTGCTTCAGTGGCAACGTCGTTGACCTTGTAGGCATTGTTTGCCCAGTTTTTTTGGCCGCAGCCACTGAAGCACAGAGGCCAGAAAAAATATGCCATATAAATGCTGAAAATAGTCATTTTTTGCCATACGTTGACTCAACGTATATGGCAAAAAATGACTATTTTCAGCATTTATATGGCATATTTTTTCTGGCAACTGTGCTTCAGTGGCTGCGTCCAAAAAAACTGGGCCAACAATGTCTACAAGGTCAACGTATGGCGAAAAATTACTATTTTCAGCATTTATATGGCATATTTTTTCTGGCAACTGTGCTTCAGTGGCTGCGTCCAAAAAAAACTGGGCAAACAATGTCTACAAGGTCAACGTATGGCGAAAAATTACTATTTTCAGCATTTATATGGCATATTTTTTCTGGCAACTGTGCTTCAGTGGCTGCGTCCAAAAAAACTGGGCAAACAATGCCTACAAGGTCAACGTATGGCAGTTGTTTAAAGAGAACAGTAGATTACTAGCCAACAAAGCTACCTAAGCTAAAATGTCCCTCAAATCCCTGCAGACTTCTGTCCCTCCAATACAGAGCAGTATCAAGCAGATTACTAGCCAGCAAACTTACTATCATCTGTCCCTGAAATCACTAACAGCTCTCCCCCTACACTATCTCTTCCAAGCACACACAGGCAGATTTTTCAGATACATTTTTGCCCTTGATCCCCCTCTGGCATGCCACTGTCCAGGTCGTTGCACCCTTTAAACAACTTTAAAATCATTTTTCTGGACAGAAATGTCTTTTTTAGATGTTAAAGTTCGCCTTCCCATTGAAGTCTATGGGGTTCGCGAACCGTTCGCGAACCGCTCGCATTTTTGCGCAAGTTCGCGAATATGTTCGCGAACTTTTTTTCCGACGTTCGCTATATCCCTAGTTAAGGGCTTAATTTGCAGATCTTTACAGTCTTGAGGCTTCCTATATTACCCAATTGAAGGTATTCCCTGTAAGTAATGTAGTTTTAAAGTTATACATCTGTAATGCTTGTCAAGGAAATGTCACTGTTACCCTCTCTTTGTAGTTTATAAGGGTTTATTGGACATCCAGCTAGGAGATGCTGCTTATAGTAGCTAGCCATGTTCATAATACAACTGTCATTTTATCAAATGCTGATTTGTATTCTCTTCATGTATATGTATTTACAATTTCACACCATTTGTATAAGTAAACACTTTCAACATCACTTTGTGGTCCGAGAGTTGTTATGCAAAGATGTTTAGCTTGCTGGATAATTGGATACGACATTCAGTGAGCCCAGTACAGTTATAGCTGGTGGAGGATACGACAGCTGAAAATTAAGTCTGGCCTAGGTATTCCAGGATCCCTAAAGTTATGGATAATGAAATAGAAACTCTTGTTTCCAATTTCTGCCCAGAAGGCCAGATGGAAGAGTTGAGCTTTTCGTCCTCAATGAGGCCAGTACAGAGAATTCAGCTATTGAAATATGTAGACAGTATTTTCACAAATCATAATATGCCACTTAAATTAATATATTAATGTTCGGTTAGTGATGGGCTAATCTGACCCATTTCTCTAATTATTCAAAATGATTTATAATTATTTAAAAATATGTGTAATGGACGGTGTCCAAAACCCAAAACTACTTTAACTCCAAGGTCCCGGTCTCAGCTCACTCTTCTGCCTATAGCAGCCACCTTTGACTTTGGGAGAAGCCCTCTGCTAGAGAACCAGGAAGAGAGTTCTGGGTGAGCAAGGGAACCAAATGTATAAGGAAGAAATCGGAAAAAAGGAGCGTGGTCAAGGGACAGGACAAGTCAATATCAATCCGTCAGCTCAGTACAATTAAGGAGACAAGAGAGTAGTCAAGGTCATAGGCCGGCTCAATAACACCAATATGGCGGTACAGAAATGGGATCCAAGTGAGTAGTCAGTAAATGGGCAAATGTCAGGACAGGCAGCAAACTACAGGTAATCAGACTAGAAAGCAGCGGCACATCAAATCAAAACTGAAAACATCATATTTTGATAAATAAACCCCTAAATATAGTGTAGAATGTTCAAAACTGCTGTTCTGTACTCTCTGCAATTTACATAACTTTTTGATTTGGAATATATTAGTAGTTTTCTCACTCTGCATGGCTGTTTTTCAGCGTGATATTAGTAGTGAAAAAAAATAATGTAAGATATAATTGTTTCTAAAAGAAAATCAGCAATTTTATGACTTTTTGCAGGCTTTAAAGTGTAGAATTTGTTTGAATAAACTATATGATACAACAAAACCCTAGCAGCTGATCCCGGTCTATGTTCCTCGAATATTAAAGTGAAAAGTTTTAGCCTTACCTTATTATTGGTTCTAAAGTTGTTGTTTAAGATCTTTCGAAATCGCGAGTTGTTATTCCTAAATTAGAAAATACATAATTGAATCAATCAATTCTGCCAAAATAGAATAAAAGTAGATCAATAAACTTTAACGTTGTTGTTGTTGTTGATTATCACTTTTTAGAATCAATTTTTTATATTGTCTAGGCCAGAATTTGGCTTAAAGGTGAATTCAATACACTCGGTTGTCACTTTCATCTAATGATTTGTTTCATATCCCCCTAATGTAAACTTTCTATTATTCTAATACTGATACAAACTGTAATATAAAATCTATATTTCTATATATTATAAAATAATGGATAGAGGTAATGTACTTACAGATAATGAGTTTGCTGATTAGTAACAAACATTTACAGTATGATGTGAACCGATTGATGGCTGACCAGCAAATGGCACTGACTAGAACAGTGATCCCCAACCAGTAGCTCGTGAGCAACATGTTGCTCTCCAACCCCTTGGGTGTTGCTTCCAGTGGCCTCAAAGCAGGTGCTTATTTTTGAATTCCAGGCTTGGAGGCAAGTTTTGGTTGTATAAAAACCAGGTGTACTGCCAAACAGAGCCTCAATGTAGGTTGATAATCCACATAGGGCCACTAAATGGCCAATCACTGCTCTTATTTGGCACCCCAAGAACATTTTTCATGCTTTTGTTGCTCCCCAACTCCATTTTCCTCTGAATGTTGCTCACAGGATCAAAAGGTTGGGGATCCCTGGACTAGAAAGTAAAGTAATAAGCCCAGATACACTTTGCAAATTAAATTTCAAATGTACATCTGCATTCTTAAAAATGAAGACGTAGTATTTTGTTTTCCTATATACAATTAAATAATAATTTGATTTTACTCACAAATAATTCATTCTATATCATTTGGTTTAATGGCTGCCCCCACTTTTACACAGCAGCTTGTTTATATAAACTATAGTAGTACTTATTTGTTATCTACTTTGTATCCTGTGCTTGAATGGCTGCCCCCATGGCTACACAGCAGCTTGTTTATATAAACTGTAATAGTTACATATTTAAATCGGGTTGGAAAAAAAAAACAAACTCCATCAAGTTCAACCCTCCAAATGAAAACATCCATACACACACCCCTCCCTTCTTTCACATAAATTCTATATACCCATACCTATACTAACTATAGAGTTTAGTATCACAATAGCCTTTGATATTATGTCTGTCCAAGAAATCATCCAAGTCCCTCTTATAGTCATTAACTGAATCAGCATCACAACATCAGCCGGCAGTGCATTCCCCAACCTCACTGTCCTGACTGTGAAGAACCCCCTACGTTGTTTCAAATGAAATGTATTTTCTTCTAGTCTAAAGGGGGGGCCTCTGTTACCATAATCCACTTTATGGGTAAAAAGGCCACTCCTAATATTGTAGCAATTTCTCGGATGAGTTTTTTTTTTTTTTTGCAGCTTAAGGATGGCTTTTGCTTTTGAGCCCCTGAAATATAGTGATTGTGTTAAAAAAAAGTTTTAGTTCCTCACATTTTTATGCAATCTTTTTGTTCAACCCACTGAATTAAAGCTGAAAGTCTGCACTTTAACTAAAACTAAGTTGTTTCATTTAAAATTCATTGTTGTATTGTAGAGAACCAAAATTAGAAAAAAGTTTTGTCCAAAAGATTTATGGGCCTAACAGTATATGATCCTGTATTATATTAGGTCTGGCTCATTATGATACCATTTAACTGATGGTTGTAAAAGATACACCATAAGCAGTACAGTTAATAATGCATATAAAGGTCTGATATTGAAAAAAAAAAAGCATTTCAAACGTTATTTTTGTAGAGGTTCCATATTGGGTAGATCTGTAAAAAAGTTTTTCTTCATACGAAGATATACCAGCGCTAAAAGCTTAGGGATAGACACCAAAAGAAATAAAAATACAATATAGTGTAGTATTTTCGAATTAAATAAGATATGCAACCCTATGTTTTTTTGTGCAGTTACTATACAGTGTGATTTGAGGTCTTTCACCAGGGGATTTAAAAGCCCTTTATCCGTGCCTTCTATAGATAGCGTGGCCACCTCCTGTGTGGGGTAGTGGGTACTTACAAACGTTTAAGTTTGTCACCAGCATGTAATAAAATCCTTTGTCCCAAACCTGGTAAACTCCAGACTTCTAAAAAAATATGCTAAAATCGTGTAAAAACTTCTTTAATATGATAAAAAGTTAAAAATACAGATTGCACTCACATGTGTGTGCTTATAATAAGCATGAAAAACAGTTTGCATTGGGGTTCTCAAGTCCTGTGTTCCACTTTAGATGCCTGGCATTTGTTAGTAGGACACGCGCTCCTGGTCAGCCGACGCATTTCGTCTATTGCGACTTTCTCAAGGCTTGCAGTTTCTTAGTGCAGTTTCTTAGTTCCCACACACATTTCACACAGTGGCATTAAACATAGAAAGTACCTACAGGTATTTGAAAAATACAAACACATAAAGAAATACCTTACATCCTACTGATGTCAAGAATTTCAAGCAATATGTAAATCAGACATAAGGGGAAAACAAACTGCAAATAATTTTACTGATGAACTTTTAACACACACATTTTTGGCATTATGGGTTATTTCCTATATGTATTCATTTGTATGGAGACATTAAGGGGCAGCTTTATGAAAGGTCAAAGTGAAAATTCAAATTTGGAGCTAATGTTTGTGTACTTTGACTAGAGAAAAGCCCAAATTTGTTTCAAAATTGAAAAAAATGCAAAAATTCAAATTTCTAAATGTATCATGTACTGTCTGTAAAATTTTGACTTCGACCATTCACCATCTAAAACCTGCAGAGTTGCTGTTTTATCCTATGGGGGACCTCCTATAATCTATTTGGAGTCAATTGGTGGACTTTGAAAAATCAAAGGTTTTTTTTGGAAAAACTTCAAATCGAATTAGAACATATGCGCTATTACTTCAATTCGTACGATTCAATTTGATCAAAAATGGACCTACATACTTGATTGAAAATTGACCTATTCGGCCAAAAAAACCTTAAATTTTATAATAAATTTTGTTTGGACTTTTTTAGTTGAATTTTGAAGTTTATAAAGTCGAAATTCAACCCTTGATAAATCTGACCCTAATAATTATAATGGTCACCAAGGAAAATAAAATTATACTATTTATTTTTATTTATGCATTTGTTAATGGCTTGAGTGCCCTAAAAGGGACCTTTTTTGCCGTAAGAGTAAATATGTAGAAATTATTAAATAAATAAATAAATAATAAAATAATAGCAGGCCTTAAATAACTCTAACAGCACCATTAGGGAAACAATTAGAAAGAAAGGATCCAAATATATTTGCAGTTTGTATTCCCCTTATGTGTAATTCAAATATTGCTTACATTTCAATTATGCTCAAGGGGGTTGGAGGCAAGAGTATTTATGGTGGTTGTTTTCTCTGTTAAAAAAACAGTGCTTGAGATTCTTCACATTAGTAGGAGGTAAGGTGTTTCTTTATGTGTTTGTATTTTTCAGATAGATGGTTTCTATGTTTAACATCAATATGGAACAAATCTACAAAAATAAAATTTGTAGTGCTTTCTTTTTTAATATCAGACATTTATATGCAGTTACTAAGGGGTTATTTATTGAGGGTCGAAATATATATAGAATATATAGCATTTTTTTTGCCCTAATAAACTGGAATTTACTCACAACTTGAATGGGAGCTAATTTATGAAAAAACTCAAACGTCTAAAATTCGATTGAATGTTAAAGACCTGAACTCAAACTGAATTTGAATTGAGTTTTCCTCTGAAAAAAACCTCAAATGTCAGGAAGGCTATTCACGTCTTCAAATGGGTTAACAGATCTCTGCCATTGACTTCTACATGAACTTGACAAGACTAAAAAAGAGTTAGAAGCCACACACCCAATCAAAAAAATATGAAGTGCTAATCCTAAGGGAACTCCCCATAAGAGTCACCAAGGCTTATGATTATTCCAATTAATTGGAAGATCACACACCCAAATGAAAAAATATATCTATTTTATGACATCAAAATTGTACAGAATAAAGGCATTAGCCCTACACATTTTGACCACAAGTGGTCTTCATCAGGGGCCTCTTTTTTCTCTTTTCTGTTTTTGTAATTTTGTAATATTATTAATAACACAAACTTTCCCACAGTTGAGATAGTCAATAGTTTCAAATACTCACTGTCTATACTGTACCCTGTCCTAATTCTCAGATTTTTCAACCATTTAAATGCCCTCATTTGGAGCTTGTCCATACCCCATGTAAGGATAATTACATTTAAATATAAATAGACTCTCTATCTGAACATATTATTCCTCATGGTTTACAGCTTAATTACTCTAATGTCAGCCTTTCCTGTCTTTTAGGCAAAAGGAGTGATGGAGAACCAAACAATGCTAAAAATACTGATTCTATCTGGTTTATCAGATATTCCAAATATTCAGACTCCTCTCTTCCTCTTTTTCCTTCTAATCTATCTGACCACACTAACTGGCAACTTCCTTATCATTTTCCTAATCTTCGCTGATTCTCATCTCCACACGCCCATGTACTTTTTCCTTGGATCTCTGGCATGTCTGGATGTCAGCTACTCCTCAGTAACTGCCCCACGAATGCTTAGTGATATACACAGAGAGAAAAGGGTGATATCTCTACAGGCTTGTATCACTCAGTTGTTTTTCTTTATATTTTTTGCAGTGTCAGAAATGTTTTTACTGGCAGTCATGTCCTATGATCGATTCATTGCCATCTGCCACCCTCTACAGTACCTACAGATAATGCATGGGAAAGTCTGTGCTCAGATGGTATCGACAGTGTTGGCTTTGGGGTTGGCAAACTCTTTGATACAAACTCTTTGTTTACTTAGACTCAACTTTTGCCATTTAGACACGTTAAAGAGTTTCTTTTGTGACCTACCTCAGTTACTTCAGGTATCTTGCACTGACCCACTCATTAATATTTTACTTATTCTTATCCCAGGAATACTACTTGGAGGGGGAGTTGTAGGACTTACTTTTTATCCATATATCAATATAATGGCCACTGTTTGGAAAATCCCCAGCATTAACGTGAGGTCCAAGACCTTCTCCACCTGTGGCGCTCATCTTACTGTGGTTTTTATATTTTATGGGACACTATTTTTTAACTATTTTCATCCGAACTCAAGTCATTATTTTACAATGGATAGATTAGTGTCTGTATTCTATGCTGTATTAACACCTCTGTTAAATCCTATCATTTATAGTCTAAGAAATCAAGAACTCAAATCAGCTTTAAAAAGAACATTGTCTAGACTGTGAAATTATTGCATGTGTTTTCCACACCATTTATTAGGTATGTTTATTTATGAAGCGTAACAATAAACAATTGATCCATAGAACAAAAAAGTTTATTTTGGTTGGTGCCCACTAAGCTTACCAAGGAATAAGCATTTACCATTTTAACTTATCAGTATGTTTTGGTTTTTTTTGCATTTTAAAATAAATGTAATATAATACAGCATATTTGGCTAGACCATAGCATTTAAGAACTGCTATCAAAAATACATTGTTGCCAAAATGGAAGTAAAAAAATAAAACCTTTTTTGATAAATATTTATTTTTGTATGGCATTTAAATTTCTTTGCATCATTTCTTTGTTAAATGGCCTCAGTGAGTGGAGAGAATGCTATTATTACTGCAGTAAAGGTCATAATTGAAATTAGAGGAAGAGAGTACAGCAAAAGCTCATCAGTTTCTAATAGCCACAAGACACTACATAGATTTTATATTACTCCATTATGGCTTGGTCAGATGGAAGAGGTGGATAGAGACTATTGCCTAAATGTAAAAAAGGCAGGGCTGCCTCCTTGAAGGTCTGTATACTCAACATAGTAGATGAACTTAAATCTACTTTGGCAGTCATTAATTTACTATGCTAGGAATGCATTAATAATGTCATAGATGAGTGCCACCCCCTCCCCCCAAAAAAAGAGATGGCTGACAAATAGCAACTAACAGCTCATCCAGCTCATTTAGCAGAGGATGGCTCAAGAAATATGATCTATTATATTTATTATATGTCTATAATAAACACAGTATAGCCTGTTTGTTGGTATTCTATAAATACTGTCAGGATTTGCACAAGGGATGGAACTATCTGCATTTGGTTGTGTATTTGTATATTCTTGATTTTGTACCATCTGACCTCCTTGCTTTCTGTTTTCCTAACCCAATTGATAACGATAAATAAAACTTGTTAAAATGTAAACGCAATCGGACACACTATCAAATAGGGATGCACCGAATCCAGGATTCAGCCTTTTTCAGCAGGATTCGGCAGAATCCTCCTGCCCGACCAAACCGATTCCAAATCCTAATTTGAATAAGCAACATCCATTGCAGGTGGGAACAGGCACAGATTTGTGGCGAGGCCACAAAGGCCTGGGCCTAGGGCAGCAAAATTTTAGGGGTAGCATGCCGCCATGGCGCATCCTAAGGAGCACTGGGTGCTTCAGTGCTTAAGAGCGCACTCGCGTGTGCACAGGGGCCGGTGCTGGGACCATGAGGCCACGGGAGGGGGAGCTTGCTCAAATCCGGCCCTGGGTGGGAATGGCTTAAACAAAACTCTTACTGGACTCACATATTTAACTTGGTGAATTTGGCAATTCTATTGAAAGCAACCATGTAGACCTGGACCCATGGTATTATAATTGTAAGCTCCTGACAGTTCGTATTCTGGAAATCGCAAGGTTACATAAAATTAATGTTTGCTTTCTTTATCTTTAATGCACTGGCCATAGGCTGGTTTGCATTTTTATAATCCTGTAAATTTGCTATAATATGGATTGTTGTTTCTATTTAAATCCTGCAGCTGGTTGAGTGCCCACAGGTACCCATGGAATACCTGCAAAGCGATAGGTACACTTAAACTTGGGCCAGATTTATCAAAGGCCAGAGTGAAAATTTGAATGAAAAAAAATTCTAATTTCGAGCTAATTTTGTGTACTTCAACTAGGGAATAGTCCAAATTCGATATCAATTTGAAAAAAATTTGAATATCAAAATTTATCGTGTACTGTCTCTTTAAGAATTTGACTTAGACAATTTGCCATCTAAAATCTGCTGAATTGCTGTTTTAGCCTATGGGGGACCTCCTAGAACCTATTTGGAGTCAACTAGTGGACTTTGAAAAATCGAAGGGCTTTTTTGGAAAAACTTTGAATCAAATTTGATCAATTGCATTGTTAATTCGATTCTTACGATTCTAATCGATGAAAAATGGACCTATTCAGCCAAAAAAACTAACGATTTTTTGATAGATTCCGATTGGTCTTTTTTAATTTGAATTATGAAGTTATGGGTGTTAATAAAAAAAACCCCATTACTTTGAAATTCGACCTTTGATAATTCTGCCTCTTGATTTCTCCACCATGCAGTTATTCGGCCCCTTGATGTCTCCACCATGCAATTGGCCTGCTGGTACCTTTAAGCTTCAGTGGGGTGAGCCACAGATGGCCATTTAAGGGGGAAACCACCTTATTTTTTAAATGGATGGTTAATTAATCTGTTCCTGGTTAAGAGACACTCTAAACATAATCTTTCCAGTATTTCTATTGAAATTGAATGTAAAAGTTATTGTACAGATACATAACATTTTCTCCATCACAGCAGGGCATTATTTTGTTGGTGTTGCCCTAGGTATTGGACCTCATTGGTACCCTATCAGTATGTTTAATTCGAAAAGCCACCAATATGTGCGACTTTGTTGTTTTTTAAATTCAATTCTTTTTATTGCAGTTAACTTAAGGAACGAGACATAGTTCATGAGACTCTTGTACTGTACTGAGATACTGTATCAGGCAATATGAAGTTAGTGCTTCATGACTTATTTTATTTCATGTCGAGATATGAAATTCTGCAGATACTGTAACACTATATATATTGTATATATGTATACTTACCATATATACTCGAGTATAAGCCGAGTTTTTCAGCCCCCAAAATATGCTAAAAAACTCTACCTCGACTTATACTCAGGTCTAAGCTAAGAATAGTCGCCGGCGTCCAAGAATAGTCTCCAAGAATATTCACCGTGTCCAAGAATGGTCACCGGCATCCAAAAACGAGACGCCGGCACCTCCAATGGGAGCAGAAACCCTCAATTTTTAGATTGAAACTTACCAGAAGCTGCTGCATTTCTCACCCTCGGCTTATACTAGAGTCAAAAAGCTTTCCCAGTTTTTGGAGGTAAAATTAGGTACCTCGGCTTATACTCGGGGCGGCTTATACTTGAGTATATATGGTATAAAAATTAAACCATAAAGAAAGTAAATCAGAGTAAAGTAAAAGAAGGAAGAAAGAAGCTCAGAAATGTAGGAAGTAAGATGAGAAACAGAGAAAACTTGGGTGAACGTCCCTTAATAAATAAGCATATGTATAGGTGGATCTTCCAACATCTGCTTTCATACCACAGGGTTGTTCAAAAGCATTTCTACATTTGAGTTTTGATTTCTAATGGCATTTTATTAATGCAGCTTTCCCAAGTAGAAAATAAAGTACAGAGTAGTATAAAGATGTCTCTATCCATTACATTCCAAATGCATAAAAAAGCTTTTTCTGAGAAAGTGTTAAATTGTATTCTTGGCCACTATATATATATAGTCAAATTGTGATTGGCATTGGGGTATGTTTTAAATATTGCCCCTCAGGGGGCAGGGCACATGGTTCACAAGCGCATTTGTGGCAACATCTCTAATTCATATCCAAAAGGCTTTATTATATGGGTAATCCCACAAGCAGTGGAACAAGTCTACCTGCATTGTTGCACATTTTGGGCAAGCGGAATTAACATTAATATGTATACATAATTTTAAGATTAATTTTGGTATAATTAGCTGCTTTCACAAAGGTCATTGCTTCTTGAGTAGGTTTCAGAATATTGAACATGGTAAAGGCAGGTCTGCCAATGTGATGAAAGTATGGTCAAGTGTTTCAGATGTAATTCCTTATTTTCCAAGGAAAAGCAAATATGAAATCTATTATTTTATTTTGAAGACCCACCAGTAGAGATGGGCGAATAAATTCGTCTGGCACGAATGTGTGGCGAATTCCAGCGTTTTGGCGGCAAATAAATTCGCAAATCTCCCGAGAAGCTTCGGCGGGGGAAAATTTGCCAGCATCAATTTCTGATTTTAACGATTTTTTCTTGAAAACTTTCGAATTGCTAGATTTTTCGTGAAAAGGTTCAAATTGCTCGATTTTGTAGTGAGAACTTTCAAATTGCTCAATTTTCTCTTGAAAACGTTAGAATTTCGTGAAAATGTTCGTTTTGCGTGAAATTTGCGAATTTCTTGGCGAAACGGGAGAGATTCGCCCATCACTACCCACCAGGTTGTTGTCAATCCAAGTGGCCATTCCAATGAACAATTTATCTTTTCTCTGTAGTAACAATATTAAACTACTAAGAATTACTTTAAATCAGAGACAGAGACAAATGAAGTTGAGCATACAAGGGCAGATCCTCTTGATTGGAGAGGTCACCAAATGATCACTGTCTGATTTGGCCATTCACATTCTGGGCCAAACTGGGCCAATTCATTGAGCACGACAGAAACAAAGGACTGTGTCAATTTGCCTGATTTTCTCCGGATACCAGTTGGAAGGCCTGACGGTTGGCCCCATGCATGCTCAGGTAAGATACATATGTGGTCTAAAGGGGCCAAATAGGCTGCATAAAGCTGCCAGGCTATGGCCACCATTAGAAACAGTTGATTAAAATGTCTGTTAAATTGAATATAGACACTTATGTAAATGGTTTGTAATTTCACACTCCAGTTTCAGTACAATTGTATACATTCCAAATACAATGGGGGTCATTTATAAAGTTTGCACAGCACATATTTATCTGCAAATGGTTGTATTGCTCGTGTTTTTCCTGAACACTGAAAAACTGTACTGCTGTGCCTGTCTTTAAATTGCAATTAAAATTCGCAATTTAAATCCGCAGTTGAGAAAACTGTTTTGTGAATATTTTCTCTGAGACCAAAGTCGTGGGGTAACTCAAACGCAGAGGGTGCACATAAATATTTGCAATTTGTGATTAAACCATATTTAAAAAACTTTTAGGACAATTGCAATTCTGTTTGTACATTAAATACACTGCTCTTATCCAGCTTTATAAATATAGCCATGCGCAGAGCAAATATGTTCACTGTGAGAATCATTTTTAAACGAGCCCCAATATCGCCTAATGGTACCTACTTAACAATGCATTGTGCAAAATGTGTGTTTATTGAGATCCCAGCCCCCCATGTGCCTCATTCTATAGTAGTCTTCATCAGGAGAAAAACACACATCAAGTAAAAAAAGATAAAAAGGGCCCTTTTTATCTTTTTTGTACTTGATGTATGTTTTGCCCCTGATGAAGACCACTAATGTGGTCGAAACGCGTAGGGTGATTTGCCAATATGTAAGTTTTTGATATAATACATTTTTGACTTTTTATACAGACTGAGTGTGCAATCCATATATCTTTTTGGTTTTATATTCACTAGGAGGCATTATTTGGGCAGCCTCATAGGATTGGCACCTCAGCATTCATTCTTTGGGTGTGCGCTTTCTAAATTATTGCCTCATTCTATAGCATCATTTAAAACATATTTTTAGTAGTTTTTCCATTTATTAACTGTGTCTCTGTGCAAATTGTCTTAGAATATTACTCTCTACTAGTGATGGGCGAATAAATTCACCAGGAATGGATTCGCGGAAAATTTGCATGTTTCACAGCCCGCGAGTGTTTTTGCAAAACTGAACTGAAAATTTGCTGCGACAGAAAAATTTTGTGCGTCAAAATTATTCAGACACCCATTGACTTTTCTGCGTTTCTCAATATTTTTTGGACAGATTCACCCATCACTAGTCTCTACATCATACTAAACATTAATTTAAAGGTGAACAACCCCTTTAACGGCTTTTAATAAATTAATTTTATTTTTACGCACCAATAAAGCATTGAAGGTACCTTGAGTACTGTTTTGAACCGATGAGTGCATCTTCCTTTTTCCCGATTATTGTCGATTTGCATTGATTCACATGCATTTTCAACTAATCGCGAGTGTATTGAATCCAATTTACTTTGATTAAATAAATGTAGGCAAAATACAAACCTGTAGCACATAACTTAGAACCCAAGTTGCATTAGAAGATGTACCATTTAGTACTTTCTGTACATCATTATCCATGTACAAATAGCATCAGCTAGCCTCACCAAGGCCGTTTGGAAATCAAACTTCTATGTGCTAATGTATCAAAGCAAAGGCTTTTGCAAAATCTAAGTAGATCATCTCTTCTGCAACACAATTGTCATGATGACCATTGTTATTATTAAATCATAAAACATTTACAGGTATGGGACCTGTTATCCAGACTGCTCGGGACCTGGGGTTTTCTGGATACCGGATCCTTCTGTAATTTGGATCTTCATACCTTAAGTCTACTAGAAACTCATGTAAACATTACATGAACCCAATAGGCTGGTTCTGCTTCCAATAAGGATTAATTATATCTTAGTTTGGATCAAGTACAAGCTACTGTTTTATTAGTACAGAGAAAAGGGAAATCATTTTTAAAAATGTTGATTATTTGGATAAAATTGAGTCTATGGGAGATGGCCTTTCTGTAATTCGGAGCTTTCTGGATAACGGGTTTAAGGATAATGGATCCCACACCTGTTCATTTGTTTGACATTATCTGTCCTTTATAAAGGCATTCTTTAAGAAGGACATTAGTATTGATACCATTCTCCAAAATGTAATCTTTAATGTGAATGCCTTACCCACCGCAATTGAATTATTTTTCTATAATAGTGAATAAAAATATCTCTTAAAATCTGACCAGGTTTTTGCTTTTTCAAAGGAGCAGTCAATGGGAATAATTACTATTACTTGTATGATATTACAGGATACGGAATTAGTTATCCAGAAACCCATTATCCAGAAAGCTCCTAATTATGGAAAGGCCATCTCACATAGACTTCATTGTATCCAAATGATCAGAATTTTTGAAAATAATTTCCTTTTTTTCTGTAATAATAAAACAGTACGTTGTACTTGACCCCAACTAATATATAATAAATCCTTATTGTAAACAAAACATCAGCCTATTGGACTTATTTAATGTTTACATGATTTTTGAGTAGTTTTAAGATATGAAGATCCAAATAATGGAAATATCCATTATCCCAAAAACCCCAGTTCCTGCTCATTCTGGAAACCTGTAGACATCAACCCAAACTAAAACTAAAGCAAGATCAATTTTAAATCCATTTTTATACTTGTTCAAATATTTATTTTTTTAGTCCATTTTATCCAAGGTTTAATCGTCTTTGTAAAGATGTTCAGGACATAGCTGATAGTACAGACACCTCTGTAGAAGAAAAAAAGAGGAAGAAGAAGACCTGAGTTATAAACGTTTTCAAGGAAATTATAATTTTACTTAATAAATCAGAGAGCATTCTTGGGACAGTGACTGAGGACTAATTCATTTCCACACATGCCAGGGTTCCAAGGAAGAAGTACATGCTGGACTGAAGATGGAAATCAGTGAAAATTAAGCAAGAAGGATGAGAAGGTTCCCAACCAGAGTCATAAGATATATCAGAAAAAACACCAGGAACAGAGGAAGCTGAAGACTTGGAAGATCCGATAGTCCAGTGAAAATGATCATGTAAACTGTTGTTTGGTTTTCCATTATACTTTTTTGTTTTTTTTTGTTACATTGTGTGATTGCATAGCTTTGAATATTTTGTGGGGAGTAAAATTGTAGGCTTTTCCAAGAAATTGTGTTCTTATAATTTGAACATTAAGGGGCCCATTTACTTAGCTTGAGTGAAGGAATAGAGGAAAAATACTTTTCGAATTTTTTTTGGGGTACTTTGACCATCGAATGGGCTACTTCGACCTTCGTCTTCGATTTGAACGATTCGAACTAAAAATCGTTCTACTATTCGACCATTCAATAGTCTAAGTACTGTCTCTTTAAAAAATACTTCGACCCCCTAGTTCGCCACCTAAAACCTACCGAGGCCAATGTTAGCCTATGGGGAAGGTACCCATAGGCTTCCTAACAATTTTCTGATCGAAGGAATATCCTTCGATCGATAGATTAAAATCCTTTGAATCGTTCGATTCAAAGGATTTTATTGTTCGATCGAACAATTATTCCTTCGATCGAACTAATTGCGCTAAATCCTTCGACTTCGATATTCGAAGTCAAAGGATTTCAATTCGGCAGTTGAATATCGAGGGTTAATTAACCCTCGATATTCGACCCTAGGTAAATTTGCCCCTTAGTATGTGTTCTTACTTTGTCAATGTTGAGTATTATTTGTACATTAGGGGGGTTATTTCTGAAGAAAAATATTTGTGAGTTGTTTGAATAAACTCACAATTTTTACAAAATCAAATGTTTGCTTATTTACGAAAAAATTGATATGTTAAAAACTCAATTGAATGCAACTAGGCAAAAAATCAAATACCTCAAATTATCGAGTTTATCTGCTAAAAAAAACTGCAAACCTCAAGCGTAAAACACGAAAATCGTGAAGGCACAAAACATCTTCAAATGGTTAAACGGACCTCTGCCATTGACTTTTACATGAATGTGAAAGGTTTTAGCTTTATTTTTGAATTCAGACAGCTTGGGAGCATATTAAATATCCAAAAATGTGAGGGTTTTTTTTCTGTAAAAGTTCCAATTTTTAGTGAAACTAAACTCTTCTAATTTTTCGAGAAAACACAACTCGACTTTTAATAAATAACCCCCTAAATGAAGTTTGTGTTCAATGTCTGTTTTCTTATTCACATCTAGAAACAATAAACAATAAATAAATATAGGTTAGTGCATGTAAACATTCCCACCTATGTACTGTACATTGGTTGTGTCACAGAGAGCTTCTTCGGGACAATGGTTGGAACCTGGAAATCCATAAACTCTATATCAGTGCGATTTCCTTAAAGAGACAGTAAACCCCCTCATTCAACATACGTTACGTGAATGTGTGTAACTATACTTTTGCCTACTGCTTAATAACACATTTTTTGTTGTTTTTTATTGAGCTAAACAGTGCAAAGAGGCATACTGTATTAAAACAACTCCATGTTTGGTCCTGGTGAGGAAGATTAATTACCAGTGCATAGAAAAGTCCCCTAAATAATAGGCACCTGCTATCAAAATAATGAAGAAAGTTGTATACTGGTTCCAAATGATCTATAATTGAATTTGTACAAAATGAACCTTTGACATTTACTACCTACTTATTTCTATTTTGTGAAGTTGCTTGAGGATTTAAGTCCAGCCTGTAAGAGAGAGGACAAAGAGTAACAGAAGGTGTACAGGCAAAACAACATGCTATGTACAAGGAAACCTTCTATATAACTACAGTACATTCCTACTGAGACGTGCTGTTTTGCATAAACAATGCTATTGACACTGTGCTCAAAGAACAGGTATGAGATTCCATATCTGAATACCCATTATCCAGAAAACTCCTATTTACAAAAAGGCGATCTCCAATAGACTTCATTTTACCCAAATTATCAGAATTTTTGGAAATGATTTCCTTTTTCTCTGTAATAATAAAACAGTAGCTTGTACTTGGTCCTTAATAAGCTGCATGAATCCATATTGGTGGATAAACAATCCTATAGGGTTTATTAAGGGGGTTATCTACTAAACTCGAAATGCAAAAATCCCGAAAAACTTGTGATTTTCTTTATAAAATCTAACTTTTAAAAAAATCATAAATTTTTCGGAATTTATTAAACCCAGAGGACGCAAAAGTCCGAATTAGAAAATCTGGCATCTTAGACTAGTCGAGGTTGCACTTACATCAATGGGAGATAATAATTTTTTTGATGTGTCCTGGGTTTCGTGCAATACTCCAAATTTTTCAAGTGTTTTCGGGCAAAAAAAGCAAAAGAAAAACTTTTTTCCGGGTGAAAAATTTGAAAAAATCATGAAAATTTTGTTTTTTCCGGCAAAGCTAATTTTCAGGAAAATGTAATGATAAATAAGAGTAAAAAACCAGAGCGGATTTGACCAGAGTTTGTAGCAGAAAATGTTGAGATAAAACCGGACTTTGATAAATAACTCCCTTAGTGTTCATATGATTTTTAGCAGACATAAGGTATGAACATTCAAATTAAAGAGAGAGATTCCTTATCCAGAAAACCCCCGGTCCAGAGAATTCTGGATAATAGATCCTATACTTGAACTTACAAAAATAAATAAATTACAAACTCTTCACACATTTGCACATCTTTGAAACCAAAGCATGGTGAAGTTGGAATCTAAGGTCATGTTCAGTAGATACTGTTCAACATCTGCCCTGGCTGTCTTGCAAAACATTTGTGTTCATCACAAGGTGGAGAAGAAAGACATATGATATGCATCAGGTTCCATACTACAGATTAACACTACAGAAGCATGATTATACTGTAATTGGTTCACTTCTAAGTAAATTTAATAGTGAATAGGCAGTGACAAGACTTAACAGTCGGACGCATTTGTTTATGAAGGTGTATAAAGAGATGTTGATGTCAAACTGAATATGGTACAGTATCCTACTAAATTTTACTTAAAATGTAATATGAGCAAAGACATCTTATCTTTCAAGAAGATGGTATTGTACAAACTTTTGGAAGATCCAATCACATGGAACTGATGTCTCTGAAAGAGGTAACCTCAACAATACAATAAGTTAATACATTAAATTTTACATACTGTGTAAAAACTGGGACACCAGTTCAATGTCCAGTTATAGGTTCCTATTATTGGCGTTCCTGGGTGTTATTCTACTGCCTGTTTCTGGATTTTTGACCTTGTGTTCATGACTTCGTCTCCTGTTTTGACCCTTGGCTACCGCTTATTGGACTTTGGCCTAGTGCTTCCTCCTTGGCCCGGACTTCTGTGATATTGGAGCCGCAAGGCCCCCGACATTATAATTGGGCTATGGACCCCACTGAGGAAGCTATGCCTGAGCTATCCAGAGATTGGCATCCCTTATGGAAGCTTATGAAGGTCAGCTTCGGTCCTCCTTCATCCTGACCCTCAGTTACCCTTCTTCATAGAGGCGAGGCTGGTGATATTCTTTTCCAAAGACACTCTGCTAATGGGAAATTACAACCGTGTGCTTATTTTTTCAAGAAATTATTCACAGCGAAGCAGAACTACAATATCGGAAATTGTGAACTCTTGACAATGAAGCTTGCTCTTGAGGAGTGTCGTCATTTTTTGGAGTGTGTCCCTCACCCAGTAATTGACCACTGACCATAAGAATCTGGAATTCATACAGACTCTCAAAAGACTAAATCCGCGTCAGGCAAGGTGGGCTCTCTTCTTTTCCCATTTCAACTTTGTTCTGACCTATCGTCCTGGCTCCAAGAACCGGAAAGCCGACACACTTTCCAGAAGTTTTTCCCTGAAGATCACCTTAGTGAGGTTTTGGATCCTGTTATTCCTCCCGCCAAAGTCATTGTCTCCTTGTTCCCTCAGTTCGCCAGTCAAATCTTGTCAAGTCAGTCTTCTGCACCTCCAGATACACCCGTTGAAATGGCTTTGTACCACTCAAACTCCGTCTTCCCATTTTGCAACAAACCCATTGCTCCAAGCAGGCTGGTCACCTTGGTGATGGAAAGACTTTAGAACTGTTGAATCAACTGGTCTTATGGCTGACCATACAGAAAGACGTCAAAGACTTTGTTGCTGCTTGCACTATTTGTGCCACCTCCAAGTCCAGCCATTCTCATCCCAGTGGTCTGCTGCAACCTCTTCCCATTCCTTCTCGTCCATGGACCAACCAAGCCATGGACTTCATTGTGCAGCTACCTCCCTCTAAAGAAAACACCATCATTTGGGTGGTTGTTGACTGTTTCAGTCAAATGGCACACTTTTTTCCTCTTCGGAAACTTCCCTCGGAAGTAGAACTCTCTGATAAACTTCAATCACGCTTTACTGCTGTACTGCAAGTTGGAGTGATATCACTCCCCCCCTCCCTTTCCCCCTCAGCAGCCAAACAAAAGAACAAAAACGGAAGGTAACCAGATAGCAGCTCCCTAACACAAGATAGCAGCTGCCTGGTAGATCTAAGAACAGCACTCAATAGTAAAAACCCATGTCCCACTGAGACACATTCAGTTACATTGAGATGGAAAAACAGCAGCCTGCCAAAAAGCATTTCTCTCCTAAAGTGCAGGCACAAGTCACATGACCAGGGGCAGCTGGGAAATTGACAAAATGTCTAGCCCCATGTCAGATTTCAAAATTGAATATAAAAAAATCTGTTAGCTCTTTTGAGAAGTGGATTTCAGTGCAGAATTCTGCTGGAGCAACACTATTAACTGATTCATTTTGAAAAAAAAAATTTTCCCATGACAGTATCCCTTTAAATAAGAAACCATTCAAGTTGTGACTTTATTCAAGGTTTCAAAAAAGCTCACATAGCTCTAAAATTTGACCTTTGATTAATAACCCTCATAAAGCATGTGCGTCAAATTATTCACAGCTCCCGTAGGGCACAAAAATCCATTGAGCGTGTGTCCCTAAAATAATTTTGAATTATCATTCTTAAATATTTATTAACAGGTTTTTAAAAATCATTGCATATTAATGTAGGCGCTGGCGCTGGAAATCTGGGGTAATGGGTAATGTTTTTATTGAGCAATATTGCTTTAAAATACAACTCCCAGCGTGCCATAACCATTAATAATATTTTAAATATTCTAGGATGGACGTGTTGGGGGTCCTGAAGCAAGATAAGACATCAGTACTGGAGGAGAAAATAAAATCCTAAAATTGGCCAAGACAGGGAGAATCAGATATTGTAACTACGGCACACACATGATTTTTTTGCAGTCGGGAATTTCCCCTTTTATTATACCACCAACAGAATCAACGTTTCGGGGGGCACCTTCATCAGGACCGGGAGAAGACAGGAATCCTGTGAATGATGCTTTAGCTACAGACTAGCTCCTTTTATAGTTGTGTGAGACACAAATGATTAGATAACAAAAGCAGTTTACTGCTAGTGATGGGCGAATTTGCGCCGTTTCGGTTCGCCGAAAAATTTGCGTCTTGGTTTTGACGCCGGCGCCTGTTTTTTCCGACTCAACGAAAAATTTTTTTATCTTGACGCCGGCGAATTTTTGCCGCAAATTTTCGCTGGCGGCGAATCGCACAAATTCGCCATGAATTTGCACCTGGCGAATAAATTCGCCCATCACTATTTATTGCTACACCAAATATAAATAATTTGGAATTAGTAATCCCCAGGTTACACACAAGTTGTAAGTGAACAAAGTAAATTCCATGGCATTTTATCTTTGGATGGTAAATAACCAAATTATAGCATTATTATATTATACTACAGGTATGGGATCCGTTATCCGGAAACCCGTTATCCAGAAAGTTCCGGATTACGGAAAGGCCGTCTCCCATAGACTCCATTATAATCATATAATCCAAAATTTTAATTTAAATTTTTTGATTTCCTTTTTCTCTGTAGTAAGAAAACAGTTGCTTGTACTTGATCCCAACTAAGATATAATTAATCCTTATTGGAAGTAAAACCAGCCTATTGGGTTTATTTAATGTTTACATGATTTTCTAGTAGTCTTAAGGTGTGAAGATCCAAATTACGGAAAGACTCGTTATCTGGAAAGCCCCAGGTCCCAATGATTCCGGATAATAGGTCCAATACCTGAATATAGCAGCCTGCAAGGTTGCTCACTGTCTATTATGTTGTCTTTGCAGCCCTAGCCAACAGCAGCCTGATTGATTTGCAGTCAGACAATCAGGGCTGACTCTGCCCTATTTAAGGCCAGCCCTCCAAACACTCCTTGCCTGAGCATTTAGTCAAGGATTAGGTAGGGGGCGCTGTGGCAGCAGCAGGAGGAAGGTGAGTCCTTTAGGCAAGAGCTCAAGAGCTGCCTGAACCCACAGGACACAGACAGGAAAAGGGCAGGAACAGGGTGACGAGGGTGATGAGTCAGACTTGAATAGGTGCAGTGCGGAACAGGACAGAGAGGGCAAAGATCAGGAGTGGACTAGACAGGATGAAGAGGGGATGAGTCAGAACTGGAACAGACTGGATAGGAACATGATGGAGAAGGAGTGGAACAGGAACAGACTGGATGGGACAGGGCGGTGCGGACGTAGAATGGGAGCAGATTGAAAGAATGGGACAGGATGGGATAGGATGGTGCAGGTGTAGATCGGATCAGACTGGGGACTGAATGCAGAAGGAGACTGGAGCAGAAGGAGACTTGAACAGAAGGAGACTGGAGCAGGAGAGGATGGGATAGCCAGAGAGGGGACTGGATAGTCAGATTGGGTACTGGATAACAGGAGGAAAAGCAGAGCAAGATGCAGAGTGAGACGAGGGAAGATATAAACAGGGTATAAGTCAGAACAGAACAGGAAGCAGGAACCGGAAAGGCAAGGTCAGGTCAAAGTGAAAGCAGAGACTACTAAGAGGAATCCAAATGGTCAACAAGATCCAGGTTGTGGACTTATTTGGCTGGTTAACTTAACACATAGCACAAAAGGCAACAACATCCTTGTAAAAACCTTGCAAGAAAGTGGTTTTATCTCTGTCCAAATGTCTCCCTCCCCCCCCAGGGAACTGTATGAGCAAAGTAAAACACAGCCCTTATTAACTCTTGAAGGCACCATTACTTTGAATCTTTAGCACTTTGTCCTATAATTAGGCCAACACGGGAGTTTCTCTTTTTCTTTCAAAAATTAGAAAGAGAGGCTTGCGTAAAACAAACAACACCTTTACCCTTCTGTCTTTCACAGGGATATTTAGGATCCTGGAGATGACCCCAAAATGATTTTACTTTGACTCTCATTTTTAGATATTTAGTCTTTTTTGTCCACTCATCTCTGTTCCTGTAACTTTATTTGTTGCTGTGTCTGGGTCTGAGAAAGGGAACAGTTATCTGGTAAACCTGGACACACATGTTTCACAGGAGAAGGTGTTGATATTATCAAAAATACAAAGGCAAATCCCTTCCCAGTAACACAGGGGTAGGCAGCTTGGAGTGTAACCACAACACAAACTGAAACTGGCGTTCATTAAAATAAGGTTAATATCAATATTAATAGTTAATGAACTCTGAAATCAGGATAAGTGTGGCCCCAGAACCTGAATTAATCATTCCAGTAGCCTTTTTCCCATAGACCGTCATCCTTACCACTGCAGGATGCATTTTCTTTCATGGCTTCTGTTCTACCAAACGTCCAGTCAATAGTGTAGTCATGAAATGGAAGGGAAGCAATAGAATTAGAAGCTATGGTTTTACAGGCTATACAGGCAGTTCCTTTCGGAAAGAAATAGTCGGTTTAATCTATCGCATTGTTCCCCATCCTTGGTCTTGTGCCAAAAAAAAAAGGGAATCCCTTTTCTGCAAGGGAGACTGTTCAGTAGTTTGGGGTGACAGCTGTCACTGGAGGAGGGTAACTGTGTCAGTGTTTTGCTAGGACCAATTCCTCTTCTGGTGACAGGTCATTTTCCATTAGTTGTACAGCTAATGGGAGAGCTGTAGCTTGGTGTCTTTGAAACAGGCAAAACACACAGAAACTGCTCTAGGACCACAGACTCTACTACCTGAACCATAGTATCTATTGCAGGCTGGATGTACAATGCAAAAGTCCATCAGTTGCTGGCCCAAAACTCTGAGATAAAGTCTGCTATCCTGGACAGACTGGGCCTCACACCAGAGGTATAGGTGATTGCACCTAAATTAACTAACACAATTTTCCCCAACTGTGTTGTTGGACGAGAGAACTGCAAAAGTGAAGGTAATCCTTGAGATAGTAGTGTCTGAACTGCATAGTGCATAGTTAGACTGGAGTTTATTGAGGGATCATAAAATGTAATAACATGATAATAACATGTTTAAAATCATTCTTATTTTTATCTATGGGTTCTCAGACATGGTGTAAAGTGTATTGTTCTAATAACATTACCATTTCAATGCTTCTTCGAAACGTCAACATCAATTTTAGCTTGCCTTGAAGATGATAATGATTATGAAGAGGAGGAACAAATATTTTTATTCAGAATTCTCAAACATTTCAATGCTCTTCTGAGGGCAGTTTTAAATTCTTGGTTCCTCAAGCTCTAAACAAAAGGGTTTAACAGCGGCATGAACACAGTGTAAAATACAGAGACCAGCCTACCTTCTGTAAAATTATAGTTTGTTGCTGGACGAAAGTAGTTAAATAAAAGAGTACCATAAAATATGAAGACCACTGCCAAATGGGTGATACAGGTGGAGATGGCCTTCTGTTTCATATTCTTTTCTCGGATGTTTAGAACAGTGGCAAATATTCTTATGTAAGGAAGAAAGGTCATTGCTAAGGAACCCACTCCCAAAAACACACCTAAGAGCAAAATTACCAACATATTGATGGTAATATCAGTACATGAGAGCTGAAACAGCTGAGGAAGATCACAAAAGAAATTCTCTACAATGTTTGACCTGCAAAAATTCAACCTGAGCACACAGAGAGTGTGTGCCAATGCACAAACAAGTGCCAGAAACAATATTCCTGCTACTATTTGAACACAGAGTTTTGAATGCATTATCTGCAGGTAGTAAAGAGGGTAACACACTGCAAAATACCTGTCGTAGGACATCACAGCCAATAAAAACATTTCACAGATGGCAAAATAAATGAAGAAAAACAGTTGTGTTATACAAGCTGCCATAGAAATCACCCTTCTCTTTGTATGTATTACAGTGCTGCGCAATATGTTGGCGCTATATAAATACATGTTAATAAAAAATAATAAATATGTATATCATAGGGCATTCTTGGGGCAGTGACTGAGGAGCAGCACATATCCAGGCAAGCAAGGCATCCAAGAAAGAAGTACATGGGCGTTTTGAGATGAGAGTCCTTGCAAACTAATAGAAGAATCACAGAATTGCTTATCACAGTCATTAAGTAGATAAATAGAAAAAATAGAAAGAGGGGAAGCTGAAGCCACTCAAGATCAGAAAGTCCAGAAAGAATAAATTCAGACAATACTGTTTCATTTACCATGACTGATATTGAATAGGTAAGTTTATTATATACTTTCAGTCCCTGAAAGTTTTCTGGACCTCTGAACAAAAGCTTATAAGGACCTCAGAGCTTTTGGAAGATGATGTTTCACCAAAATATATTTTGGACCACCCAGCAGATGACTCTGTGGCTCTTATTATTTTGCAGCAACCAGTGCTAAATATTCCTGAAGTCCAGACAGAAACAAAAGTAACAGTAATACACATTCATCATTTCTACAGAATATTATGCAATGAAATACTCTCACGTATGGCCTTTACTATAGAGCTGTGTTGATAACGTGGATTGCATGAATATCTCACATTTTTAGGTCCAACATTCTGCTCCTAGCATGTATGGGATAGCGCAAATTATTATCTGCCATTCATTTTATATTTTTGCCAAATAAGAGAACAAAGCTACACTAGAAGACTCTACAGTGTATTATTACAGTATAACAAAGTTATGTACAGTTATTTAAGATCTTAAAAAACAGCTCATATTACACTCTTTACAAACAAACAACTTCCATACATTTTAAGAACAGATACGCTCCTCTCAATGCAAAGACATTGGCCAATGACAGACATGGAGCATACTGCACAGTATGGAAAATAGGACCACACAGTACCCTGCTCTCACCTGGAATCTCCCACAGACAGCAGCTCATAAATACTTTTTACAAATCTCCACGGAGTTAATTTACTGATGAATGATGAATCTCCAAATTAAATATGATATAAATATGAAATGAGGAGTTTAATGCAATATAGCTATATGTGGCCATCATTATGATCTGTTCTTGCTAAAAGGAAAACTATACCTCCAAAATGAACAGTTAAGCAACAGATAGTTCATATCATATTAAGTGGCATATTAACCCTTTAAGTGCCAGCAGAATTTCACATTTTGGTTACGCGAAATGCCAGCGAAACATTTTGTGCTCTCTCACTTTAGGGGCATTTTCTGAGGGGAAACCTATAGTTTACCTAGGAAAACTATACATTGTTTTTTTTCGGTAGAAACTGAGCTTTCTAAATCTGCCTGAGTTTTCATGTATTTCCACCTGTGCAAAAAAATTTATAGTGCGAAATACCAAAAAAAAATGAAAAATTACCATTTTTCATTGTATATCAATTTATACCAGAAAAATATTTCATTTTACAGATAAAAATCCAACTGATTTGGAAAGCCTTATGTCTCTCGAACGTGCCAATACCAGATATGTATAGTTTTAGGAAGATTTAGGACTTCTGTACAGCAAAAACTCGCGGCAGTATATTACCGAATTTTGAAAGCACTAAGGCAGAAAAAGGCATGCTTTAGATTCCAAGGCAAAAAATCCTGAAACCGTAGGTTTACCCAAGAAAACCATACATTTTTGAAAAGTGCACATTCTGCCGATTACAAAATGGGTAACTATGTCTCTCTACTCTCAACTATCAAACATAAAAGCTTGTCTGAACATAGCGGTTTTTCAAAAAAAATTCAAAATTCTGAAAAATCATTTCAAAGGTTTTATTTTGCTGCTCCACATATCCCAAACTATATTAGGTACCAAGAAAAAGCACCTGAAATATGATTGCCAGGGGTCCACTGAACAGTTTGATACCCATTATGCATAGGTTTACCAAAGTATCTGGCATTTAGAGACACCAATATGAAGTTAGCACATCCAAATTGTTCAGAACTTTACTTCAGCTACTGAAATATCAACACAGAAATATATGTTTACCCCCCAAACCCATATATTTTTGGAAAGTACACATTCTACAGAATCTAAAATGGGTACCCATGCCTTTCTGCTCCAAACTACTGAGTTGCAAGGCTTTCCCAAAATTGTCGGTTTTGGTGAAATATCTGAAAATTGCCTCAAACCTTCAACTTCCCAGCACCATATCACCCATGTATCATTACACACCAAGAAAAAGCACCCTAAACATGATTGCCAGGGTTCCTCTGAACAGTTTGGTGGCCATTGTTCATAGGTTTACCATAGTATATGGCATTTAGAGGCCCCAAAATGAAGTTAGCGCATACAAACAGTCCTGTGGGTAACTTCAGATAATGAACAATCAACACATTGACTGCATTTTTGTGGGGTAAAAACACAGAAATATATGTTTACCCCCCCAAACCCATATATTTTTGGAAAGTACACATTCTACAGAATCTAAAATGGGTACCCATGCCTTTCTGCTCCAAACTACTGAGTTGCAAGGCTTTCCCACAATTGTCGGTTTTGGTGAAATATCTGAAAATTGCCTCAAAGCTTCAACTTCTCAGCACCATATCACCCATGTATTGTTACGCAGCAAGAAAAAGCACCCTAAATATGATTGCCATGGTTCCTCCAAACAGTTTGGTGGCCATTGTTCATAGGTTTACCAAAGTATCTGGCATTTAGAGGCCTCAAAATGAAGTTAGCGCATACAAATAGTCCTGTGGGTAACTTCATCTAATGAAAAATCAACATATTGACTGCATTTTTGTGGGGTAAAAACACAGAAATATATGTTTATCCCCCAAACCCATACATTTTTGGAAAGTACACATTCTACAGAATCTAAAATGGGTACCCATGCCTTATTGCTCCAAACTACTGAGTCGCAAGGCTTTCCCAAAATTGACGGTTTTTGTGAAATATCTGAAAATTGCCTCAATGCTTCAACTTTCCAGCATCATATCGCCCATGTATCAATACGTATCACAAAAAAGCACCCAAATTGTGATTGCCAGTGGTCCTACAAACAGTTTGGTGCCAACTGTGCATAGGTTTACCAAAGTATATGGCATTTAGAGGCCCCAAAATGAAGTTAGCGCATACAAATTGTCCTGTGGGTAACTTCAGCTAATGAAAAATCAACACATTGACTGCATTTTTGTGGGGTAAAAACACAGAAATATATGTTTACCCCCCAAACCCATATATTTTTGGAAAGTACACATTCTACAGAATCTAAAATGGGTACCCATGCCTTTCTGCTCCAAACTACTGAGTCGCAAGGCTTTCTCAAATTTGGCAGTTTTGGTGAAATATCTGAAAATTGCCTCAAACCTTCAACTTTCCAGCATCGTTTTGTCCATGTATCATTACCAGCATAAAGCATCCTAAATATAAACATAGGGGTCTACTAAACAGTTTGATGCCCAATGTGCATAGATATACCAAACTATGTGGCAAACAGAGACCCCCAAATGACAATATGTATAGACATTTTCACGGCTGACGCGCTGGCTGCTGCAATATAACCACCCGGTGTATGTATTATGCGACATTAGACCCCCTAACAGCACAGAGACCCCAGAAAACCATATATTTTCAGAAAGTACACATTCTGACTAATCCAGTATGGGTGAATAAGTGTTTCTACTGCAAACTGCCAAACTGCAAAGCAATGCTGAACGTAACGGTTTTTATCAAATTTCTGAAAATCGTCACAAAGCTTGAATTTTAGCCCATTATATGCCCCACATTTCGTAACTTATCAGCATAAAACATCCTAAATATGAATGCCAGGGGTCTACTAAACACTTTGATGCCCAATATGCATAGATATACCAAACTATGTGGCGCACAGAGACCCCCCAATTGACAATAGTGTATATACATTTTCACGGCTGACGCGTGCTGGCTGCTGCAATATAAGCACCTGGTGTGTGTAATATGCAACATTAGACCCTCCTAACAGTACAGAGACCCCAGAAAACCATATATTTTCAGAAAGTACACATTCTGACAAATCCAATATGGGTAAATATGTGTTCCTACTGCAAACTGCCAAACTGTAAAGCAATGCTGAACGTAACGGTTTTTATCAAATTTCTGAAAATCGTCACAAAGCTTGAATTTTACCCCATTATATGCCCCACATTTCATAACATATCAGCACAAAACATCCTAAATATGAATGCCAGGGGTCTACTGAAAACTTTGATGCCTAATATGCATAGATATACCAAACTATGTGGCGCACAGAGACCACCAAATGACAATAGTGTATATACATTTTCACGGCTGGCGCGCTGGCTGCTGCAATATAAGCACCTGGTGTGTGTATTATGCGACATTAGACCCCCCTAACAGTACAGAGACCCCAGAAAACCATATATTTTCAGAAAGTACACATTCTGACGAATCCAATATGGGTAAATATGTGTTTCTACTGCAAACTGCCAAACTGCAAAGCAATGCTGAACATAACGTTTTTTATCAAATTTCTGAAAATCATCAGAAAGCTTGAATTTTACCCCATTATATGCCCCACATTTCGTATGCCCAGGGGCCACTCGATCTCCTGCTCTGCTTGTTGCCAAGGGGCAGGGGATCGAAGAGGAACGGAGCGAGCGGCTCTAACAGCCACTCCTCCGCTCCAGAACCAGGAAGTGCTGCAGAATGTAGAATCTACGTTCTGTGGCATTTCAAGTTACTTTTCCACAGAACGTAGATTCTATGTTCTGTGGCACTTAAAGGGTTTAAGAATCTTATTAAACTGGAATATATATTTAAGTAAATATTGCCCTTTTACATCTCTTGCCTTGAACCACCATTTCGTGATGTTCTCTGTGCTGTCTCAGAGATCACCTGACCAGAAATACTGCAGCTCTAACTGTAACAGGAAGTAGTGTAGAAGCAAAAGACACAACTCTGTCTGTTAATTGGCTCATGTGACCTAACATGTTTGGTTTGTTGGTATGTTTGTGAGTACAGTGAATCCCACGATCCCAGCGGGCGGCCCTTATTTTTTAAAATGGCAATTTTCTATTTATGATTACCCAATGGCACATACTACTAGAAAAGTATATTATCATGAAAACGGTTTATTTACATGAAGCAGTATTTTACATATGAGCTGTTTTATGCAATATCTTTCTATAGAGACCTAAATTGTTTGGGGGGTATAGTTTTCCTTTAAGTTGTAATTGGTGGAAGTCATTGAAATCTATTTACTGTACATTAGCAAATTAATGATAAAAAAGAAAAAGTGAAATAATTTGACAGTTAACCAAAGAGTTAACAGCTGGAACATGAGAAGGAATTGGGTATTTTTTTACACCCTCTACTCATATAATCATTTGATTTTACCCATTAAATCATAGAACATATGATTTTGGCTTGCTCAGCTGAGGTAGCAAATTCTGGTTAAACATTCATTCTACATGTATATAAGTATTTTTGGGTCCTCTTTTTTCTATAGTAACTGTAAATCAGGCTGCTATTTCTATAGTAGAAGTATGATGGTATTCCAAAGTTTATCATATGAAGGAGACATTTCCAATACAATATGGTGTATTTAAAACAATTTTAGGGGGGATAGTGCAAGTTTACTGTAGATTAAGAAACCCTAGTAAGAAGGAAACAGAAGAGTCCAATTCTATATTGAGGTTCACACTGCCTTAGTGTTTATCCCCGTATTAAATGGGGAGCAGCCATACCATTGTAGATTCAGCAGATACAGTCTTTCACATAAGTCCTTAAAGGGATACTGTCATGGAAAAAAATTTTTTTAAAAACGAATCAGTTAATAGTGCTACTCCAGCAGAATTCTGCACTGAAATCCATTTCTCAAAAGAGCAAACAGATTTTTTTATATTAAATTTTGAAATCTGACATGGGGCTAGACATATTGTCAATTTCCCAGCTGCCCCAAGTCATGTGACTTTTGCTCTGATAAACTTCAATCACTCTTTACTGCTGTACTGCAAGTTGGAGTGATTATCACCCCCTCCCTTCCACCCCCCAGCAGCCAAATAAAAGAACAATGGGAAGGTAACCAGATAACAGCTCCCTAACACAAGATAACAACTGCCTGGTAGATCTAAGAACAACACTCAATAGTAAAAACCCATGTCTCACTGAGACACATTCAGTTACATTGAGAAGGAAAAACAGCAGCCTGCCAGAAAGCATTTCTCTCCTGAAGTGCAGGCACAAGTCACATGACATGGGGCAGCTGGGAAATTGACAAAATGTCTAGCCCCATGTCAGATTTCAAAATTGAATATAAAAAAAATCTGTTTGCTCTTTTGAGAAATGGATTTCAGTGCAGAATTCTGCTGGAGCAGCACTATTAACTGATTCATTTTGGAAAAAAAATAGTTTCCCATAACAGTATCCCTTTAATGTCACCTTAAAGGGGTGGTTCACCTTTTAGTATGTCATAGAATGACTAAGCATGAGCAACTTTTCAATTGGTCTTCATTTTTTTTTCTATAGTTCTTCTTCTGACTCTTTCCAGCTTTCAAATGGGGGTTATTGACCTCATCTAAAAAAACAAATGCTCTGTAAGGCTACAAATGTATTGTTAAGGCTACTTTTTATATCGATCAATCGAATAAAAATAGTTTGACCAAAAAAACTTTGGGGAAGGTTTGATTATCGAATTGGTTGAACGGTCGAACAATTAGATCGAATTTGATCTAATTTGACCAATTCGATGGTCGAAGTACCCAAAAATATTACTTCGAAAATCTAATATTTTTTAATTCGAACTATACACTCGAGCTTAGTAAATCTGTCCCTACATGTTTCTGTGGTTCTTTCCTGCATGTCCTTCCGTACCTTACTGCTTGCCAGCACATAAACCTCAGCTCATATCATCTTCAATCAATCAAGTCAAAAAATACTACAATACTCTCTTAAAGGAAAAATTACTTTTTTATTAGGGGCTATTATCCAGAAAGCTCAGAACCTGGGGTTTTCCAGATAATGGATCTTACCATAATATGAATCTTCATACTTCAAGTCTACTAGGAAATCATGTAAACATGATTTACATGATTTGCTTCCATTAATGGCTAATAACAATATAAAAGCAAAATAGTGATGGGTGAATTTGCCTGTTTTGCTTAGCCGAACAATTTGCAAATTTCCTATGAAATTCGCGTAACAGCGAGAAATTTGTGAAGCACAAATTTTGATGCCTACGTCAACTCTGATACTCGCGCCAGCGTTAAAGTCAATGGCAGTCCGAATTTATTCACCCATCACTAAAAGGAAATCATTTTTAGAATGTATTGATATAAGTAGTCATTTACATAGTAGAAGGCCAATACCAGGGTCCTGTCCTTACAGCCTGATCTGACACTGCTCTGCCCCTAGCACCAAATATGCAGAATGCCACAATATCCTTGGCACATGTGCTTTTGTCAATGTCTATAGACAACTAGGGAGTGCAGTGGGTTGGCTTTAGGGTTGTGTTTAGTTTCCCTTTAATATATAAATAAGGGTGAAAGGGGGTAAACTTATATTTCCCTGATAGTTGAAGAAAACTGGTGGGAGAGAGATCTGGCTGGAAGTATCTTACTAGTAAGTTTGCCTATAATGAAAATATGTTATAGAATTAAGACCCCCACGCCAAAGCATTGATTTCAGATATGGCCAGGCTTACCAGTTATATGCCTTTTTCTGTATTCTATGACAGAGGAATTCTCTGTATGTTAAATACTAATTAGTAAGTGTTTTAATCTAACTTGTACTGTCAGGGCTTGCTGGTTAGGAATAATTTTTTAATATAATAATTATCTTTGCTATGCAAACAGAAAATTGTACACATTATTTTGCAAGATTAAATGCAGAATTTTAGGGTAATAAAAGTTACATTTTTGCAAAAAGTATGGGAAATCAATCAACTAATAAAAATGTTGCCTTAACTAGTCAACTATTCGAAAATATTTTTTTGTGATGATGATGATGATCATGATGATGAAGATTAATCGTTTTTTTTCATATTCCGTATTTTAGCTTAATGAAGATAATAATGAAGAGGGGAGAAATATTCTCATTTAGAATTCACAAACTATGCAACCATCTTCTAATAGCAGTTTTAAGCTCTTGGTTCCTCAAACTGTAAACCAAGGGGTTTAACAATGGGGTAAACACAGTGTAAAATACAGAGATAAGCCTACCTTCTGTAACATGATAGTTTGTTACTGGACGAAAGTAGGTAAAAAAAAGAGTACCATAAAATACAAAGACAACTGTCAAATGGGAGGTGCAGGTAGAGAAGGCCTTCTGTCTCATATTCTGTACTCTGATATTTAGAACAGTGGCAAATATTCTTATATAAGGAAGAAAGGTCATTGCTAAGGAACCCAGTCCGAATAGCCCACCTAGTAGGAAAATTAGTAAGATGTTAATGGTGGTGTCTGTACATGAAAGATGAAAAAACTGAGGAAGATCACAAAAGAAACTTTCTACAATGTTTGACCTACAAAAATCCAACCTGAGCAAACAAAGAGTATGGGCCAATGAATATACAAGTGCCAGAAATAATATCCCTGATAACATCTGAACACACAGTCTCAAATGCATTAACTGCATGTAATGAAGGGGGTAGCAAATTGCAATATATCGATCATAGGACATCACTGTCAACAAAAAAATTTCAGACATGCCAAAAAAGATAAAGAAAAACACTTGTGTTATACAAGCCACCACAGAAATCTCCCTTCTCTTTCTGTAAATATCAAAGAGCATTCTTGGGGCAATGACAGAAGAACAGCACAAATCCAGACAAGCAAGGCATCCAAGAAAGAAGTACATGGGCGTTTTGAGATGAGAGTCCATGCAGATTGATAGAAAGATGATAGAATTGCTTATTATAGTCATCAGATAGACAAGTAGAAATATCAGTAGGAGGGGAAGTTGAAGACACTGAAGATCAGACAGTCCAGAGAGAACCAGCATAGACAATATTGTTTCATTGACCATGATTCACATTGAATAGGTTATTTTCTAATGGTTTTTGAACATAAAAAGCTTTGCATTTAGAACAATCTATACATCTACAGTATCAAAACCAAAGTAAAAAGCAAAATGTCTAGGTTAAATATTCTGTTCCCAGCCTAATATGTTATAATTATAGACTAAACATTTCATTGTCAGCCTATGTCAAATTATTGCAATGTCATGTGAACAAAGCTACACCAATGGCCTCCATTGTATATCATAATAACAATGTTGTGTATAGTTATTTATAATCTTGAAAAGATTTTCAAATTGTACTCCATATAAATAAGCAACTTCCATATGTTCTTAAAACAGCTGAGCTCCCCTCATTCTAAGGTCAATGTGAGCATATTGCATGGTATGGGATACATGACCACATAGCACCCTGCTCTCAACTGGAATCTCCAACAAAGAGCGGACTCATAAATATTCCTTTTTACAAGTCCCCATGGAGGTTACAATTGACAAATCTCCCAACGATATGTAAAACAAATATTAGTGTTAATGAAATGTAACTGTAGTATGTGGCATATCATAATTATTTATTTTTGCATAAGTATTGATTTGCTGGAACAATTCAACAAATATAGGCATCTATTTTAGGAAATGAATCATTAAAAAAAGGAAAAAGAGAGAAGGGATCATGAGAGGGGTGGTTAAACAGGGGAAATTATTTTATTACACATAGGGGGTTATTTACTAAACTCAGAACGCAAAAATCACAAAAAAATCTTGATTTTTTTGTTTATAAAATTGGACTCATGGATTTTTCGGAATTTATTAAACCCCAAAGATGGAAAAATCTGAATCAGAAAATCCAGCATCTCAGACCTGTCGAGGTTGCATATAAGTCAATGGGAGAAGTCCCATTCCCTGAAATACCCTGAAGTTTTTGTAGTTTTCAGGCAAATGTGATAATAAATAAGCATAAAAAACCCAAGTGGAACTGATTGGAGTTTGTAGCAGAACATATTGAGATAGATTCGGACTTTGATAAATAACCCCCATTCTGATTTTGTCTGTTTAGGCTTAGGTGGAAAATTAATATTCCTTCTTATTTTTGCGAGGTTCTTGTTCTCATAAAGAAATTTCAGGTTTATCATTTTTGTAGCTGTAAATCAGGTTGATATTTTCATAAAAGGGGTTTATATTAAAAGTATAATTTATTATATTCCAAAGTTCATTAAATCAAGGAGATATTTTCAATTTCAAGCTAGTATCCCTCCGGTTACTGAATATGGTGTACCAAATGTTGAACCTTTTTAGGGCAAAAAAAGCCCAAAGAAGAGAGAAACAGAAGATTCCAAGTTTATTGTGAAGTTGCCATTAAGATGGGGAGTGCATTCAACTTAATAAATATAAAATTGATGGAAAGACCAAAGAAGGAATTGATGGAAACAATTTAACATTATAACAATTCTTTATTAAGGCAAAACACCAGTTATAAAACTGAGACAGAAAGGGTACCCAGCTCTCAGTTACCCAATATTCAGAATAATCACCATTTCTTATAATTACTGTAGGTGTGGGATCTTTCTTCGGAATGCATGGGATCTGGGGTTTTCTGCATTAAGGAAATGTCTCTAACTTGGATCCCCATACCCTAAGGCTGCTAAAAATCATTTTAACATTAGATAAAATAAATAGGGTTGATTTGCCACCAATATGGCTTTATCATTACAGAATTAAAGGAAACATTAGTGTCATGGGCATGGCACAAGTACTAATATTTCACAAGTGCAAGGAAATGGCAGTTAAACAAGGCAGTTCCATGGAACTAACTAATATCTCTTATCAGAGACCGGTAATTTTGCTCATCTGTCTAGTGCTATTATACACCACTCTACTGCAACTCCTGTATACTGCTTAATTCTATAATTCTGCTCATCTATATAGTGCTATATGCACTGCTCTATTGCAACTCCTGTAAACTGCTTAATTCTGGTAATTCAGCTCATATCATAGCTCATATCTGTCAACCCCAATAACTTTTGCCTGTTAGGCCTCTCTCCTTACCTAACTAATCTATCCTTCAGTGTTTCTTACAGTAATATCTTCTCCCCTACCGCTTTCTTTTGGGGTTCCTCAAGACTCTATCTTGGGCCCCTTATTATTTTCTCTCTATACTTCCTCCCTCTGCAAACGAATCAGCTTGTATGGTTTCCAATACCACCTCTATGCTGATGATACTCAGATCTATCTCTCTTCTCCTGATCTCAACCCAGAGCTCTTAACTCAGGTCTCATCCTGTCTGTCTGCTTTCTCTACTTGAATGTCGTAACATTACCTTAAATTAAAAGTCTCTAAAATGGAAATGGTTCTATTTCCCCCAACAAACACCCACATCCCAGAAGTATCTATCATAGTTAACAGTTCCACTATCACCCCATATCTCCAAGACCAATGCCTTGGGGTTATCCTAGATTCTGTCCTGTCCTTCACTCCTCACATCAATCCCTTTTTAAACCATACCACTTTCACCTAAGGAACATATCCAAAATACGATGGATTCTTATTTACTCGCTCATCATATGACACCTAGACTACTGTAACTCTTTATTAATTGGCCTTCCCCACCAGAGATTGTCACCTTACCAGTCCATAATGAACACTGCTGCCAGGTTTATACAACTCAGCAACTGCTTCTCCTCTGCCATGCCACTCTGCCAATCCCTGCAGTGGCTTCCACTATCTTTCAGAATAAAATTCAAACAAATGAACCTGACACTCAAAGTACATCATAACTATGCCCCACCCTACAACTCTGAACTCATCTCTAAATATTCACTGCTTACTACACTTCTCTACTGATCTGCTCTTAAACTCTTCTCTCATTACCTCCTCACATGTTTGCATTCAAGACTTTGCAAGGGCAGCACCCCATCTCTGGAATTCTCTCCCATGCTCTGTCCGACTTTCACCCAAACGTTCTGCTTTCAAAAGATCTCTTAAAACAGACTTATTTAGAGAAGCCTACCCTCATTCAGTTTAGCTACCAAAAGCAATACTATATGCTACATGTCTCACCTTGCTTACTTCTGATCTTGCCCACCTTGGGGTATATTTATCAAAAAGTGAAGTTAGAGATCGCCACAGTCCTCTAGAGTGAAATTCCGCCACTCTCCATTAATTTCTATGGGATTTTTAAAAGAGTATTTAACAGTGGGTGCATCCTTTGATGAATATGCCTTTCAAAATCCCATAGAAGTGAATGGCGGAATTTCATTCTAGTGGACTGTGTTGATCTCTAACTTCACTCTAACTTCACTCTTTGATAAATATAACCCCTTGTGTCTCAATCCGTTCCCCTTACAGATTGCTATATGTGTAATTCTGTATTTTCTATTTATGTAATTTGTTTTACAGTGCTACAAAATATGTTGGCTCCCTAAAAATACATGTTAATAATATCTTTTTTTATTTGCTTAAAATCGACTGCTGGTATTCCTGATAATTTGGAGCTTATTTTATAAGGTTTTTAGGAAATGGGATCCCATACATATATGATAAATAGTGACATCCTCCTGTCTAAATAGGTGTCCAATTAATTCCTTTTCAATATTATACAACTTCAATTCTGAGCATGAATCACATAAATACTGTAATACATGAGATATATGCCTGTCTGCAGTTTAACAATAGTCAATAGGTGCAACTTTTATTAACTTTTTTATGGGACTATTCTCTACCATGTTTCCTTTTTGATTCAGTCTCACATATAATGTTCCCATGGCTCTACAGCCCTGCATTTCCTTTATACACAACCACAGCTGAAATTATCTGAATACAGTTCTAGAGTATCGATGGGCGAATTTGACCTGTTTGACCCGTTTCGTTTCGCCAAAAATTTGCCGCCGGTGAAATGTCACCGATGCCCATTAAAGTCTATGGGCGTCAAAAAAAACTTTTGTTGCTCGGCAAAATTGTTTTGACACACGTCTTTTTTTTTTGACGCACGATGCCGTACAAGTCTGTGGGCGTCATTTTTGAGGCCAAACAAGGCGAAAAAATTCACCCATCCCTATTCTAGAGTACTCTCTTAACATGCTGAATGCTAGTCTCGCCATTCTTTGCCAAACAGAGTTTGGCAATTGTAAAAGATCAGTTGCTTTTTAATTTTAGGCATTAGATTCTATCTGGCATGACACACCCGCATTACAGTTTAGAAATTAAACCGCTTGAACTTCTACATCACTTATTATTATTTTTATAGACCAATCTGTGAGAATCATCTATTTGTCAAATCTATTAAAACCAAGTGGTGCCAGTGCTTCAGCTACAGTTACCACCCTACTTTATGTTGTAATATACCTCTGGGTTTATCTTTTAAAGGACCCATGTTTTTACTACTTTTATTAGCCACATGTTTAGCTATTGGTCCCAGTATGGTGATACCTCTACTTGTAATATACTAAAACTTTGTAACTCAGGAAGGTGCATAGGATTGAAGTGAATATCTGTATTGGGTGATCTAGGGGAGGTACCCAAGCTGCCTCCAGTGTGCAACGTGTAAAAAGGGCAGTAAACATGCATGTCATTACTGCCTGCTCCCTTGACATTGCACTCTGCACCTAGCACCCAAATTTCAATCCTCACAAATGCTTGTTTTTGTCAATAGACAAGGCTATTCTTTCAGTGCAACTGTGCTGCACCAATTGAGACAGGACACTGTTGGAACTGGAGCTGCTGTCTAGATTGGAGGAGCTGGTAGTTCAAGGGTACCCATGCATCAATAAACAGATATGCAAAGAGAGATTCAAGCGCTCTAAATAAATGGAATTTTCAGATAATTGAGTGGAACTAGAAATTTGTAAGAATGCACTAGTGGTCGTAAATAACCCCTACATTCATTTCACGGTGCTCAGATTCATTAAGCCACAGAATAACGTGTGCAGACAATCCAATATTTTGGGGGACCAGTCATGACAAATACAGGTGCATCCCCATGAAATGTTGGATTGATTTCCCATAAAGTAAAAAAGCAAAAAAAAACATGTACACTGGGTTCTTTGAACCTGTAAAGATAGTTGTTCACATTTTTAATATTATCTTCCTTGTTAAAACTTAGTATTCTCTTTGCAAACACAAAAGTGACTATAACTGTTTCAAAATATCAAATCAGGTTTTTCAGAAACAGTTTTTACAAATGTTTTAAGAATAAATAAGAATAATATAAATAAAAAGTTTTAGTTTAATGAAAGTTGGCTTTTTCCAACAGGTCTAGAAATTCAAGCATTTAATCAAAATGTTACATTAACTAGTCAGCTGTTTAAAAGCATTCTGATTGGTTACTGTAATTTCCTTGATTTGGTATTTTTTGGTTGATAATGATGCTCTTTAAACCTGCTAAAGTGTGTTTATTTTGGCTTGATGATGATAATGATTATGATTGCGAAGGAGGGGAGAAAACATTCTATGAATTTACAAACTATGCAATGCTCTTCTGAAGGCAGTTTTAAGTTATTGATTTCTCAAGCTGTAAACCAAACAGTGTAAAATACAGAAACCAGCCTGCCTTCTGTAACATGATAGTTAGTAGTTGGACGAAAATATGTAAAAGAAAGAGTACCATAAATCAAGAATACAACTGTCAAATGGGAGGTGCAGGTAGAGAAGGCCTTCTGTTTCATATTCTGTAATCTGATATTTAGAACAGTGGAAAATATTCTTATATAAGGAAGAAAGGTAAGGAACATTGCCAGGCCAAGTTGGCCGAGCACCCAAGGCAACCCGACCGACTACATCGCCACCTTCTGAATTGAGGGTGATCAAGCGCACGTGCATGTGCAGAATAATGCGTGTCTAGGAAGGGTGCATGTTTGTGTCCGTTTAGGAAGAGTGTGCATCTGTGCGCGCCTAGGAAGACGGCGATTACTGCTACAGGTGGGGATAGAAGCGGCCGAACTAGGGGCAAGGCGCAGAAGAGGTACGGTCCCTGGCGTCCCTCCACATTTGTGCCCTAGGCACGTGCCTCTTCTGCCTACTCCTAGTTCTAGCCCTGCTAAGGAACCCAGTGCAAATAGCCCGCCTAGTAGAAATATTAGCAATATGTTAATGGTGGTGTCAGTACATGAAAGATGAAACAACTGAGGAAGCTCACAAAAGAAACTTTCTACAATGTATGACCTACAAAATTTCAGTCTTAGCAAACAAAGAGTATGAACCAGCAATGAATATGCAAGGGCAGAGTTTATATTCCTGATAACATTTGAACACACAGTCTTGAATGCATTAATTGCGTGTAATGAAGGGGATAACAAATTGCAATATATCGGTCATAGGACATCCCAGCCAACAAAAATACTTCAGAGATGACAAAAAAGATGAAGAAAAACACTTGTGTTATACAAGCCACCATAGAAATCCTTTTTCTCTTTCTGTGAATATCAAAAAAGCATTCTTGGGACAATGACCGATGAGCAGCAAATATCCAGGCAATCAAGGCATCCAAGAAAGAAGTAGATGGGTGTTTTGAGATGAGGATCCTTGCAGATTGATAAAAAGATGATTACATTGCTTATCATGGTCAGGATAATATATAAAGTAGGAAAAAACAGCATCAAGGCAGTTTTTTCAAAACTGTAAGTGTTTCATTTATTAGCAGTGTAAACACTACATGTTTCGGGTACAACCCTTTCTTAAGTGTATAGAAGTGCAAGGTATCATAGGATTAAATACCCTCCTCCAACCCAGGATCCTCCCCCAATCTTATCGTTAAGAATAGAACAAGCAATAAAGTGCAAGATTATAAACATTAAATTCATATTCTTTTTCACGATCAAATCTGGTGTGCTCAAGTGATCATTCCTATGTGCAAGTGATGTCCAAATGTCCAAAAGTCTTTTGCAAAAGTCCATGACTATGTTTACTGCACTTGTGGACAAAAATGAACCCTTTAATGTTCCCATGGTTCTACAGCCCTGCACAACTCTCATACTTCACTACTGACCAGTATATATGCCTCAGCCAAATCATCTGCATATTTTGTTGTCTATTAGTTCAACAGTACTCGGAAAAAGGCACAGTTACTTACTCAAATCCGGAATTTTAGTCTGACAACATTCAAGTTCATAAACTACATCCCTTGTACATCTATAAATAAATAAACTGGTTTTAAATTCAGTTGACAGCAGTAGGTGGAAAGAAGGCAGCTTCTTTCGCCTTCCCATTACCCACTACATACCCCAAGCAATGTTTTACCCAATTTGTTTTACACTTGAAGTCAAGCTGGCTTCTCTTTAGGAGTACAAGACAGCCTCTAAATAGTCCAGATGACCTTGCCAAGTACTTTACTTTACTTTAAAGTACAAGACATCTCAATAGGCCACTGCATACCCTGAATGGTGGCTCAACACCTTATCCATGAGCCTATGGAAGGTAGAAGGGGTTTCATGCAGGCCAGTTATACCAGTTCATCATGATGTTATACAGGCCAAATAACATCATGATGAACTGGTATAACCCACGTGGAGATGCAAAGTTTAGGTTTCAATTAGGTTTTTAGGACATTTTTTCAAGGGGAATCAGCCAAAATACTTTTGTTAAGTTTAAGGTGGATGTATAAGCTGCTGCACCCAAGGAGGCAATGGGTAGGCATCAAATTTAGACACTTAATTGACTTTGCTCAGGTTGATACAAAACCTTATTCTTTCATCTGGTTTGGACCAGAACTATGGGGCTATACCAGTAACTATTAGACTCTTTAATAACCAATAACTTAAGTGTGAGGAGGTGATAAGGGTGAGATCTGACTTTTACCCCTGGGTCTATATATGTGATAAGATGTGTTTCACCAGGAAGGAATGTAAAGTGTTAAATTAAAGTAGTTCGATTTACTTCCCTGTCCTGCGCAATACCTCAAAGGAACCCAGACAGTACGCCAAGAGTGTGCTTTATGAGGAAAGGAAGATGTAACAATACCTTTGCTGTACCTCTCTCAAGTTCTCTCTGGCGAAGTGACCCAGCATGTCAAATCAATCTCTTAGATATATGACATACCTTGATCCCTTGATCTGTAAGTATTGCAGTAGGGAGCCCTACCTGAAACAGCTCAAAAAGTTAGGGAAGGGAATGCCTCTGGGTGCAGAGTGGCTTAGTCAGTGACTACTACGATGAATCCAAATGGTCAACAAGATCCAGGTTGTGGACTTATTTGGCTGGTTAACTTAACACATAGCCCAAAAGGCAACAACATCCTTGTAAAAACCTTGCAAGAAAGTGGTTTTATGTCTGTCCAAATGTCTCCCCCCCCCCCCAGGGAACTAAAACACAGCCCTTATTAACTCTTGAAGTTAATTTTGAATTTTTGCATCTTTAGCACTTTGTCCTACATCTTTAGCACTTTGTCCTACAATTAGGCCAACACTGGAGTTTCTCTTTTTCTTTCAAAAATTAGAAAGCGACTTGTGTAAAACAAACAACACCATTGCCCTTTTGTCTTTCACAGGATCCTGGAGATCACCCAAAAATGATTTTACTTTGACTCCCATTTTTAGATATTCAGTCTTTTTTGTCCACTCATCTCTGTTTCTGTAACTTTTTTTGTTGCTGTATCTGGGTCTGAGAAAGGGAACAGTTATTTGGTAAACCTGGACACATTTTTCACAGAAGAAGGTGTCGATATTATAAAAAAACAAAGGCAAATACTGTACCTTCCCAGTAACACAGGGGTAGGCAGCTTGGAGTGTAACCACAACACAAACTGAAACTGGCATCATTAAAATTTAAAATTTAAGGTAAATATTAATGTTAAAAGTAAAGATATAGTTAATGAACTCTAAAATCAGGATACGAGTGGCCCCAGAACCTGAATCAATCATCCAGTAGCCTTTTTCCCATAGACCTTCATCATTACCACTGCAGGATGCATTTTATTTCATGGCTTCTGTTCTACCAAATGTCCAGTCAATAGTGTAGTCATGAAATGAAAGGGAAGCAATAGAATTAGAAGCTATGGTTTTACAGGCTCTACAGGCAGTTCCTTTCTGAAAGAAAGAGTCGGTTTAATCTATCGCATTGTTCCCCATCCTTGGTCTTGTGCCATAAAAAAAGGGAATCCCTTTTTCTGCAAGGGAGACTGTTCAGTAGTTTGGGGTGACAGCTGTCACTGGAGGAGGGTGACTGTGTCAGTGTTTTGCTAGGACCAATTCCTCTTCTGGTGACAGGTAATTGTCCATTAGTTGTACAGCTAATGGGAGAGCTGTAGCTCGGTGTCTTTGAAACAGGCAAAACACACAAAAACTGCTCTAGGACCGCAGACTCTACTACCTGAACCATAGTATCTGTTGCAGGCTGGATGTACAATGCAAAAGTCTATCAGTTGCTTGTCCAAAACTCAGAGCCACCTGAACCACTACCAGTATACCTCTGGTGTGAGGCCCAGTCTGTCCAGGATAGCAGACTTTATCTCTTGGTAGACATTAGCCTTATCTGCAGGACGGCTGACTATGCTTTACAGTCAGATGTGCTGCCAGTAAGATTGTTTACTGGTCCTCAAGCCATTTTTGGTCATGGTCATGAGAAATATCTATTGATCAAAAGGCAGTCTCATTTTTGACAGAAGAGGTTGATGGGGGGTTGCTGTCTGCGGACTGGATTGTGTGGCCTGGAGTTGCTGCTGCTGTTTGGAGTACTGTTACTGCAGCTATGATTTGTTAGCTTGTAGGCATGTTTTACTCATTCTAGATTACTTTTAAGCAAGTTGTCTTTGGAATGATTCACCCAGCACTGCTCTACCATATTGATGCCCTATATTGAGTTAAGAATTGATTGCACCTAAATTAACTAACACAATTATCCCCAACTGTGTTGTTGGATGAGAGAACTGCAAAAGTGAAGGTAGTTCTTGAGACAGTAGTGTCTGAACTGCATAGTGAATAGTTAGAGTGGAGTTTATTTGGGGGATCATAACATGTAATAATGGCTGATAATAACATATTTAAAATCATTCTTATTTTTTTTCTATGGGTTCTCAGACATGGTGTAAAATGTATTGTTCTAATAACATTACCATTTCAATGCTTCTTTGAAACGTCAACATCAATTTTAGCTTTCCTTGAAGATGATAATGATTATGAAGAGGAGGAACAAATATTTTTATTCAAAATTCTCATACATTTCAATGCTCTTCTGAGGGCAGTTTTAAATTCTTGGTTCCTCAAGCTGTAAACAAAAGGGTTTAACAGTGGCGTGAACACAGTGTAAAATACAGAGACCAGCCTACCTTCTGTAAAATTATAGTTTGTTGCTGGACGAAAGTAGTTAAAGAAAAGAGTACCATAAAATATGAAGACCACTGCCAAATGAGTGATACAGGTGGAGAAGGCCTTCTGTTTCATATTCTTTTCTCTGATGTTTAGAACAGTGGCAAATATTCTTATGTAAGGAAGAAAGGTCATTGCTAAGGAACCCACTCCCAAAAACACACCTAAGAGCAAAATTACCAACATATTGATGGTAATATCGGTACATGAGAGCTGAAACAGCTGAGGAAGATCACAAAAGAAATTTTCTACAATGTTTGACCTGCAAAAATTCAACCTGAGCACACAGAGAGTGTGTGCCAATGCACAAACAAGTGCCAGAAACAATATTCCTGCTACTATTTGAACACAGAGTTTTGAATGCATTATCTGCAGGTAGTAAAGAGGGTAACACACTGCAAAATACCTGTCGTAGGACATCACAGCCAATAAAAACATTTCACAGATGGCAAAATAAATGAAGAAAAAAAGTTGTGTTATACAAGCTGCCATAGAAATCACCCTACTCTTTGTATGTATATCATAAAGCATTCTTGGGGCAGTGACTGAGGAGCAGCACATATCCAGGCAAGCAAGGCATCCAAGAAAGAAGTACATGGGCGTTTTGAGATGAGAGTCCTTGCAAACTAATAGAAGAATCACAGAATTGCTTATCACAGTCATTAAGTAGATAAATAGAAAAAATAGAAAGAGGGGAAGCTGAAGCCACTCAAGATCAGAAAGTCCAGAAAGAATAAATTCCGACAATACTGTTTCATTTACCATGACTGATATTGAATAGGTACGTTTATTATATACTTTCAGTCCCTGAAAGTTTTCTGGACCTCTGAACAAAAGCTTAGAATGACCTCAGAGCTTTTGGAAGATGATGTTTCGCCAAAATATATTAAATGCACCCTAGGTACCATTCCCTTTTGGACCACCCAGCAGATGACTCTGTGGCTCTTATTATTTTGCAGCAACCAGTGCTAAATATTCCTGAAGTCCAGACAGAAACAAAAGTAACAGTAATACACATTCAGCATTGCTACAGAATATTATACAATGAAATACTCTCACGTATGGCCTTTACTATAGAGCTGTGTTGATAACATGGACTGCATGAATATCACATTTTTAGGTCCTAGCATACATGGGACAGCGCAAATTATTATCTGCCGTTCATTTTATATTTTTGCCAAATATTATTATTTATTATTAACATGTATTTATATAGCGCCAACATATTGCGTAGCACTGTAATAATAGAACAAAGCTACACTAGAAGACTCTACAGTAGATTATTATAGTATAACAAAGGTATGTACAGTTATTTAAGATCTTAAAAAATAGCTCATATTACACTCTTTACAAACAAACAACTTCCATAAATTTTTAGAATAGATACGCTCCTCTCAATGCAAAGACATTGGCCAATGACATGGAGCATACTGCACAGTATGGAAAATAGGACCGCACAATACCCTGCTCTCATCTGGAATCTCCCACAGACAGCAGCTCATAAATACTTTTTAAAAATCTCCACTGAGTTAATTTACTGATAACGAATCTCCAAATGAAATATAATATAATTATTAAAATTAATGAGGAGTCTAATGCAATATAGCTATATGTGGCCATCATAATTATCTGTTCTTGCTCAAGTTGTAATTGGTGGAAGTCATTGAAATCTGTTTACTCTACATTAGCAAATTAATGATAAAAAGGAAAAAGTGAAAGAATTTGACAGTTAACCAAAGAGTTAACAGCTGGAACATGAGAAGGAATTGGGTATTTTTTACACCCTCTACTCATATAATCATTCGATTTTACCCATTAAATCATAGAAGATATGATTTTGGCTTGCTCAGCTGAGGTAGCAAATTCTGAGTTCTTGTCTGGTTAAACATTCATTCTACATGTAAAAAAGTATTTTTGGGTCCTCTTTTTTCTATAGTAACTGTAAATCAGGCTGCTATTTCTATAGTAGAAGTATGATGGTATTCCAAAGTTTATCATATGAAGGAGACATTTCCAATACAATATGGTGTATTTAAAACAATTTTAGGGGGAATAGTGCAAGTTTACTGTAGATTAAGAAACCCTAGTAAGAAGGAAACAGAAGAGTCCAATTCTATATTGAGGTTGACACTGCCTTAGGGGCAGATTCACTAAGGGTCAAATTTCGAAGTTAAAAATACTTCGAAATTCGACCCTCGAATTGAAATCCTTCGACTTCGAATATCGAAGTCGAAGGATTTAGCGCTAAACATTCGATCGAGCGATCGAAGGATTTTTCGTTCGATCGAACGATTAAATCCTTCGAATCGAACGATTTGAAGGATTTTAATCAAACGATCGAAGGAAAATCCTTCGATCAAAAAAAGCTGAGCAAGCCTATGGGGACCTTCCCCATAGGCTAACATTGACTTCGGTAGGTTTTATCTGCCGAAGTAGGGGGGGTCGAAGTTTTTTTTAAAGGGTAAGTACTTCGACTATCGAATGGTCGAATAGTCGAACGATTTTTACTTCGAATCGTTCGATTTCGTTCGACTTCGATCGAATTCGATCGAATTTAACCAATTCGATGGTCGAAGTACCCAAAAAAAACTTCGAAATTCGAAGTTTTTTTTATTCTAACCCTTCACCCGAATTTAGTGAATCGGCCCCTAAGTGTTTATCCCCGTATTAAATGGGGAGTAGCCGTACCATTGTAGATTCAGCAGATACAGTCTTTCACATAAGTCCTTAATGTCACTTTAAAGGGGTGGTTCACCTTTTAGTATGTCATAGAATAGCTAAGCATGAGCAACTTTTCAATTGGTCGTCATTTTTTGTTTTCTATAGTTCTTCTTCTGACTCTTTCCAGCTTTCAAATGGGGGTTATTGATCTCATCTAAAAAAACAAATGCTCTGTAAGGCTACAAATGTATTGTTATGGCTACTTTTTATATCGATCAATCGAATAAAAATAGTTAGACCAAAAAAACTTAGAAAAGTGCTGGGGAAGGTTTGATTATCGAATGGTCGAATGGTCGAACAGTTGAACGATTTGATCGAATTCGATCGAATTTGACCAATTCGATGGTCGAAGTACCCAAAAAATTACTTCGAAAATATAAGATTTTTTAATTCGAACTATTCACTTGAGCTTAGTAAATCTGTCCCTACATGTTTCTGTGTTTTTTTCCTGCATGTCCTTCCGTACCTCACTGTTTGCCAGCATATACGCCTCAGCCCATATCATCTTCAATCAATCAAGTCCAACAGTACTCTTTTAAAGGAAAAGTTACTTTTTTATTAGGGGCATTCAATTCTGTCTGACAGGGCACACACATCTCAGTTTATAACCTACATTCCTTCTACAGGTATGAGGCCTATTATCCAGAAAGCTCAGGACCTGGGGTTTTCCAGATAATGGATCTTACCATAATATGGATCTTCATACTTCAAGTCTACTAGGAAATCATGTAAACATGATTTACATGATTTGCTTCCATTAATGGCTAATAACAATATAAAAGGAAAATGGTGATGGGTGAATTTGCCTTTTTTGCTTAGAAGAACAGTTTGTTAATTTCCTGTGAAATTCGCGTAACGGCGAGAAATTTGTGAAGCACAAATTTTGATGCCTACGTCAACTCTGATGCTCGCGCCAGCGTTAAATTCAATGGCCGTCTGAATTTATTTGCCCATCACTAAAAGGAAATCATTTTTAAAAGTTTCAATTATTTGGATAAAATGGTGTCCTAGGGGGAACATCATTTCTGTAATTTGGAGCTTTCTGGATAACAGATCACATAATTGTTATCATATGAGCACCTCTGGGTTTATCTTTTCAATGCTTTTAAACTTTCACACTTTCCTCCATGTGCTGTCTCTAAATATTTTCATACTGGGCCCAGTATGGGGGACAGCTTCATGCTTTTAACTGGAGATTGTGCACATTATGAGAACAGGGGATTCATGTGGATTTCTACATTTAGTCAAAGGGCAGGGGGTACCCAGGCTGTCTCATATAAACAGTGTTTTGCCTAAATAAAGTATTGATATAAGAAGTCATTTACATAGTAGAAAACAGTGTAAAAGGCTCAAATGGCCTTTGGTCTCTGCACTTCTTGAATGTTGCATTGGTGGTGGTGGTGGGGGGGGGGGTATAGGCATCCCATCAGTCTACCCTGTGCCCATTCTGTAATTTGTATGTCATTGAGAGAGACAAGATAAGGAGCAACAGAGGCCAATACCAGGGTCCTGTCCTTACAGCCTGATCTGACACTGCTCTGCCCCTAGCACCAAATATGCAGAATGCCACAATATCCTTGGCACATGTGCTTTTGTCAATGTCTATAGACAACTAGGGAGTGCAGTGGGGTGGCATTAGGGTTGTGTTTAGTTTCCCTTTAATATATAAATTAAGGGTGAAAGGGGGCAAACATATATTTCCCTGATAGTTGAAGAAAACTGGTGGGAGAGAGATCTGGCTGGAAGTATCTTACTAGTAAGTTTGCCTATAATGAAAATATCTTATAGAATTAAGACCCCCACTCCAAAGCATTGATTTCAGATATGGCCAGGCTTACCAGTTATATGCCTTTTTCTGTATTCTATGACAGAGGAATTGCCTGTATGTTAAATACTAATTAGTATGTGTTTTAATCTAACTTGTACTGTCAGGGCTTGCTGGTTAGGAATAATTTCAGACTAACACATACATTTAGTGGACATTTGAGTACCTTGCTTTGGATTTGTTGACTTGGTAAAATTCAATTCAGATGGGGTTGAGTACCTGGAGGTATTGTAGAGTATTACTAATTGACAAGCTAGTGCTGGGGCTATAGAATTCATATGGAAAAACCTCCAGTGCCTGGGGCTGTATAATCTTTAAGTGATTTTAATACCCGGTTCATTTCTGTAACAACCTCCAGATTAAAGGGATACTATAATGGGAAAAAATGTTTTTTTTTTTTTCAAAACACATCAGTTAATAGTGCTGCAGTAGAATTCTAAACTGAAATGCATTTCTCAAAAGAGCAAACAGATTTTTTTAATATTGAATTTTGAAATCTGAAATGGGGCTAGACATATTGTCAGTTTCCCAGCTGCCCCCAGTCATGTGACTTGTGCTTTGATAAACGTCAGTCACTCTTTACTGCGCTACTGCAAGTTGGAGTGATATCACCCCCTCCCTCTCCCCCCCCCAGCAGCCTAACAACAGAACAATGTGAAGGTAACCAGATAACAGCTCCCTAACACAAGATAACAACTGCCTGGTAGATCTAAGAACAACACTCCATAGTAAACATCCAGGTCCCACTGAGACACATTCAGTTACATTGAGTAGGAGAAACAACAGCCTGCCAGAAAGCAGTTCCATCCTGGCTCTTTCTGAAAGCGCATGACCAGGCAAAATGACCTGTGATGGCGCCTACACACCAATATTACAACTTAAAAAATATACTATAGAGTGAACTATTTGCAGTGTAAACAGTGTAATTTAGAAATAAAATATACAGTACATCATAAAAATCATGACAGAATCCCTTTAAGGATTTAGCAAATTAATGTTGTCCAGTAATGTTTAAATGATTTCAAATTCTGTCCACATTTTTTAATATAATATATCTTTGCTATGCAAACAGAAAATTGTACACATTATTTTGCAAGATTAAATGCAGAATTTTAGGGTAATAAAAGTAAAATTTTTGCAAAAGGTATGGGAAATCAATCAACTAATAAAAATGTTGCCTTAACTGCTTGAAAATATTGCTTTTTTGTGATGATGATCATGATGACGAAGACTATGATGTTCCATTTATTATTTTTATATTCTGTATTTTAGCTTAATGAAGATGATAATGAAGAGGGGAGAAATATTCTAATTTAGAATTCACAGACTATGCAACCATCTTCTAAAAGCGGTTTTAAGCTCTTGGTTCCTCAAACTGTAAACCAAGGGGTTTAACAATGGGGAAAACACAGTGTAAAATACAGAGATAAGCCTACCTTCTGTAACATGATAGTTTGTTACTGGACGAAAGTAGGTAAAAAAAAAGAGTACCATAAAATACAAAGACAACTGTCAAATGGGAGGTGCAGGTAGAGAAGGCCTTCTGTCTCATATTCTGTACTCTGATATTTAGAACAGTGGCAAATATTCTTATATAAGGAAGAAAGGTCATTGCTAAGGAACCCAGTCCGAATAGCCCACCCAGTAGGAAAATTAGTAAGATGTTAATGGTGGTGTCTGTACATGAAAGATGAAACAACTGAGGAAGATCACAAAAGAAACTTTCTACAATGTTTGACCTACAAAAGTTCAGTCTTAGCAAACAAAGAGTATGAACCAATGAATATACAAGGGCCAAAATTAATATTCCTGATAACATTTGAACACACAGTCTTGAATGCATTAATTGCGTGTAATGAAGGTGATAACAAATTGCAATATATCGGTCATAGGACATCCCAGCCAACAAAAATACTTCAGAGATGACAAAGAAGATAAAGAAAAACACTTGTGTTATACAAGCCACCACAGAAATCCTTTTTCTCTTTCTGTGAATGTCAAAAAGCATTCTTGGGACAATGACCGTTGAGCAGCAAATATCCAGGCAAGCAAGGCATCCAAGAAAGAAATACATGGGTGTTTTGAGATGAGGATCCTTGCAGATTGATAAAAAGATGATTAAATTGCTTATCATAGTCATTAGATAGACTAACAGAAAAAACATTAAGGTAGGAAGCTGAAGACACTGAAGATCAAACAGTCCAGACAGAACCAAAATAGACAAAATTGTTTCATTTACCATTATTCAAATTGAAAAGCTAATGTTTTTTAAATGGGTAGGGGATATTTAAAAAAACAAATTTATAGCTTGGATGTAAAGTATGATAAAATCTCAAAGCAGCACAATGCAGAAGAAGTTATTCCTAACAGAAATGTTCTATAAAGATCTAAAACTCTCAATTCTAAATGGTTTCATTAAAAGATCTGGCACTCCACATCAAAATCTTTAAAGGTCCCCAGAGCTTTATTTATTAATTATTTATAATTTAAAAAAAAACTCACATTACACTCATTATATTATACTATAACATAATTTGTTATAATAATTAAGCTTCCCTCATTCTATGACAGCAAAGCAGCACGTTGCTTAGTATGGAACGCATGACCACACAGCACCCTACTCTCATCAGGAATCTCCCACAGACAGTAAAATCCAGCTATAAATGTATTTGTTTGAAACACCCATGAGGATAATTAAAAACTGATTATATGGTGAAAATGATTAGGTCAATACAACAAACTAATTGAACGTAACTGTTCTCATCGTATCAAAGGTCTGCATGGAAAAATGATCACCACCTGTATGTGTCAATAACTTAAAATGGGAATATGTACAATTCCTAGTAGAATTCACTTGGACTGAGCGTTGTTTAGTAATGGGCGAATTTCTCTCGCTATACAAACTCCAATTTTGACGTCTGCAACAATTTTGATGACCACTTAAATTCACATCAATTTTGACAGTTGCGTCAAAGTGAATATTCAAATTTTTAAAATCGACTTTCGAGCCATTTTTAGTGCATTTCGACTATCAAATAGTCTAAATTCAATCGAATATCAAAATGTATCATGTACTTTAAAACGTCGACCATTCACCATCTAAAACCAGCCGAATTGCTGTTTTAGCCTATTGGGGACCTTCTAGAACCTATTTGGAGCAATTTGGTGGACTTTGAAAATTTTTTTGGGGCAATTCCTTCTATTCGAATTTGATCAAATGCAATAAAACTTTGATTTGAACGATTTAAATACATTTAGATTTGTCTTTATTTATTCAAATTCCTAGTTGATGGGAGTTTAAAAAAAAATCCCATCAGCTTGGAATTCGACCCTTGATTATAGGGGACAGATTTATCAAAGGTTGAAGTGAATTTGAATTAAAAAAAATTCTAATTTCGAGCTAATTTTTGTGTACATTGACTAGAGAATAGTCCAACTCTGCCCCTTAAACATGCCTGATTCTGAAGACATGTGGCCAAAGAAAGACACACAGCATGCGGCTTAGAACAGAATACATAGCCACACAATATCCTACACTTATCATACAAACAGCACAATTCAGCCATGAACATAACACAACCCATTTACTTGATATTAAATAGAAATGTTACTTTTGTTACTTTGCTAAGGTTTGAATGGTAAATTCAAATTCTCAAATTTTTTTTTGTTCAAAACTCACAATTTTGAATTTAAATGCACCAAATGTGAGATTTATCACATTGCTGACCCTGGAAACAGTTCTAATTTAAACATTCACAACCTAAAACCTGTCGAGTTCCTGTAGAAGTCAATGGCAGAGGTCCCTTGAACTATTTAAAGATGTTAACAGTACTGATAAGCCAAATTTTTGCCAAGTTTTGCAGGGAAATTGATGCCTCATAGACTCTAATGGGAAAAAAAAAATTGACGTACTAAAGCAGTTTTTTTCTAATTCAATTCGAGTTTTCGAATTAGAACTATTCAATCGAATTTTAGACTTTCAATTTTTTCATAAATAACACCACCCCAATTGTGAATAAAATCGAATTTATTAGAGTTTAGGGAGCAGATTTATCAAAGGTTGAAGTGAAAATTCGAATTAAAAAATTCGAATTTTGAGCTAAGTTTTGTGTACATTGACTAGGGAATAGTCCAAATTCAATTTGAATTTGAAAAAACATTGAATATGGGGGACCTCCTAGAACCTATTTGGAGTCAATTGGGTTTTTTTTGGAAAAACTTCGAATCAAATTCGATCAAATGTGCTATTAGTTCAATTTGTACGATTCAAATTCGATCGAAAATGGACCTATTTGCCAAAAAAAAAAACCTAAGATTTTTCGATAAATTTCGATTGGTCTTTTTTAATTTGAATTTTGAAGTTATGGGAGTTCAAAAAAACTCCCATTATTTTGAAATTTTACCCATGATAAATCTGCCCCTAAAAAGATTCACTTTACTATAAAATCCGATCTTTGATAAAAAAGACTTCTTTAATGAGTAGTTTAACTTTTTACAATTTTTATGCTCTTAAGCCGTTTAAATTTTAACTGAGGAAACCATTCAGAAAGCAGATTAATACTGAGGCTAGATTACTATTTGTATTATTATTATCTTTTTGTTCAGAGACAACCCCTTTTTTGTCACTGACAAAACTTACAAATATAAATTTCAGGCGTCAAGCTAGCCATACATATTAAGTAGATCTTTGCCCAGTTTCTCCATCCTCAAGCAGGGCCAAATCAGACAGGTGTTTTGGAGGGCACATGACTCGGTCTAGAGGGGCCGCATTGGGAGCTTATATTGTCCTATGTATGGCCAGTTTTAGAGAAGGGATGCAAGGCTAGAGCATATATGGAGATAAATTATAATGCAGCATCATTACCAAATGACATGCAAAGATTCAGACTTGCGAACTGTTCGCGAACTTCGAACATCCGAAAATCGTTCGATTCGAACGATCGAAGGATTGAAATCGTTCGATCGAAGGATTTTCGTTCGAATCGAACGATCGAAGCCATTCGATCGAATGAAATCATTCGATCGAATGGCTTCGATCGTTCGATTCGAACGAAAATCCTTCGATTTTAGCGGTCGAATGGTCGAACGATCGAACGATTTTGACGCGAACGCCTATTGGCGAACGTCGCGCGACGTTCGCGAACTTGCGGCGGACGCGAACAGTCGAAGTTCGCGCGAACTAGTTCGCCGGCGAACAGTTCGCTACATCCCTAATCCAAATCTCTGCTTTGCAGGAAGGACATCTCCATTTTTTTCAAATATATATTTTTTTGTTTTTAGAAAATGGTTTCCTTTTTCTCTGTAATAACAAGTCAGTACATTCTACTTGATCCTAATTAAGATATAATGATCCTTATTGGAAGCAAGATCCTGTTGGGTTTATTTAATGTTTAAATGGGTTTTTTTGTTAGTAGACTTAAAGGCACATATATCAAGGGTCAAATTTCGAAGTAATGGGAGTTTTTTTTCAACTCAAATAAAAAAAGACCAACCGAAATGTATTAAAAAATTTGAAGTTTTTTTCTTCGGGTGATTAAGCCATATTCATTCGAATTTAAATTGAATCGAAGTAACAACGTATTCAACAACATGAATACGATTTAAAGTTTTGTAAAAAAAAACCCTTTTCAAAACCCACCAATTGACTCCAAATGGGTTTTAGGAGGTCCCCCCATAGGTTAAAACAGCAATGCAGCAGGTTTTAGATGCGAATGGTTGAAGTCAAATTTTTAAAGAGACAGTACATAAATTTTGATATTCACATTTGTTTTTCAAATTCGAATCAAATGTGGACAATTCCCTAGTCAAAGTATAAAAAAATTAGCTCAAAATTTGAATTTTTTTACTTAGAATTTTCACTATGACCCTTGATAAATCTGCCCCCAAAAGTATGGTGATTTAAATTATCCGAACATTCTGGATAATAGGTTGCATAGCCATACTAGTCACTAGTTTAAGCAATCTGATCAGTTCCTATGAGTCCTTAGACTAGTTGTGACTAAATGTTTGTTGTGCCTTATTATTATCTTTATGATAATGATAATTAGTGATGGGCAAATTTATTCGCCAGGCGTGAATTCACAGCAAATTTGCCCATTTTAGTGCCTGCAAATTAGCAGTGAAAATTCGCCGGTGTAGAAAGAAATTTGACACTGCAGACGGTTTACACGGTTTCGTCACAGTTTTTCTGCCGCCGCCGGCACTGATTTTGACTTTAATGGGGCGCTGGCGAAAACTTTGATGGCTTTTGCCAGCGAATTGTCACAGGCGTCAAAATCCTTGGTTTTCGCTAAATTCATGGTGAAGTGAAAAGGGACAAATTCGCCCATCACTAATGATAATGATTATGAAAAGAAAGAGAAAACATATTTAACAAGTTTTTGGACTATCCAGGTCAACGGGGTTAATATCCAGCTAGTATAGTAGAGCATGGGTTACACTCGACTCTTTCACTTAAAGCAATGCCTTCACAAAAGGGAAGTATTTGAAGGCATGGTGATGTGCAGCTACAACTCACACAGGCTGCTGTGCTTTAACCCATAAAGAAATGGGCACCAGGATGTTCTTGCAAGTCAAACAAAATAATTTTATTTGTCAGAACAAATGATCCACAGGGTACTTACATCAGTACAGAGGCATTTGCAATATACAGTAGGCACACAGCTCAGACAGTATATCAGAGGTAGAGTCAGGTGCATTTTCCTGACAATGTATTTAAGGAAGTACAACTTCTCTCCAGGAATAAATATCTTACACGTGGTCTGGATCTCACCCAGTGGAGAGGTTAGGGAGGAGAACCTAAAGTCTGATACCCTATCCACTGTGGTTCCTTCACTGTAGGCAAATCTTACAGCCTGCAAAGCTACTACCTGCTACACCTCCTTGATGGAGCACAAAGCTGCTATTTATATCTTCCCCCACTGTCTTACTCTACTAGAGTCTATAACAATTATATTCCTGCCACTCACTAGCCTCATTCATGGGGTCCCTGCTCCCTGAGTTAAACACTAGAGGTTCAGGTCCCTCTAGGGCAAACATCCGGATGGGTCAGACACCAGGAGCCAAAGAGAAAGATTCAACCCTTCTCACTCACTATACCAAAGTGTGACAAGATGTGGTCATAGTGCCTCCTGGCCAATGTCACAACTATGCAAACTTCAACTAGGTGCATGGACATCTGCCCAGCAACTAGGGAGATAAGGAAGTGTAAGGTTTTAAAGCCATAGGGGCACATTAACCCTGTGGGTCCCTACACATATCATTCAAAATTTTCTACTATTTAACATTCTTCTGAGGGAAGTTTTAAGCTCTTGGTTCCTCAAGCTGTAAACCAAGGGATTTAATAATGGTGTGAACACAGTGTAAAATACAGAGACCAGTCTACCTACTGTAAAATTATAGTCTCTTGTTGGACGAAAGTAGTTAAAAAAAAGAGAACCATAAAATAAAAAGACAACTGTCAAATGGGAGGTGCAAGTAGAGAAGGCCTTCTGCCTCATATTTGTTACTCTGATATTTAGAACTGTGGTAAATATTCTTATATAAGAAAGAAAGGTCACTGCTAAGGAACTCAGTCCGAATAGCCCACCCAGTAAAAAAATTAACAAGATGTTGATGGTGGTGTCAATACATGAGAGTTGAAATAACTGAGGAAGGTCACAGAAGAAACTTTCTATGACATCTGACCTGCAAAAACTTAACCTGAGTACACAAAAAGTATGAACCAATGTACATAAAAGCGCCAGAAACAAACTTCCTGATAACATCTGAAAACATAGTCCTGTATACATTAGCTGCATGTAATGAAGGGGGTAGCAAATTGCAATATATCGGTCATAGGACATTACAGCCAACAAAAAAACTTCAGCAATTGTAAAAAACACAAAGAAAAACATTTGTGTTATACAAGCCGCCACAGAAATGACCTTTCTCTTAGTGTATATATCAAAGAGCATTCTTGGAGCAGTAACAGAGGAGCAGCACATATCCAGGCAAGCAAGGCTTCCAAGAAAGAAGTACATGGGTGTTTTGAGATGCGAGTCCATGCAAATTACTAGAAGAATGACAATGTTGCTTATCATAATCATTAGATAGACAAGTAGAAAGAACAGAAAGAGGGGAAGCTGAAGCCACTGGAGATCAGACAATCCAGAGAGAACCAACATAGTTACTTTTGTTTCATTTACCATGATTAACATTGAATAGGCACTTTTTGTATAAATGGGTAGATTTTTTTTCCAACTTTAAAGCGAAGAGCTTTGCCTTTAGAACAGATTTATTGATTAGTTGCACAATGAAGAAATACTCATAGAAGCTCAGAGCACACTAGGTCATTCCTAACATCTATAAAGATCTGAAGCGCAAAATGGTGTTATTAATAGTCTAGGTACCCCACAGTAAAATCTTAGAAGAACCCCACAGCTTGGGGAAGATGATCTGTTGTACAAACATATATTAAAATTGCACATCAACCAGGATCCAATTTATCCCATTCCTTCTGGATTCCTCATCAGCTGTCTGATCGAAAGCCTCTGGTAGTATCATGCTCCCAGTACTCAATAGTCTGGTGGTCAAGATTGAAATATATCTTTATTTTTTTCAGTTTTTGGAGTTATAGTGAGCAGATTTACAAACCAACTAGATCTAAAATAAAACGTTCCACATTCTGTACCAAATAGTTATTTTTCTGAAGTAAAAATATCAGCAATATTTTCAGAAATTATAAAAATGTTACGAGATAAAGAAACTAACAAAGTACTGCAGCTCCTTATGGTCCTAGCTTGTATGGTATAATGTCATTGTTTTCTGCCAAACATGCCAGCCACTGCCCGAGCATTGCAAACTTATGAGATCAAATATATACTGTCAGTTTATATATAATAAAGACAAAGTGTATGCAGTTCTTTATGATCTTGAAAAAGGCAATGGAGAAACAGCACATTGCTTAGTATGGAATGTATAGCCACACAGCACCCAACTTGTATTAGGGATCTCACATATGACACCACAATCCAGCTACTGTATAAATGTATTTGTTTGAAGCACCCATGAGGATAATTAAAAATGAATGATTCTCCATTTGCTATATAAAACAATTAGAGCTTTAAAATAGCTTTTAGTATATTTTAATAATATACTGATAATATTTCTTTTGGAACTTTTGGAAAATATGCAGCAGGAGTCTAAAGCGTAGTGGGATGGTAAAGACATAAAGGGCTCAGAAAGCACTTGGATAAAAAGGGGCAATTCTAGAAGCTAGAGAAGAACTGAACATTTTTTAATGTCCACATACTGTATTCTTCTATCAGATTGCATTTAAGTAGGAGCCTGCCCACATGATGCTGTTTAGGAAACAACCTGTTTGGAATAAATGTTGGTTTGTGTGGAGCCTAGGTGCTGATTAACAGACTTGTACAAGAACTGCACGTTATATGAATAGTTATTAAAGAAAGAATGAAAAAAAATGTTTGAAGAGATAAAAAGCAAGTCCAAGTTTAGGCAACAGACTGGGTAGGCAGCAAAGAATCAACATACTTATAACAGGCCAAAAGTCAAGGGGTGGGCTGCAAACAAAGGTAACCAGGAAACAGGCAGAAGGTCCAGACACCATGCAGAGACTGAGGTGAAAACCGGGAGATCAGATAATGGGGAACAAGGACAGGAGCAGGACTTACAAGGCAGGAGCAGGGCCACAGGAACAAGGTTGCAGGATCAGGAACAAGTTCAGGAACAAGGTCACAAGAACCAAAGCAAATCAATATCAGGAACACAACTCAAGGCTAAAATAAGGCAGGTTGGCCAGTGAACCAGCCTTGGGGAGCCTGGGAAGCAGGCTTAAATAGCCCTTTAATGAGCAATTGCCCGCAGCTAGGTAGGGGCATGTCAGGGAAGATTGGCACAAATGCAGCATAACAGAAAGCTATTTGTCATGCCAACACCACACCTGTGGCTCAAGCAGGAGGAGCAGTGATTGAAATACCACAGGTCCCTGGATTGAACCCAGGGAGGTCCTGACACAACCATGCTCAGCTTCCAGTAATCCTCTTGCAGATAAAAGTTAAATACTGTATATACTCGAGTATAAGCTGACCCGAGTATAAGCCGAGGTACCTAATTTTACCTACGAAAACTGGGAAAACTTATTGACTCTAGTATAAGCCTAGACACAACTACAGCCCTGTCTCCCAGCAGCGCACATTCTGCCAAATCGACCCCCCCCAGCGATCAACCGGACTTCTTTGCAAAGTTTATGGTGACAGAGAATTGCCAAATGGATTACTGTGTGCATTGTCCCACTGTCCCACTACCATGTGCAGAGGGTGCTGTATGATATTGCCATCACTGTTAATCTTTTGTATAACCAACAGAGGGTGCTGTGTGATATTGCCATCACTGTTAATCCTTCATATAACCAACAGAGGGTGCTGTGTGATATTGCAGTCACTGTTATTCTTTCATATAAACAACAGAGGGCGCTGTGTGATATTGCCATCACTGTTAATCCTTCATATAACCAACAGAGGGCACTGTGTGATATTGCCATCACTGTTAATCCTTCATATAACCAACAGAGGGCGCTGTGTGATATTGCAGTCACTGTTATTCTTTCATATGGCCAACAGATGGCGCTGTGTGATATTGCAGTCACTGTTATTCTTTCATATAACCAACAGATGGTGCTGTGTGATATTGCAGTCACTGTTATTCTTTCATATAACCAACAGAGGGCGCTGTGTGATATTGCAGTCACTGTTAATCTTTCATATAACCAACAGAGGGCGAACTGTTATTCTTCCATATAACCAACAGATGGCACTGTGTGATTTTGCAGTCACTGTTGTTCTTTCATATAACCAACAGAGGGCGCACTGTTATTCTTTCATATAACCAACAGATGGCGCAGTGTGATATTGCAGTCACTGTTATTCTTTCATATAACCAACAGAGGGCACACTGTTATTCTTTCATATAACCAACAGAGGGTGCTGTGTGATATTGCAGTCACTGTTATTCTTTCATATAACCAACAGAGGGCGCACTGTTATTCTTTCATATAACCAACAGAGGGCATTGTGGGATATTGCAGTCTCTCCCCAAGTGAACTGCTGGTATAGGAATGATTAAAAGTGACTGCAATCTCAGCTACTCGCGCCAGGTACTGCTGACCCGAGTATAAGCCGAGGTAGACTATTTCAGCACATTTTGGATGCTGAAAAACTCGGCTTATACTCAAGTATATACTGTAGCCACATTGAGTGCACTTTGTCCAAAGGACAATTGGTGCAATGGTCAAGAAATGGTCTAAAAATAACCATAGTTGTAAGTTTGATATGGGGGACACAATGGGAGTGGTTCTATTTAATTTATTTAATTGCTGAAATTATGAAATGGTTAGAATCAGCAGCAATTCAACTAGAGTGTAATTGCAAAATTGAAGTTATTTTATATTATAGTTGAGTATTTCAGCTACAAAGTGCATGTTATGAATGGTTTCCCAAACCAGAACAAACCCAGAGGTCCCGGTCTTGGCTCATGCTTCTGCCTATAACAACCACTTTCCGCTTCAAGCCCTCCATTACTCAAATGCCACCAGGTCTTAAAGTGAGAGGACCAGGGAGAGAGTTCTAAGCAGGCAAATGAACCAAACATTTACAGAAAGAACAGGGAACAAGGAGCGAGGTTGAGACCAATCGTGTAGAGCAGAACAAAATCGGGACAGAAGAGCGTAGTCAAGGTCACAGGCAGGTAAAAACCAACAGAATTGCTGTAGAGAAACGGGATCCGAGAGAGTGGTCAGTAAACGGATAGTGGTCAGGACAGTCAGGACAGGCAGCAGACTAGGAATGGTGATGAAATAATAATAAGAAGAAGAACCACCCACCAATGACGGACAATTGTCTGTATAAAGAGACAAATAAATAATATAAAATGATAATGCCCTCCCCCTAACTTCCCTAATATGGTAAGACAAACCTAAGCCAGGTGCATGCAGGAGGATTAAATTGTGGCCTTATAAAGTCATATACAACTGTGCTCACATAATGCCAAGGCCCTGCTGCCAGAGGCTAAAGGGTTAACATCAGTTAGGGACACAAGATATTATTTATTATTAGTGATGGGCGAATAAATTTGCTTATTGCAAATACGCTGCAAATTTCCGTGTTTCGCCGGCAAAGTCAAAAAACTTTGGGCACGTGTCCGAAAAGTCGTTTGCGTCAAAATCGCCACACTATTCGGACGCCCATTGACATAAACGCTGGCATCAAAATTGACACAAGCTACTTTTCCGACCTGCATTGAAAATTGACACAGGCGTCAATTTTCGAGTTTCACAAATTTTTCATAAATTTTTCACTATTTCGCAAATTCTGCTAATTTTTTAGCAAATCGAAACAGAAGAGATTCTCCCATCACTATTTATTATTATTATTAACATTCATTTATATAGCGTCGACATTGCACATCGGTGATTTAGCGCCAGATAGAATTGTAGTTACAGAACTGCAAGTACACTCCCTGGCTACATTTTAGTAGCATTAGACCACAAGGCTTGCAAACTGTTGGGAGAGGAAACCCAATGTGACATTTGAAGCTCTCCATGTTATACTTTCTAAGTGTGACATTGTGACAAGCTTCCCATAATTCCAACGTTTCAATAAATAAATAAATCAGTTCAGGAAGAACCTTCCTTGTCTTGGAGTCTTGTAAAATAATAAAGTTCTGGTAAGTAAATTATGAACAATGGTCAGGGACAGGCTATGTCAGGAACAGACTAAACAGAAGAAATCGCACCCAGGAAATAGACCTACATTGAGCAATGAGAATAGGGAAATTGTAACGTTAAATATCAGAATTTTGCACCAAGCAAGATAACATTGCATGCAAGGCTTGTGTCAAAACCCGAAAGTGACGTGTGAGCACATTTCAAAAAATAACCTTTGCACGAAGAAGAAGGAAGTGGAGGGCATTCCTGCCGCACATGTAACATTATATTGCTTTAGAATTTAATTACTGTAAATCATAAAATGTTGTTGGTATAGCAGAAAGGATGACATGTAACAATGCTCACCAGCTTTGTGGGCTTAATGTGTTATTAAATGAGAATACAGTACAGGTATGGGACCTGTTATCTAGAATGCTCGGAACCTGGGGGTTTCCAGATAATGGATCATTCCCTAATTTAGGTCTTCATGCCTTAAGTCTACTAGAAAATCATTTAAACATGAAATAAATCCAATAGGCTGGTTCTGCTTCTAATAAGGATTAATTATATCTTAGTTGGGATCAAGTACAAGCGACTGTTTTATTATTATAGAGAAAAAGGAAATAGTTTTTAAAAATTTGGATTATTTGAATAAAATGAGGTCTATGGGAGACAGCCATTCTGCGATTCGGAGCTTTCTGGACATCGGGTTTCCGGATAAAGGATCCTATACCTGTACATACAATTTCTAGTAGAATTTAAGTAATATGTGGGTTATTGGAACCTGTATACGTGTGCAAATATTGGCTAGTTTGGTTGCTCACTTTTGAAATATTATTTGCATACTAGTCTTTGGCATGCCTATATGAACACAAAAGTGACTATAACTTTCTAAAATGCGAATCCATTTTTTTATGGAAAATCACTTTTTTTAAAAAAAAATCACTTTTTTAAAAAATCACTATTTTTAGACAAAAATTGCACCTAGCCATGAAACTAAAACAGATTCTTAAAATGAAACATTTACACGTTTACTGTTTGAAAGCAATCTGCTATGTATTCCTAGACTTCATGCAAACTTTGCACCTTTTATTATATTACTCAATATAGTATTTGCTTTGTTATTATGATGATGATATAATAATGACGATGTTTAAGTATTTTACCTTGATGATAATGATGATGGTGATGATAATAAAGATTATGAAGAGGAAGAGAAACCATATTCATTTCAACTTCACAAACTATGTAATGCTTTTCTAAAGGCAGTTTTAAGTTCTTGGTTCCTCAAGCTGTAAACCAGGGGGTTTAGCAGAGGTGTAAACACTGGATAAAATACAGAAACCAGTTTTCCTTTTGTAACATTATAATCAGTTATTGGACGAAAGTAGTTAAAAATAAGAGTACCATAATACATGAAGACCACTGTCAAATGGGAGGTGCAAGTAGAGAAGGTCTTCTGTCTCATACGCTGCATCTGATACATAGAACAGTGGCAAATATTCTTATGTAAGACAAAAAAGTAATGGCCAAGGAACCTAGTCCCAGTAGCCCACCTAGTAGAAAAATTATCAGAATGTTGACAGTGGTGTCAGTGCATGAGATCTGAAGCAACTGAGGAAGATCACAAAAGTAACTTTCTACAATGTTTGAGCTGCAAAAACTTAACCTTAGCACACAAAGAGTATGTACTAATGAATAAACAAGTGCCACAAATAATATTCCTAATAACATCTGAACACAAATTCTTAAGTGCATTATCTGCATGTAGTGAAGGGGGTAGCAAATTGCAACGTATCTGTCATAAGACATCACAGCCAACAAAAACATTTCACAGATGGAAAAATAAATAAAGAAAAACAACTGAGTTATACAAGTGGCCACAGAAATGACCCTTCTCTTTCTGTGTATATCAAAGAGCATTCTTGGGGTGGTGACCGAGGAGCAGCACATATCGAGGCAAGCAAGGCATCCAAGAAAGAAGTACATGGGGGTTTTGAGATGAGAGTCCATGCAGATTGATAGAAGGATGATGAAGTTGCTTATCATAGTCATCAGATAGGCAAGCAGTAATAAGAGTAGGAGGGGAACCTGAAGGCACTGAAGATCAGACAGTCCAGAGAAAACAAACATAGACAATATTGTTTCATTTGCCATGACTTAATTAAATGATTTTTACATGGCTAGGGGGTATTCACAAACAGTAAACCGAAAAGCTTTGACTTAGCACAAATTTATTGATTTAGTGTGCAGTATGACATACTCTCAAAGTAGCACAGAGTAGACCTTAAGCAACACTAAACCCATTGCTATGTGGTTCATGGTTCATGGTTATTTCAAACTCATGGGCCCAACAGCCAAATCTTCAGAGGATCCCAGTTTTTTGAGAAGATGGCCTGCAACACAAACATATTAAAATGTACATCAGTCAGGACCCTATATTAACCTCTTACCCTTTTGAATACCACAGAAGCCTATGGGTCCATAGTCAATATGGCCCCTAAAGCCCCTACAAGCACTCAGTCTTCAGAGAGAAATAATAATTAACAGCAATTCAGATATTTTCCAAATCAATGGATTGTAGAAATAAATACATATGTGTTGTCTGTTCAAACTGGAAATGTCTAATTTTTACAAATGATATGAGCTAATGAAATATTGTGAGTGCAAGTAACTTTCATAGCTCCTTATAACAACTAAGAACAGACAACCCATTCCAGACATAAATATACTTGTTTCCAAGATCTCACGAGGATTGCTTGAAACAATGCATTTCCACATGATATGTAGTACAATTATAGTGTTAATGAGTTGTTAAACATAAATAACTCCATCTACCATCTACTGTATTGGAAACATTTGCAACTGGTCAGGTATTTTTTTGTGTTTTAATACATTTAATCCTTTATATGTAGTTATAACTCAAGACACAAAAGGTCAATATATTTTACCAGTTTTTTATTGTTTTTTTCTTAATTTGAGCTAAAGGTTCAGGAGTTTCTAAATGTTTTTTAGTTTCTTTATTATATAGCTGAGATTTCTTTCATTTTGTTAATAGCCTTCTTTTAATAAACCGTTCTAACAATGAAGGTGAAAGTAAGGTTTTGCCTTCCCAAGAGAAATCTTGGTTGGGCTATACTAAATAAAATATCATCCTCAAACATTATGGTAAACGTTTACATATATTTTGGATTATTGTATATTGCCATTAGAAAAGTTTCTTCAGTTACAGTACAGTTACAGATGTTTTTTGATCATTTAAAGGGAATTATTGCAAAAAGAAAAAAATTATATAAGCTTCATCATGCAAAAATTAAATATCTACAAGATATAATCTCTGAAATAATTGGACCTATTTCTGAAATAATCTTCACTACTTTTCCTCCCAGAATATTTCCCTCTTCATATAGGATCCTAGAGTTTGATTGAGCTCTAATACATCTTCTAGGAAAGGTAGTCCCCCAAAATGATATATTATATTTGTCATTCAATACCTAAACTTCTGCATAAAGAAAATATGAAGAGCCACAGATGCTGAGAGGGAGATAGTACAAACGCAACTTTATTATTTAAGAAACAGTACAGAATTTTAAATGAATCATATTTCAAAAGTATGAAGAGGCTAGTGTTAAAATTTCATTTTTGTCATATCTCCCATTAATTATTCTGATTGGATATGAAAAGGTATATACTTGAATTGTAGGATTTAGGGATAGGGTACAATAAAAGTTTTCATCTTTGATGGAAACATCCATCTTCAGCAATACTAATCTACAGCTTTAACATGTTGAGGGTTCTTTTTTAATTGGCTATTGTATATGTGTTATAAACACATTTTGTGATTGTTGAGAGATTTTGCAATGCAAACAATGATCATTCTATTCATCTATTATTATAATCATTTGCAAATATTGTCAATGAATTCATATTTATCAAATGTATATGGTCTCATATCTCATATGTGACATCAACTTGTTTACTGTTTGTACAATATCATTTTTATTGCACTTTTATAAATAGGCTCTGTAACTATTCTTTCCAGATCACATTATGGTCAGTTTGCAAAGAATAGTGTTTTATTATCATATATACTGTACATGATCAGTGGAATTCACCACTTGGCAGAGCCTAGGAGTATGGGAGAATAATATTTTTGATGTTTAATGCTCTCCTTAGAACTGTTTTGAGTGTGTCATTCCACAATCTACAGATAAAAGAATTAGGTAATGGTGTCAGTATTGCATAAAATACAGGAACTATTTTGTCTCCTCCAAAATGGTGTCTTCTGTCATGGTGAAAGTCATTGAAAATCCTAGTACTGTAGAAGAGCAATACAACTGTCAGATGAGATGAGTGTGTTAAGAAGGCCTCATGTTCTTAAAATAAAAAGAAGATGAGACACGAGGCCTTCTTAACACACTCATCTCATATGTCATTTGTATTACTATTCTACAGTACTAGGATAAAGTCATACAAATCTTCGTTTGTACAATTTTTTGGAATGTGTGTGGATTGTCCCAACATTTTTCTGGCAAAAAGTCAACCCAAGTGTGAGAAGAGGGTGAAGGCAGATGGAAATATAGCAGAAATAGGAAATCACTGCCAGCAACAAGCAAAATGCTTTCCATACTTTCACCTTAACAACTTCTCTATACCATTCTGTGTTGACCATTGTCTCTAAAATCAAATTCCCTATGAGTGAATAAACAAGCTCGAATCTTTGAGCCATATGTTTTTAACTGAATTTTTTTTATTTTTTGCAAATAGATTCTTAAGTGCTTTTGACTGAAACTATCTGCAGCTGTATCATGTTTCCCGCAGCTGACTCCACCAGGTTGAGCCACCACCTTTTACAGTCCCCAAAAAAGCTGAATGCAACTCTCTGGCCTAGCGGGTGAATTTTGTTGATTAAGTCATCCATACATTTTGAAGAAAGAAAAGGCCATTCAATGTATTTGTGTTCATAATATATATTTTGATGAAAGAAAGGTTGAATTGCAGGACAAATTCAAGGCAGAAGACTTAGGGGCAGATTCACTAAATGTCAAATTGTTGCCAGCGACTGCTTCACACACATCGCACCACTTCAACAGGCGCCAATTCCCTACCACTGCGCTACTTCACTAATATGCAAAGTTGCGCCCTGGGCATCGACCGATGGTGACTTTGTGCTAGCATTACTTTGGCAGTGCGAGCATTTCATAGCGAAGATGCAATAGCGTTTGTTTGTACCTAGCAAAAATTTGCTAGTGATATTGCAATTAGATCAATTTGCATACAGTGGGTAAATTAAAGTTGTATGGAAGTCTTTATTATAAATGTTGGTGCAAATGCTTGAAGTTACCACTTTTTATTACAAATGTCCAGGGAACCTTAATAAAGACAAGCGAGTTAATATAATGTCCTACACATGAGCCCACTGTAAAATTAATGTTCCATATGTTAGGAGATGTCTGGAGAAAACCATTTTACCCAAAAAAAAGTTTGTTAGGACTTTTGCAGGCAATCCCGCTTAAAAAAGAATCAGTCGCAATAGTATTTTCAACTTTAATGCATTTTTGGCACACAGGATATGATGTAAGTGACATAAGATTGAGGAAGATGTAGCTATTTTTAAGCACTTGACCTGGTCTGAGGTGGCAAAGTCAAATCAGATAAAAGAAGTAAGGTTCAGTAAAATCCACACTTTACTTGCGGAGTAACGACCATTCGCCAGAGCGATAAGAGTGTGAACGAACGCTAGCGATGGCCTCTCTTGCCAGGGAATTGAAACCTGTGCCATTGGTGAATTGGCGATGTCCCTGCTGATGTGATTTCTGGCGAAAAGTCGCTAGCGTAGTAAATCTGCCACTACAAAAACTATTATCACAGACACATTCAACTTTTTGAGGAAAAGCCCCAGCCAATTACTTTAGTTTCAGTTCTGAATGTGTCTGAGAAAATATTTACATTCCTGGTATAGTAAAATCCTCAGCATTTGCAGAATATATAGGCACACAGCTCAGACTATATATCATTTTTCTGACGATGTATTTAAGGAAGTACAACTTCTCTCTAGGACTATGAAGATTTTCATTCATCCAGGTCATAGTATATCTAGTATAGGTCAATCTAAAAAACAACTGGACTTGCTGAGTAATCAATGAAGACGTTTTATATGCCGAGAACTTCCCACACCAGTCAGTTGAACTGAAGAAGCTGCTCGGATGAGTAGTGAAACGTCTTCATTGATTACTCAGCAAGTCCAGTTGTTTTTTAGATTGACCTATACTAGATAAACTTCTCTCTAGGAATAAATATCTTACACGTGGTCTGGCTCTCACCCAATGGAAAGGTCAGGGAGGAGAACCTAAAGCCTGATACCCTATCCACTGTGGTTCCTTCACTGTAGGCAAATCTTACAGCCTGCAAAGCTACTACCTGCTACACCTCCTTGATGGAGCACAAAGCTGCTCTTTATATCTTCCCTCACTGTCTTACTCTACTAGAGTCTATAACAATTATATTCCTGCCACTCACTAGCCTCATTCATGGGGTCCCTGCTCCCTGACTTAAACACTAGAGGTTCAGGTCCCTCTAGGGCAATCATCCGGATGGGTCAGACACCAGGAGCCAAAGAGAAAGATTCAACCATTCTCACTCACTATACCAAAGTGTGACAAGATGTGGTCACAGTGCCTCCTGGCCAATAGCACAACTATGCAAACTTCAACTAGGTGCATGGGCATCTGCCCAGCAACCAGGGAGATAAGGAAGTGTAAGGTTTTAAAGCCATAGGGGCACATTAACCCTATGGGTCCCTACACATATCATTCAAAATTCTCAAACTATTTAACATTCTTCTGAGGGAAGTTTTAAGCTCTTGGTTCCTCAAGCTGTAAACCAAGGGATTTAATAATGGTGTGAACACAGTGTAAAATACAGAGACCAGTCTACCTACTGTAAAATTATAGTCTCTTGTTGGACGAAAGTAGTTAAAAAGAAGGGAACCATAAAATAAAAAGACAACTGTCAAATGGGAGGTGCAAGTAGAGAAGGCCTTTTGCCTCATATTTGTTACTCTGATATTTAGAACTGTGGTAAATATTCTTATATAAGAAAGAAAGGTCACTGCTAAGGAACTCAGACCCAATAGCCCACCCATTAAAAAAATTAACAAGATGTTGATGGTCGTGTCAATACATGAGAGTTGAAATAACTGAGGAAGATCACAGAAGAAACTTTCTATGACGTCTGACCTGCAAAAACTTAACCTGAGTACGCAAAGAGTATGAACCAATGTACATAAAAGCGCCAGAAACAAACTTCCTGATAACATCTGAAAACATAGTCCTGAATGCATTAGCTGCATGTAATGAAGGGGGTAGCAAATTGCAATATATCGGTCATAGGACATTACAGCCAACAAAAAAACTTCAGCAATTGTAAAAAACATAAAGAAAAACACTTGTGTTATACAAGCCGCCACAGAAATTACCCTTCTCTTAGTGTATATATCAAAGAGCATTCTTGGAGCAGTAACAGAGGAGCAGCACATATCCAGGCAAGCAAGGCTTCCAAGAAAGAAGTACATGGGTGTTTTGAGATGCGAGTCCATGCAAATTACTAGAAGAATGACAATGTTGCTTATCATAATCATTAGATAGACAAGTAGAAAGAACAGAAAGAGGGGAAGCTGAAGCCACTGAAGATCAGACAATCCAGAGAGAACCAACATAGTTACTTTTGTTTCATTTACCATGATTAACATTGAATAGGCACTTTTTGTATAAATGGGTAGATGTTTTTTTCCAACTTTAAAGCGAAGAGCTTTGCCTTTAGAACAGATTTATTGATTAGTTGCACAATGAAGAAATACTCATAGAAGCTCAGAGCACACTAGGTCATTCCTAACATCTATAAAGATCTGAAGCGCAAATGGTGTTATTAATAGTCTAGGTACCCCACAGTAAAATCTTAGAAGAACCCCACAGCTTGGGGAAGATGATCTGTTGTACAAACATATATTAAAATTGCACATCAACCAGGATCCAATTTATCCCATTCCTTCTGGATTCCTCATCAGCTGTCTGATCGAAAGCCTCTGGTAGTATCATGCTCCCAGTACTCAATAGTCTGGTGGTCAAGATTGAAATATATCTTTATTTTTTTCAGTTTTTGGAGTTATAGTGAGCAGATTTACAAACCAACTAGATCTAAAATAAAACGTTCCACATTCTGTACCAAATAGTTATTTTTCTGAATAAAAATATCAGCAATATTTTCAGAAATTATAAAAATGTTACGAGTTAAAGAAACTAACAAAGTACTGCAGCTCCTTATGGTCCTAGTTTGTATGGTATAATGTCATTGTTTTCTGCCAAACATGCCAGCCACTGCCCGAGCATTGCAAACTTATGAGATCAAATATATACTGTCAGTTTATATATAATAAAGACAAAGTGTATGCAGTTCTTTATGATCTTGAAAAAGGCAATGGAGAAACAGCACATTGCTTAGTATGGAATGTATAGCCACACAGCACCCAACTTGTATTAGGGATCTCACATATGACACCACAATCCAGCTACTGTATAAATGTATTTGTTTGAAGCACCCATGAGGATAATTAAAAATGAATGATTCTCCATTTGCTATATAAAACAATTAGAGCTTTAAAATAGCTTTTAGTATATTTTAATAATATACTGATAATATTTCTTTTGGAACTTTTGGAAAATATGCTGCAGGAGTCTAAAGAGTAGTGGGATGGTAAAGACATAAAGGGCTCAGAAAGCACTTGGATAAAAAGGGGCAATTCTAGAAGCTAGAGAAGAACTAAACATTTTTTAATGTCCACATACTGTATTCTTCTATCAGATTGCATTTAAGTAGGAGCCTGCCCACATGATGCTGTTTAGGAAACAACCTGTTTGGAATAAATGTTGGTTTGTGTGGAGCCTAGGTGCTGATTAACACACTTGTACAAGAACTGCAAGTTATATGAATAGTTATTAAAGAAAGAATGAAAAAAAATGTTTGAAGAGATAAAAAGCAAGTCCAAGTTTAGGCAACAGACTGGGTAGGCAGCAAAGAATCAACATACTTATGACAGGCCAAAAGTCAATGGGTGGGCTGCAAAGAAAGGTAACCAGGAAACAGGCAGAAGGTCCGGACACCATGCAGAGACTGAGGTGAAAATCGGGAGATCAGATAATGGGGAACAAGGACAGGAGCAGGACTTACAAGGCAGGAGCAGGGTCACAGGAACAAGTTCAGGAACAAGGTCACAAGAACCAAAGCAAATCAATATCAGGAACACAACTTAAGGCTAAAATAAGGCAGGTTGGCCAATGAACCAGCCTTGGGGAGCCTGGGAAGCAGGCTTAAATAGCCCTTTAATGAGCAATTGCCCTCAGCTAGGTAGGGGCATGTCAGGGAAGATTGGCACAAATGCAGCATAACAGAAAGCTATTTGTCATGCCAACAACACACCTGTGGCTCAAGCAGGAGGAGCAGTGATTGAAATACCACAGGTCCCTGGATTAAACCCAGGGAGGTCCTGACACAACCATGCTCAGCTTCCAGTAATCCTCTTGCAGATAAAAGTTAAATACCGTATATACTCGAGTATAAGCCGACCCGAGTATAAGCCGAGGTACCTAATTTTACCTACGAAAACTAGGAAAACAGAGGGCGCTGTGTGATATTGCAGTCACTGTTATTCTTTCATATAGCCAACAGATGGCGCTGTGTGATATTGCAGTCACTGTTATTCTTTCATATAACCAACAGATGGCGCTGTGTGATATTGCAGTCACTGTTATTCTTTCATATAACCAACAGAGGGCGCTGTGTGATATTGCAGTCACTGTTATTCTTTCATATAACCAACAGAGGGTGCACTGTTATTCTTTCTTATAACCAACAGATGGCACTGTGTGATTTTGCAGTCACTGTTGTTCTTTCATATAACCAACAGAGGGCGCACTGTTATTCTTTCATATAACCAACAGAGGGTGCTGTGTGATATTGCAGTCACTGTTATTCTTTCATATAACCAACAGATGGCGCTGTGTGATATTGCAGTCACTGTTATTCTTTCATATAACCAACAGTGGGCGCACTGTTATTCTTTCATATAACCAACAGAGGGCATTGTGGGATATTGCAGTCTCTCCCCAAGTGAACTTTTGGTATAGGAATGATTAAAAGTGACTGCAATCTCAGCTACTCGGGCTGACCCGAGTATAAGCCGAGGTAGACTTTTTCAGCACATTTTGGATGCTGAAAAACTCGGCTTATACTCGAGTATATACGGTAGCCACATTGAGTGCACTTTGTCCAAAGGACAATTGGTGCAATGGTCAAGAAATGGTCTAAAAATAAGCATAGTTGTAAGTTTGATATGGGGGACACAATGGGAGCGGTTCTATTTAATTTATTTAATTGCGGAAATTATGAAATGGTTAGAATCAGCAGCAATTCAACTAGAGTGTAATTGCAAAATTTAAGTTACTTTATATTATAGTTGAGTATTTCAGCTACAAAGTGCATGTTATGAATGGTTTCCCAAACCAGAACAAACCCAGAGGTCCCGGTCTTGGCAAACGCTTCTGCCTATAACAACCACTTTCCGCTTCAGGCCCTCCATTACTCAAATGCCACCAGGTCTTAAAGTGAGAGGACCAGGGAGAGAGTTCTAAGCAGGCAAATGAACCAAACGTTTACAGAAAGAACAGGGAACAAGGAGCGAGGTTGAGACCAATCGTGTAGAGCAGAACAAAATCGGGAAACAAGAGCGTAGTCAAGGTCACAGGCAGGTAAAAACCAACAGTATTGCTGTAGAGAAACGGGATCCGAGAGAGTGGTCAGTAAACGGGCAGTGGTCAGGACAGTCAGGACAGGCAGCAGACTAGGAATGGTGATGAAATAATAATTAATTAATAAGAAGAGCCACCCACCAATGATGGACAATTGTCTGTATAAAGAGACAAATAAATAATATAAAATGATAATGCCCTCCCCCTAACTTCCCTAATACGGTAAGACAAACCTAAGCCAGGTGCATGCAGGAGGATTAAATTGTGGCCTTATAAAGTCATATAAAACTGTGCTCACATAATGCCAAGGCCCTGCTGCCAGAGGCTAAAGGGTTAACATCAGTTAGGGACACAAGATATTATTTATTATTAGTGATGGGAGAATAAATTTGCTGATTGCAAATACGCTGCAAATTTCCGTGTTTCGTCGGCAAAATTAAAAAATGTTGGGCACGTGTCCGAAAAGTCGTTTGCGTCAAAATCGCCACACTATTCGGACGCCCATTGACATAAACGCTGGCATCAAAATTGACACAAGCGACTTTTCCGACCTGCATTGAAAATTGACACAGGCGTCAATTTTCGAGTTTCACAAATTTTTCATAAATTTTTTACCATTTCGCAGATTCTGCTAATTTTTATCGAAACAGAAGAGATTCTCCCATCACTATTTATTATTATTATTATTATTATTATTATTAATAACATTCATTTATATAGCGTCGACATATTGCACATCGCTGATTTAGCGCCAGATAGAATTGTAGTTACAGAACTGCAAGTACACTCCCTGGCTACATTTTAGTAGCATTAGACCACAAGGCTTGCAAACTGTTGGGAGAGGAAACCCAATGTGACATTTGAAGCTCTCCATGTCATACTTTCTAAGTGTGACATTGTGACAAGCTTCCCATAATTGCAACGTTTTAATAAATAAATAAATCAGTTCAGGAAGAACCTTCCTTGTCTTGGAGTCTTGCAAAATAATAAAGTTCTGGTAAGTAAATTATGAACAATGGTCAGGGATAGGCTATGTCAAGAACAGACTAAACAGAATAAGAAATCGCACCCAGGAAATAGACCTACATTGAGCAATGAGAATAGGGAAATTGTAACGTTAAATATCAGAATTTTGCACCAAGCAAGATAACATTGCATGCAAGGCTTGTGTCAGAACCCGAAAGTGACGCGTGAGCACATTTCAAAAAATAACCTTTGTATGTAGAAGAAGGAAGTGGCGGCCATTCTAACATTATATTGCTTTAGAATTTAATTACTGTAAATCATAAAATGTTGTTGGTATAGCAGAAAGGATGACATGTAACAATGCTCACCAGCTTTGTGGGCTTAATGTGTTAATAAATGAGAATACAGTACAGGTATGGGACCTGTTATCTAGAATGCTCGGAACCTGGGGGTTTCCAGATAATGGATCATTCCCTAATTTAGGTCTTCATGCCTTAAGTCTACTAGAAATTAATTTAAACATGAAATAAATCCAATAGGCTGGTTCTGCTTCTAATAAGGATTAATTATATCTTAGTTGGGATCAAGTACAAGCTACTGTTTTATTATTATAGAGAAAAAGGAAATCATTTTTGAAAATTTGGATTATTTGGATAAAATGGAGTCTATGGGAGACAGCCATTCTGTAATTCTGAGCTTTCTGGACATTGGGTTTCCGGATAAAGGATCCTATACCTGTACATACAATTTCTAGTAGAATTTAAGCAATATGTGGGTTATTGGAACCTGTATACGTGTGCAAATATTGGCTAGCTTGGTTGCTGACTTTTGAAATATTATTTGCATACTAGTCTTTGGCATGCCTATATGAACACAAATGTGACTATAACTTTCTAAAATGCGAATCCATTTTTTTTATGGAAAATCACTTTTTTTAAAAAAAACATCACTTTTTTAAAAAATCACTATTTTTAGACAAAAATTGCACCTAGCCATGAAACTAAAACAGCTTCTTAAAATGAAACATTTAAACGTTTACTGTTTGAAAGCAATCTGATTGGTTGCTATGTATTCCTAGACTTCATGCAAACTTTGCACCTTTTATTATATTACTCAATATAGTATTTGCTTTGTTATTATGATGATGATATAATAATGACGATGTTTAAGTATTTTACCTTGATGATAATGATGATGGTGATGATAATAAAGATTATGAAGAGGAAGAGAAACCATATTCATTTCAACTTCACAAACTATGTAATGCTTTTCTAAAGGCAGTTTTAAGTTCTTGGTTCCTCAAGCTGTAAACCAGGGGGTTTAGCAGAGGTGTAAAAACAGTATAAAATACAGAAACCAGTTTTCCTTTTGTAACATTATAATCAGTTATTGGACGAAAGTAGTTAAAAATAAGAGTACCATAATACATGAAGACCACTGTCAAATGGGAGGTGCAAGTAGAGAAGGTCTTCTGTCTCATACGCTGCAGTCTGATACATAGAACAGTGGCAAATATTCTTATGTAAGACAAAAAAGTAATGGCCAAGGAACCTAGTCCCAGTAGCCCACCTAGTAGAAAAATTATCAGAATGTTGACAGTGGTGTCAGTGCATGAGATCTGAAGCAAGTGAGGAAGATCACAAAAGTAACTTTCTACAATGTTTGAGCTGCAAAAACTTAACCTTAGCACACAAAGAGTATGTACTAATGAATAAACAAGTGCCACAAATAATATTCCTAATAACATCTGAACACAAATTCTTAAGTGCATTATCTGCATGTAGTGAAGGGGGTAGCAAATTGCAACGTATCTGTCATAGGACATCACAGCCAACAAAAACATTTCACAGATGGAAAAATAAATAAAGAAAAACAACTGAGTTATACAAGTGGCCACAGAAATGACCCTTCTCTTTCTGCGTATATCAAAGAGCATTCTTGGGGTGGTGACCGAGGAGCAGCACATATCGAGGCAAGCAAGGCATCCAAGAAAGAAGTACATGGGGGTTTTGAGATGAGAGTCCATGAAGATTGATAGAAGGATGATGAAGTTGCTTATCATAGTCATCAGATAGGCAAGCAGTAATAAGAGTAGGAGGGGAACCTGAAGGCACTGAAGATCAGACAGTCCAGAGAGAACAAACATAGACAATATTGTTTCATTTGCCATGACTGACTTAAATGATTTTTACATGGCTAGGGGGTATTCACAAACAGTAAACCTAAAAGCTTTGACTTAGCACAAATTTATTGATTTAGTTTGCAGTATGACATACTCTCAAAGTAGCACAGAGTAGACCTTAAGCAACACTAAACCCATTACTATGTGGTTCATGGTTATTTCAAACTCATGGGCCCAACAGCCAAATCTTCAGAGGATCCCAGTTTTTGGAGAAGATGGCCTGCAACACAAACATATTAAAATGTACATCAGTCAGGACCCTATATTAACCTCTTACCCTTTTGAATACCACAGAAGCCTATGGGTCCATAGTCAATATGGCCCCTAAAGCCCCTACAAGCACTCAGTCTTCAGAGAGAAATAATAATTAACAGCAATTCAGATATTTTCCAAATCAATGGATTGTAGAAATAAATACATATGTGTTGTCTGTTCAAACTGGAAATGTCTAATTTTTACAAATGATATGGGCTAATGAAATATTGTGAGTGCAAATAACTTTCATAGCTCCTTATAACAACTAAGCACAGACAACCCATTCCAGACATAAATATACTTGTTTCCAAGCTCTCACGAGGATTGCTTGAAACAATGCATTTCCACATGATATGTAGTACAATTATAGTGTTAATGAGTTGTTAAACATAAATAACTCCATCTGCCATCTACTGTATTGGAAACATTTGCAACTGGTCAGGTATTTTTTTGTGTTTTAATACATTTAATCCTTTATATGTAGTTATAACTCAAGACACAAAAGGTCAATATATTTTACCAGTTTTTTATTGTTTGTTTCTTAATTTGAGCTAAAGGTTCAGGAGTTTCTAAATGTTTTTTATTTTCTTTATTATATAGCTGAGATTTCTTTCATTTCGTTAATAGCCTTCTTTTAATAAACCGTTCTAACAATGAAGGTGAAAGTAAGGTTTTGCCTTCCCAAGAGAAATCTTGGTTGGGCTATACTAAATAAAATATCATCCTCAAACATTATGGTTTTCAACTGGTCAACGTTTACATATATTTTGGATTATTGTATATTGTCATTAGAAAAGTTTCTTCAGTTACAGTAAATCATAAAGGAGATCTGCAATGCTGATGTTTTTTTGATAATTTAATGGGAATTATTGCAAAAAGAAAAAAATTATATAAGCTTCATCATGCAAAAATTAAATATCTACAAGATATAATCTCTGAAATAATTGGACCTATTTCTGAAATAATCTTCACTACTTTCCTCCCAGAATATTTCCCTCTTCATGTAGGATCCTAGAGTTTGATTGAGCTCTAATACATCTTCTAGGAAAGGTAGTCCCCCAAAATGATATATTATAGTTGTCATTCAATACCTAAACTTCTGCATAAAGAAAATATGAAGAGCCACAGATGCTGAGAGGGAGATAGTACAAACGCAACTTGATTATTTAAGAAACAGTACAGAATTTTAAATGAATCATATTTCAAAAGTTTTAAAGTATGAAGAGGCTAGTGTTAAAATTTCATTTTTGTCATAGCTCCCATTAATTATTCTGATTGGATATGAAAAGGTATATACTTGAATTGTAGGATTTAGGGATAGGGTGCAATAAAAGTTTTCATCTTTGATGGAAACATCCAACTTCAGCAATACTAATCTACAGCTTTAACATGTTGAGGGTTCTTTTTTAATTGACTATTGTATATGTGTTATAAACACATTTTGTGATTGTTGAGAGATTTTGCAATGCAAACAATGATCATTCTATTCATCTATTATTATAATCATTTGCAAATATTGTCAATGAATTCATATTTATCAAATGTATATGGTCTCATATCTCATATCTGACATCAACTTGTTTACTGTTTGTACAATATCATTTTTATTGCACTTTTATAAATAGGCTCTGTAACTATTCTTTCCAGATCACATTATGGTCAGTTTGCAAAGAATAGTGTTTTATTATCATATATACTGTACATGATCAGTGGAATTCACCATGTGGCAGAGCCTAGGAGTATGGGAGAATAATATTTTTGATGTTTAATGCTCTCCTTAGAACTGTTTTGAGTGTGTCATTCCACAATCTACAGATAAAAGAATTAGGTAATGGTGTTAGTATTGCATAAAATACAGGAACTATTTTGTCTCCTCCAAAATGGTGTCTTCTGTCATGGTGAAAGTCATTGAAAATCCTAGTACTGTAGAAGAGCAATACAACTGTCAGATGAGATGAGTGTGTTAAGAAGGCCTCATGTTCTTAAAATAAAAAGAAGATGAGACACGAGGCCTTCTTAACACACTCATCTCATATGTCATTTGTATTACTATTCTACAGTACTAGGATAAAGTCATACAAATCTTCGTTTGTACAATTTTTTGGAATGTGTGTGGATTGTCCCAACATTTTTCTGGCAAAAAGTCAACCTAAGTGTGAGAAGAGGGTGAAGGCAGATGGAAATATAGCAGAAATAGGAAATCACTGCCAGCAACAAGCAAAATGCTTTCCATACTTTCACCTTAACAACTTCTCTATACCATTCTGTGTTGACCATTGTCTCTAAAATCAAATTCCCTATGAGTGAATAAACAAGCTCGAATCTTTGAGCCATATGTTTTTAACTGAATTTTTTTTATTTTTTGCAAATAGATTCTTAAGTGCTTTTGACTGAAACTATCTGCAGCTGTATCATGTTTCCCGCAGCTGACTCCACCAGTTTGAGCCACCACCTTTTACAGTCCCCAAAAAAGCTGAATGCAACTCTCTGGCCTAGCGGGTGAATTTTGTTGATTAAGTCATCCAGCACATACATTTTGAAGAAAGAAAAGGCCATTCAATGTATTTGTGTTCATAATATATATTTTGATGAAAGAAAGGTTGAATTGCAGCACAAATTCAAGGCAGAAGACTTAGGGGCAGATTCACTAAATGTCAAATTGTTGCCAGCGACTGCTTCACACACATCGCACCACTTCAACAGGCGCCAATTCCCTACCACTGCGCTACTTCACTAATATGCAAAGTTGCGCCCTGGGCATTGACCGATGGTGACTTTTTGCTAGCATTACTTTGGCAGTGCGAGCATTTCATAGCGAAGATGCAATAGCGTTTGTTTGTGCCTAGCAAAAATTTGCTAGTGATATTGCAATTAGATCAATTTGCATACAGTGGGTAAATTAAAGTTGTATGGAAGTCTTTATTATAAATGTTGGTGCAAATGCTTGAAGTTACCACTTTTTATTACAAATGTCCAGGGAACCTTAATAAAGACAAGCGAGTTAATATAATGTCCTACACATGAGCCCACTGTAAAATTAATGTTCCATATGTTAGGAGATGTCTGGAGAAAACCATTTTACCCAAAAAAAAGTTTGTTAGGACTTTTGCAGGCAATCCCGCTTAAAAAAAGAATCAGTCGCAATAGTATTTTCAACTTTAATGCATTTTTGGCACACAGGATATGATGTAAGTGACATAAGATTGAGGAAGATGTAGCTATTTTTAAGCACTTGACCTGGTCTGAGGTGGCAAAGTCAAATCAGATAAAAGAAGTAAGGTTCAGTAAAATCCACACTTTACTTGCGGAGTAACGACCATTCGCCAGAGCGATAGGAGTGTGAACGAACGCTAGCGATGGCCTCTCTTGCCAGGGAATTGAAACCTGTGCCATTGGTGAATTGGCGATGTCCCTGCTGATGTGATTTCTGGCGAAAAGTCGCTAGCGTAGTAAATCTGCGAAAAGTCGCTAGCGTAGTAAATCTGCCACTACAAAAACTATTATCACAGACACATTCAACTTTTTGAGGAAAAGCCCCAGCCAATTACTTTAGTTTCAGTTCTGAATGTGTCTGAGAAAATATTTACATTCCTGGTATAGTAAAATCCTCAGCATTTGCAGAATATATAGGCACACAGCTCAGACTATATATCATTTTTCTGACGATGTATTTAAGGAAGTACAACTTCTCTCTAGGACTATGAAGATTTTCATTCATCCAGGTCATAGTATATCTAGTATAGGTCAATCTAAAAAACAACTGGACTTGCTGAGTAATCAATGAAGACGTTTTATATGCCGAGAACTTCCCACACCAGTCAGTTGAACTGAAGAAGCTGCTCGGATGAGTAGTGAAACGTCTTCATTGATTACTCAGCAAGTCCAGTTGTTTTTTAGATTGACCTATACTAGATAAACTTCTCTCTAGGAATAAATATCTTACACGTGGTCTGGCTCTCACCCAATGGAAAGGTCAGGGAGGAGAACCTAAAGCCTGATACCCTATCCACTGTGGTTCCTTCACTGTAGGCAAATCTTACAGCCTGCAAAGCTACTACCTGCTACACCTCCTTGATGGAGCACAAAGCTGCTCTTTATATCTTCCCTCACTGTCTTACTCTACTAGAGTCTATAACAATTATATTCCTGCCACTCACTAGCCTCATTCATGGGGTCCCTGCTCCCTGACTTAAACACTAGAGGTTCAGGTCCCTCTAGGGCAATCATCCGGATGGGTCAGACACCAGGAGCCAAAGAGAAAGATTCAACCATTCTCACTCACTATACCAAAGTGTGACAAGATGTGGTCACAGTGCCTCCTGGCCAATAGCACAACTATGCAAACTTCAACTAGGTGCATGGGCATCTGCCCAGCAACCAGGGAGATAAGGAAGTGTAAGGTTTTAAAGCCATAGGGGCACATTAACCCTATGGGTCCCTACACATATCATTCAAAATTCTCAAACTATTTAACATTCTTCTGAGGGAAGTTTTAAGCTCTTGGTTCCTCAAGCTGTAAACCAAGGGATTTAATAATGGTGTGAACACAGTGTAAAATACAGAGACCAGTCTACCTACTGTAAAATTATAGTCTCTTGTTGGACGAAAGTAGTTAAAAAGAAGAGAACCATAAAATAAAAAGACAACTGTCAAATGGGAGGTGCAAGTAGAGAAGGCCTTTTGCCTCATATTTGTTACTCTGATATTTAGAACTGTGGTAAATATTCTTATATAAGAAAGAAAGGTCACTGCTAAGGAACTCAGACCCAATAGCCCACCCATTAAAAAAATTAACAAGATGTTGATGGTCGTGTCAATACATGAGAGTTGAAATAACTGAGGAAGATCACAGAAGAAACTTTCTATGACGTCTGACCTGCAAAAACTTAACCTGAGTACGCAAAGAGTATGAACCAATGTACATAAAAGCGCCAGAAACAAACTTCCTGATAACATCTGAAAACATAGTCCTGTATGCATTAGCTGCATGTAATGAAGGGGGTAGCAAATTGCAATATATCGGTCATAGGACATTACAGCCAACAAAAAAACTTCAGCAATTGTAAAAAACATAAAGAAAAACACTTGTGTTATACAAGCCGCCACAGAAATTACCCTTCTCTTAGTGTATATATCAAAGAGCATTCTTGGAGCAGTAACAGAGGAGCAGCACATATCCAGGCAAGCAAGGCTTCCAAGAAAGAAGTACATGGGTGTTTTGAGATGCGAGTCCATGCAAATTACTAGAAGAATGACAATGTTGCTTATCATAATCATTAGATAGACAAGTAGAAAGAACAGAAAGAGGGGAAGCTGAAGCCACTGAAGATCAGACAATCCAGAGAGAACCAACATAGTTACTTTTGTTTCATTTACCATGATTAACATTGAATAGGCACTTTTTGTATAAATGGGTAGATGTTTTTTTCCAACTTTAAAGCGAAGAGCTTTGCCTTTAGAACAGATTTATTGATTAGTTGCACAATGAAGAAATACTCATAGAAGCTCAGAGCACACTAGGTCATTCCTAACATCTATAAAGATCTGAAGCGCAAATGGTGTTATTAATAGTCTAGGTACCCCACAGTAAAATCTTAGAAGAACCCCACAGCTTGGGGAAGATGATCTGTTGTACAAACATATATTAAAATTGCACATCAACCAGGATCCAATTTATCCCATTCCTTCTGGATTCCTCATCAGCTGTCTGATCGAAAGCCTCTGGTAGTATCATGCTCCCAGTACTCAATAGTCTGGTGGTCAAGATTGAAATATATCTTTATTTTTTTCAGTTTTTGGAGTTATAGTGAGCAGATTTACAAACCAACTAGATCTAAAATAAAACGTTCCACATTCTGTACCAAATAGTTATTTTTCTGAATAAAAATATCAGCAATATTTTCAGAAATTATAAAAATGTTACGAGTTAAAGAAACTAACAAAGTACTGCAGCTCCTTATGGTCCTAGTTTGTATGGTATAATGTCATTGTTTTCTGCCAAACATGCCAGCCACTGCCCTAGCATTGCAAACTTATGAGATCAAATATATACTGTCAGTTTATATATAATAAAGACAAAGTGTATGCAGTTCTTTATGATCTTGAAAAAGGCAATGGAGAAACAGCACATTGCTTAGTATGGAATGTATAGCCACACAGCACCCAACTTGTATTAGGGATCTCACATATGACACCACAATCCAGCTACTGTATAAATGTATTTGTTTGAAGCACCCATGAGGATAATTAAAAATGAATGATTCTCCATTTGCTATATAAAACAATTAGAGCTTTAAAATAGCTTTTAGTATATTTTAATAATATACTGATAATATTTCTTTTGGAACTTTTGGAAAATATGCTGCAGGAGTCTAAAGAGTAGTGGGATGGTAAAGACATAAAGGGCTCAGAAAGCACTTGGATAAAAAGGGGCAATTCTAGAAGCTAGAGAAGAACTAAACATTTTTTAATGTCCACATACTGTATTCTTCTATCAGATTGCATTTAAGTAGGAGCCTGCCCACATGATGCTGTTTAGGAAACAACCTGTTTGGAATAAATGTTGGTTTGTGTGGAGCCTAGGTGCTGATTAACACACTTGTACAAGAACTGCAAGTTATATGAATAGTTATTAAAGAAAGAATGAAAAAAAATGTTTGAAGAGATAAAAAGCAAGTCCAAGTTTAGGCAACAGACTGGGTAGGCAGCAAAGAATCAACATACTTATGACAGGCCAAAAGTTAAGGGGTGGGCTGCAAAGAAAGGTAACCAGGAAACAGGCAGGAGGTCAGGACACCATGCAGAGACTGAGGTGAAAATCGGGAGATCAGATAATGGGGAACAAGGACAGGAGCAGGACTTACAAGGCAGGAGCAGGGTCACAGGAACAAGTTCAGGAACAAGGTCACAAGAACCAAAGCAAATCAATATCAGGAACACAACTCAAGGCTAAAATAAGGCAGGTTGGCCAATGAACCAGCCTTGGGGAGCCTGGGAAGCAGGCTTAAATAGCCCTTTAATGAGCAATTGCCCTCAGCTAGGTAGGGGCATGTCAGGGAAGATTGGCACAAATGCAGCATAACAGAAAGCTATTTGTCATGCCAACAACACACCTGTGGCTCAAGCAGGAGGAGCAGTGATTGAAATACCACAGGTCCCTGGATTAAACTCAGGGAGGTCCTGACACAACCATGCTCAGCTTCCAGTAATCCTCTTGCAGATAAAAGTTAAATACCGTATATACTCGAGTATAAGCCGACCCGAGTATAAGCCGAGGTACCTAATTTTACCTACGAAAACTAGGAAAACAGAGGGCGCTGTGTGATATTGCAGTCACTGTTATTCTTTCATATAGCCAACAGATGGCGCTGTGTGATATTGCAGTCACTGTTATTCTTTCATATAACCAACAGATGGCGCTGTGTGATATTGCAGTCACTGTTATTCTTTCATATAACCAACAGAGGGCGCTGTGTGATATTGCAGTCACTGTTATTCTTTCATATAACCAACAGAGGGTGCACTGTTATTCTTTCTTATAACCAACAGATGGCACTGTGTGATTTTGCAGTCACTGTTGTTCTTTCATATAACCAACAGAGGGCGCACTGTTATTCTTTCATATAACCAACAGAGGGTGCTGTGTGATATTGCAGTCACTGTTATTCTTTCATATAACCAACAGATGGCGCTGTGTGATATTGCAGTCACTGTTATTCTTTCATATAACCAACAGTGGGCGCACTGTTATTCTTTCATATAACCAACAGAGGGCATTGTGGGATATTGCAGTCTCTCCCCAAGTGAACTTTTGGTATAGGAATGATTAAAAGTGACTGCAATCTCAGCTACTCGGGCTGACCCGAGTATAAGCCGAGGTAGACTTTTTCAGCACATTTTGGATGCTGAAAAACTCGGCTTATACTCGAGTATATACGGTAGCCACATTGAGTGCACTTTGTCCAAAGGACAATTGGTGCAATGGTCAAGAAATGGTCTAAAAATAACCATAGTTGTAAGTTTGATATGGGGGACACAATGGGAGCGGTTCTATTTAATTTATTTAATTGCGGAAATTATGAAATGGTTAGAATCAGCAGCAATTCAACTAGAGTGTAATTGCAAAATTTAAGTTACTTTATATTATAGTTGAGTATTTCAGCTACAAAGTGCATGTTATGAATGGTTTCCCAAACCAGAACAAACCCAGAGGTCCCGGTCTTGGCAAACGCTTCTGCCTATAACAACCACTTTCCGCTTCAGGCCCTCCATTACTCAAATGCCACCAGGTCTTAAAGTGAGAGGACCAGGGAGAGAGTTCTAAGCAGGCAAATGAACCAAACGTTTACAGAAAGAACAGGGAACAAGGAGCGAGGTTGAGACCAATCGTGTAGAGCAGAACAAAATCGGGAAACAAGAGCGTAGTCAAGGTCACAGGCAGGTAAAAACCAACAGTATTGCTGTAGAGAAACGGGATCCGAGAGAGTGGTCAGTAAACGGGCAGTTGTCAGGACAGTCAGGACAGGCAGCAGACTAGGAATGGTGATGCAATAATAATTAATAAGAAGAACCACCCACCAATGACGGACAATTGTCTGTATAAAGAGACAAATAAATAATATAAAATGATAATGCCCTTGCCCTAACTTCCCTAATACGGTAAGACAAACCTAAGCCAGGTGCATGCAGGAGGATTAAATTGTGGCCTTATAAAGTCATATACAACTGTGCTCACATAATGCCAAGGCCCTGCTGCCAGAGGCTAAAGGGTTAACATCAGTTAGGGACACAAGATATTATTTATTATTAGTGATGGGCGAATAAATTTGCTTATTGCAAATACGCTGCAAATTTCCGTGTTTCGCCAGCAAAGTCAAAAAATTTTGGGGACGTGTCCGAAAAGTCATTTGCGTCAAAATCGCCACACTATTCGGACGCCCATTGACATAAACGCTGGCATCAAATTTGACACAAGCGACTTTTCCGACCTGCATTTAAAATTGACACAGGCGTCAATTTTCGAGTTTCACAAATTTTTCATAAATTTTTCACCATTTCGCAAATCGAAACAGAAGAGATTCTCCCATCACTATTTATTATTATTAACATTCATTTATATAGCGTCGACATATTGCACATCGCTGATTTAGCGCCAGATAGAATTGTAGTTACAGAACTGCAAGTACACACCCTTTTAGTAGCATTAGACCACAAGGCTTGCAAACTGTTGGGAGAGGAAACCCAATGTGACATTTGAAGCTCTCCATGTCATACTTTCTAAGTGTGACATTTTGACAAGCTTCCCATAATTCCAACGTTTTAATAAATAAATAAATCAGTTCAGGAAGAACCTTCCTTGTCTTTGAGTCTTGTAAAATAATAAAGTTCTGGTAAGTAAATTATGAACAATGGTCAGGGACAGGCTATGTCAAGAACAGACTAAACAGAATAAGAAATCGCGCCCAGGAAATAGACCTACATTGAGCAATGAGAATAGGGAAATTGTAACGTTAAATATCAGAATTTTGCACCAAGCAAGATAACATTGCATGCAAGGCTTATGTCAAAACCCGAAAGTGACGCGTGAGCACATTTCAAAAAATAACCTTTGCACGAAGAAGAAGGAAGTGGCGGGCATTCCTGCCGCACACGTAACATTATATTGCTTTAGAATTTAAAAATATTTAAAGATTCGTTAGAGCACAACTAAAAATAAACATCAAGACAAATGAAATTTTTAAATAGCAAAGCTTTTATTAAGAAATAACTTACAGAATGTCCACTTCCTTTCCTTTTCAGAAACGGCGAATAGGCGACCATCCAGTGTGTAGTGATTGATTTCTCCTGCCTGGCTATTCACTGACAGACTTCGGCTTCATCCTCCTATCAACTAACAGCAGCGTGTCCTCTTGCTTCCCTTCCACTGGCCTGACTGTGTAGTCTCCCGACGCACACTTGCTTCCTTATACTGCCTCGCAGCTTTTCACTGTGCTTCCCTCCACCGCTCACCTCCCTCTCAGCATGCACAATCCAGTCTCGGCATTCCTCTGCATTCCAATAGCGCACATATCCTACACATGGACGACACAGACCGGCTTATGCCGTTTGTGTCTCAATTGCACTCAGCTTTTCACTGTGCAGGGGGAATGTATTTCATATGTATTTCTGCCTGTAGCAAAGTAATGGCAAAGCAAAAAGCACAATGTGCATGCCTGGGTTTGGGGGAGGCGAGCTGGCTGGACGAGAGACGCCTGACTCAGTACACACCATCTGGATACAAACACTTGATCCGACTAAATTGCTGAACAGAGTGCAATTGAGACACAAACGGCATAAGCCGGTCTGTGTCTTCCATGTGTAGGATATGTGCGCTATTGGAATGCAGAGGAATGCCGAGACTGGATTGTGCATGGTGAGAGGGAGGAGAGCGGAGGAGGGGAGCACAGTGAAAAGCTGCGAGGCAGTATAAGGAAGCAAGTGTGCGTCGGGAGACTACACAGTCAGGCCAGTGGAAGGGAAGCAAGAGGACACGCTGCTGTTAGTTGATAGGAGGATGAAGCCGACGTCTGTCAGTGAATAGCCAGGCAGGAGAAATCAATCACTACACACTGGATGGTCGCCTATTCGCCATTTCTGAAAAGGAAAGGAAGTGGACATTCTGTAAGTAATTTCTTAATAAAAGCTTTGCTATTTAAAAATTTCATTTGTCTTGATGTTTATTTTTCGTTGTGCTCTAACGAATTTTTAAATATTTTTTTTTGATGTTACTGGTCCTTTAATGTGTTATTAAATGAGAATACAGTACAGGTATGGGACCTGTTATCTAGAATGCTCGGAACCTGGGGGTTTCCAGATAATGGATCATTCCCTAATTTAGGTCTTCATGCCTTAAGTCTAGTAGAAATTCATTTAAAAATGAAATAAATACAATAGGCTGGTTCTGCTTCTAATAAGGATTAATTATATCTTAGTTGGGATCAAGTACAAGCTACTGTTTTATTATTATAGAGAAAAAGGAAATCATTTTTAAAAATTTGGATTATTTGGATAAAATGGAGTCTATGGGAGACAGCCATTCTGTAATTTGGAGCTTTCTGGACATCGGGTTTCCGGATAAAGGATCCTATACCTGTACATACAATTTCTAGTAGAATTTAAGTAATATGTGGGTTATTGGAACCTGTATACGTGTGGAAATATTGGCTAGTTTGGTTGCTCACTTTTGAAATATTATTTGCATACTAGTCTTTGGCATGCCTATATGAACACAAAAGTGACTATAACTTTCTAAAATGCGAATCCATTTTTTTAATGGAATATCACTTTTTTTTTAAAAAAAAAATCACTTTTTTAAATAATCACTATTTTTAGACAAAAATTGCACCTAGCCATGAAACTAAAACAGCTTCTTAAAATGAAACATTTACACGTTTACTGTTTGAAAGCAATCTGATTGGCTGCTATGTATTCCTAGACTTCATGCAAACTTTGCACCTTTTATTATATTACTCAATATAGTATTTGCTTTGTTATTATGATGATGATATAATAATGACGATGTTTAAGTATTTTACCTTGATGATAATGATGATGGTGATGATAATAAAGATTATGATGAGGAAGAGAAACCATATTCATTTCAACTTCACAAACTATGTAATGCTTTTCTAAAGGCAGTTTTAAGTTCTTGGTTCCTCAAGCTGTAAACCAGGGGGTTTAGCAGAGGTGTAAAAACAGTATAAAATACAGAAACCAGTTTTCCTTTTGTAACATTATAATCAGTTATTGGACGAAAGTAGTTAAAAATAAGAGTACCATAATACATGAAGACCACTGTCAAATGGGAGGTGCAAGTAGAGAAGGTCTTCTGTCTCATACGCTGCAGTCTGATACATAGAACAGTGGCAAATATTCTTATGTAAGACAAAAAAGTAATGGCCAAGGAACCTAGTCCCAGTAGCCCACCTAGTAGAAAAATAATCAGAATGTTGACAGTGGTGTCAGTGCATAGGGATGTAGCGAACTGTTCGCCGGCGAACTAGTTCGCGCGAACTTCGACTGTTCGCGTCCGCCGAATGTTCGCGAACGTCGCGCGACGTTCGCCAATACGAGTTCGCGTTCGATTCGAACAAAAATCGTTCGACCATTCGACCATTCGATTCCTTCGACCGCTAAAATCGAAGGATTTTCGTTCGAATCGAACGATCGAAGCCATTCGATCGAATGAAATCATTCGATCGAATGGCTTCGATCGTTCGATTCGAACGAAAATCCTTCGATCGAACGATTAAAATCCTTCGATCGTTCGAATCGAACGATTTTGCGGATGTTCGAAGTTCGCGAACTGTTCGCGAACTGTTCGCATTTTTGCCGGTGTTCGCGAACGGCGTTCGCGAACACATAAACGGCAGTTCGCTACATCCCTATCAGTGCATGAGATCTGAAGCAACTGAGGAAGATCACAAAAGTAACTTTCTACAATGTTTGAGCTGCAAAAACTTAACCTTAGCACACAAAGAGTATGTACTAATGAATAAACAAGTGCCACAAATAATATTCCCAATAACATCTGAACACAAATTCTTAAGTGCATTATCTGCATGTAGTGAAGGGGGTAGCAAATTGCAACGTATCTGTCATAGGACATCACAGCCAACAAAAACATTTCACAGATGGAAAAATAAATAAAGAAAAACAACTGAGTTATACAAGTGGCCACAGAAATGACCCTTCTCTTTCTGCGTATATCAAAGAGCATTCTTGGGGTGGTGACCGAGGAGCAGCACATATCGAGGCAAGCAAGGCATCCAAGAAAGAAGTACATGGGGGTTTTGAGATGAGAGTCCATGAAGATTGATAGAAGGATGATGAAGTTGCTTATCATAGTCATCAGATAGGCAAGCAGTAATAAGAGTAGGAGGGGAACCTGAAGGCACTGAAGATCAGACAGTCCAGAGAGAACAAACATAGACAATATTGTTTCATTTGCCATGACTGACTTAAATGATTTTTACATGGCTAGGGGGTATTCACAAACAGTAAACCTAAAAGCTTTGACTTAGCACAAATTTATTGATTTAGTTTGCAGTATGACATACTCTCAAAGTAGCACAGAGTAGACCTTAAGCAACACTAAACCCATTACTATGTGGTTCATGGTTATTTCAAACTCATGGGCCCAACAGCCAAATCTTCAGAGGATCCCAGTTTTTGGAGAAGATGGCCTGCAACACAAACATATTAAAATGTACATCAGTCAGGACCCTATATTAACCTCTTACCCTTTTGAATACCACAGAAGCCTATGGGTCCATAGTCAATATGGCCCCTAAAGCCCCTACAAGCACTCAGTCTTCAGAGAGAAATAATAATTAACAGCAATTCAGATATTTTCCAAATCAATGGATTGTAGAAATAAATACATATGTGTTGTCTGTTCAAACTGGAAATGTCTAATTTTTACAAATGATATGAGCTAATGAAATATTGTGAGTGCAAGTAACTTTCATAGCTCCTTATAACAACTAAGCACAGACAACCCATTCCAGACATAAATATACTTGTTTCCAAGATCTCACGAGGATTGCTTGAAACAATGCATTTCCACATGATATGTAGTACAATTATAGTGTTAATGAGTTGTTAAACATAAATAACTCCATCTACCATCTACTGTATTGGAAACATTTGCAACTGGTCAGGTATTTTTTTATGTTTTAATACATTTAATCCTTTATATGTAGTTAACTCAAGACACAAAAGGTCAATATATTTTACCAGTTTTTTATTGTTTGTTTCTTAATTTGAGCTAAAGGTTCAGGAGTTTCTAAATGTTTTTTAGTTTCTTTATTATATAGCTGAGATTTCTTTCATTTTGTTAATAGCCTTCTTTTAATAAACCGTTCTAACAATGAAGGTGAAAGTAAGGTTTTGCCTTCCCAAGAGAAATCTTGGTTGGGCTATACTAAATAAAATATCATCCTCAAACATTATGGTTTTCAACAGGTCAACGTTTACATATATTTTGGATTATTGTATATTGCCATTAGAAAAGTTTCTTCAGTTACAGTAAATCATAAAGGAGATCTGCAATGCTGATGTTGTTTGATCATTTAAAGGGAATTATTGCAAAAAGAAAAAAATTATATAAGCTTCATCATGCAAAAATTAAATATCTACCAGATATAATCTCTGAAATAATTGGACCTATTTCTGAAATAATCTTCACTACTTTTCCTCCCAGAATATTTCCCTCTTCATGTAGGATCCTAGAGTTTGATTGAGCTCTAATACATCTTCTAGGAAAGGTAGTCCCCCAAAATGATATATTATATTTGTCATTCAATACCTAAACTTCTGCATAAAGAAAATATGAAGAGCCACAGATGCTGAGAGGGAGATAGTACAAACGCAACTTGATTATTTAAGAAACAGTACAGAATTTTAAATGAATCATATTTCAAAAGTTTTAAAGTATGAAGAGGCTAGTGTTAAAATTTCATTTTTGTCATAGCTCCCATTAATTATTCTGATTGGATATGAAAAGGTATATACTTGAATTGTAGGATTTAGGGATAGGGTGCAATAAAAGTTTTCATCTTTGATGGAAACATCCAACTTCAGCAATACTAATCTACAGCTTTAACATGTTGAGGGTTCTTTTTTAATTGACTATTGTATATGTGTTATAAACACATTTTGTGATTGTTGAGAGATTTTGCAATGCAAACAATGATCATTCTATTCATCTATTATTATAATCATTTGCAAATATTGTCAATGAATTCATATTTATCAAATGTATATGGTCTCATATCTCATATCTGACATCAACTTGTTTACTGTTTGTACAATATCATTTTTATTGCACTTTTATAAATAGGCTCTGTAACTATTCTTTCCAGATCACATTATGGTCAGTTTGCAAAGAATAGTGTTTTATTATCATATATACTGTACATGATCAGTGGAATTCACCACTTGGCAGAGCCTAGGAGTATGGGAGAATAATATTTTTGATGTTTAATGCTCTCCTTAGAACTGTTTTGAGTGTGTCATTCCACAATCTACAGATAAAAGAATTAGGTAATGGTGTTAGTATTGCATAAAATACAGGAACTATTTTGTCTCCTCCAAAATGGTGTCTTCTGTCATGGTGAAAGTCATTGAAAATCCTAGTACTGTAGAAGAGCAATACAACTGTCAGATGAGATGAGTGTGTTAAGAAGGCCTCATGTTCTTAAAATAAAAAGAAGATGAGACACGAGGCCTTCTTAACACACTCATCTCATATGTCATTTGTATTACTATTCTACAGTACTAGGATAAAGTCATACAAATCTTCGTTTGTACAATTTTTTGGAATGTGTGTGGATTGTCCCAACATTTTTCTGGCAAAAAGTCAACCCAAGTGTGAGAAGAGGGTGAAGGCAGATGGAAATATAGCAGAAATAGGAAATCACTGCCAGCAACAAGCAAAATGCTTTCCATACTTTCACCTTAACAACTTCTCTATACCATTCTGTGTTGACCATTGTCTCTAAAATCAAATTCCCTATGAGTGAATAAACAAGCTCGAATCTTTGAGCCATATGTTTTTAACTGAATTTTTTTTATTTTTTGCAAATAGATTCTTAAGTGCTTTTGACTGAAACTATCTGCAGCTGTATCATGTTTCCCGCAGCTGACTCCACCAGGTTGAGCCACCACCTTTTACAGTCCCCAAAAAAGCTGAATGCAACTCTCTGGCCTAGCGGGTGAATTTTGTTGATTAAGTCATCCATACATTTTGAAGAAAGAAAAGGCCATTCAATGTATTTGTGTTCATAATATATATTTTGATGAAAGAAAGGTTGAATTGCAGGACAAATTCAAGGCAGAAGACTTAGGGGCAGATTCACTAAATGTCAAATTGTTGCCAGCGACTGCTTCACACACATCGCACCACTTCAACAGGCGCCAATTCCCTACCACTGCGCTACTTCACTAATATGCAAAGTTGCGCCCTGGGCATCGACCGATGGTGACTTTTTGCTAGCATTACTTTGGCAGTGCGAGCATTTCATAGCGAAGATGCAATAGCGTTTGTTTGTGCCTAGCAAAAATTTGCTAGTGATATTGCAATTAGATCAATTTGCATACAGTGGGTAAATTAAAGTTGTATGGAAGTCTTTATTATAAATGTTGGTGCAAATGCTTGAAGTTACCACTTTTTATTACAAATGTCCAGGGAACCTTAATAAAGACAAGCGAGTTAATATAATGTTGTCACGGCCGGCACCCAATACCAGAACTAGAGCCAAGCACCGTGGTCAAAGCTCTCTTCACCAGTATGTGTGACCACTTTTGGGCTTCGGGAAGGCCCTCCGCCTACTGGGGTGCCACCTGGACTTATGAGTGGGCAAGGCTAGAGTTCTGGCAGGCAATGGGGCACGGCAGGTATCTAGAGTCTTTTGGGCCGAGGATCACGGTTGCAGGCAAGGATGAGGCAGAGAGGATAGTCAGACGGGCTGGGTCGAGGCAGGCAGATAGCAAGGATTGTCAGGCAGGCAAGGGTCAAAACCGGGTATCAAGCAGAAGGGGTTCAGGCAATAGAGAAGTCAGGTAACAGGCACAGGTCAGGATTCAGATGGGAGAGTCGTCAGGAAACAGGCTGAGGTCAAAACCGGATAACAAACAGAATAAACACGAACAAACAGCACTAGGCTTCAGGCAAGAACCACAGGATAAATCCTATCACGGGCAACCAGCAGTACCAATGAATGGCCTTATATACTGTTTGAAATTCGCGCCATTGCGCGCTGACGTCATTACGCCAGCGCGCCTGCGCCTTTAAATATTGCGCATGCGCGCCGCGCGCGCACTAGGACCCAGAAGCCGACCCGGAAGCCGACGGAGAAGGAGCGCGGCGGCGTGGCGGCCGTCCACGCCGCCGCGACCCAGGTATTTTACTTACATTACCCCCCTCTCTAGGGGGGGCCACTGGACCCCCAGGCTTCCCAGGAAACTTAATGTGAAATTGCCTCCTGAGGCGGTCAGCCTTGATGTCATCAACTGAGACCCAGGAGTTTTCCTCAGGACCGAATCCCTTCCATCTAGTGAGGTACTGGAGTTTGTTACGTACCAAACGGGAATCAAGGAACTCCTGGATCTCAAATTCAGGCTGACCGTCAACTTGCACTGGAGGAGGAACAGAAACAAGGCGGGTGTTAGAAGCAGGCTTAAGTAGCGAAACATGAAAGGAATCAGAAATCTTGAAATTAACAGGTAACTTAAGACGAACAGAAGAAGGGTTGATAATAGAAGTGATGGGATATGGACCAATGAAACGGGGACCCAATTTTAGGGAAGGAACTTTCAATTTAATGTTCTTGGTGGAGAGCCACACCAAATCTCCCACCTTATATTGGGGTGCCTCCCTACGTTTCTTATCGGCAGCCCTCTTCTGAGAGGATGTCGCCGTCTTAAGAGAGTTGTGAACTCGTGACCAGACTTTAGAAAACTGTTCGACAGAGGAGTTGGCAGATGGAACAGAGGAACCAGACCCTGAAAAAGAAAATGCCTTGGGGTGCAAACCATTAACAACAAAAAACGGAGACTCCCCAGTGGAGGAGTGCGAAGCATTATTGTAGGCAAATTCTGCCCAGGGTAACAATTCTGCCCAAGAAGACTGATTCTCAGATACATAACACCTTAAAAATTGTTCTAGAGTCTGATTTACCCTTTCAGTTTGCCCGTTGGTTTGTGGATGATAAGCAGTAGAAAAAGAAAGATTAATCCCCACTAAAGAGCAAAATGCTCGCCAAAACTTGGAGACAAACTGAACCCCTCTGTCAGAAACAATATTAACAGGAAAACCATGTAACTTAAATATGTGCTGAATAAAAAGCTCAGACAAGGTTTTAGCGGAAGGGAGATGTGGAAGTGCGACAAAATGACCCATTTTGCTAAATCTGTCCACAACCACCCAAATTACTGTTTTCCCCTGGGACGATGGTAAGTCTACTATAAAATCCATCGAAAGATGGGTCCACGGTCTCTCAGGAATAGGCAGGGGAATGAGTAATCCCTGGGATAAGGTTTTAGAAGATTTAGAGCGTTGGCAAACAGGGCAAGAGTTTACAAACGATTTCACATCTTGCTTGAAAGTTGGCCACCACACACTTCTGGACAACAAAGATGTAGTTTTACTTACACCGGGGTGTCCTGCCATTTTGGAATCATGAACCTCTCTTAACACCTGTTCTCTGAGATTTTCAGGAACAAAAAGTCTCCCTTCAGGAGTGTTGGAGGGAGCATCCGTTTGAACAGAGGACAATAAGGAAGAGAGGTCAGATTCCAATGTGGCTACAATACATTCACCTGGGATAATAGAAGGTTTTTCATCTGAGTCAGAACAGATTGAGTCGAAGCTCCTAGAGAGAGCATCTGCCTTGATGTTCTTTGTACCAGGTCTAAAGGTCAACGAAAAATTAAACCTGGTGAAGAACAGGGCCCACCTAGCCTGTCTAGGGTTTAGTCTCTTAGCTGACTCAATATAGAGCAAATTCTTATGGTCAGTATAGACCGTAATCTGGTGTTTAGCCCCTTCCAGTAAGTGCCGCCATTCCTCAAAGGCCCACTTGACTGCCAACAATTCACGATTCCCTATATCATAGTTTACCTCAGCGGGCAGAAACTTCCTAGAGAAGAATGCACAGGGATGCAACTTGTTGGTAGTCGGGTGCCTTTGGGAAAGAACCGCCCCTGCTCCTACCTCAGAAGCATCTACCTCCACAATGAAAGGTAAAGCAGTATCAGGATGGCGTAGAATTGGGGCGGAACTGAATTCCCTCTTGAGAGTCTCAAAAGCTTGAATAGCTTCAGGGGGCCACATGCTGGGATCAGCACCTTTTTTGGTTAAATTAGTGATGGGCGCCACTATGACAGAAAAGTTTTTGATGAATTGCCTGTAATAATTTGCGAACCCCAAGAATCTCTGGGTTGCACGCAGTGAAAGGGGTTGAGTCCAATCCAGGACAGCTCTCACCTTGCCCGGATCCATTTCAAGACCCTTAGAAGAAATGTTAAACCCTAGAAATTGGACGGAGGTTACCTCGAATATGCATTTCTCTAACTTAGCATACAGACAATTCACCCTTAACCTACGTAATACCTCACAGACATGAATGCGATGTTCGAAAGGGTTAGCAGAAAAAATGAGTATGTCGTCAAGGTAAACCACAACATATACCCCCAACAGGTCCCGGAAGATGTCATTGACAAATTCCTGAAACACTGCTGGGGCGTTACATAGACCAAAGGGCATTACGAGGTACTCATAGTGGCCATCCCTGGTATTGAAAGCAGTTTTCCACTCATCCCCCTCCCTGATCCGTATGAGATTGTAAGCTCCCCTCAGGTCTAATTTGGAGAAGATCTTAGCATCTTTGACCTGGTCAAACAATTCAGAGATAAGGGGTAAGGGATAGCGATTTTTCACAGTGATTTTGTTCAAGCCCCTATAATCAATACAGGGGCGTAAACCACCGTCTTTCTTGTCTACAAAGAAAAACCCCGCCCCCGCAGGGGAACTGGAAGGCCTAATAAACCCCCTAGCAAGGTTGTCTTGAATATACTCTTTCATTGCCTGGGCCTCAGGCAATGAAAGGGGAAAGGTTCGGCCTCGAGGGGGAGAGGATCCAGGAAGCAGATCAATAGGGCAGTCATACTGCCGATGTGGGGGTAGTACCTCAGCTGCCTTCTTGGAAAATACATCGGAATACGCAGTGAAGGCAGAAGGTAAGCCCTCAAGGATGGTATTACCCACTACAGAAGGAGTACACACCCCACTACAACCAGAACCCCACTGAATAACCTCCCTTGAAACCCAATCTATCAGAGGGTTATGCCTCTGGAGCCAGGGTAGACCCAGAATGAGAGGACAGGAAGCTCCCTCAATGAGGTACAGAGCTATTTCTTCAGAATGCAGATTACTTATACACAAGGACAGATTGATGGTCTTTTGGGAAACCACCCCAGATCCCAAGGGTCTTTTGTCTACAGCAAGAATTCTCATGGGCGGATTAAGGGCAACCAGTGGAATTTTGAATTTTGCAGCAAAAGCCGCGTCCAAGAAATTACCCTCTGCCCCAGAATCAATGAAAGCCGACACTTCGATAGTGCCCGTAGGCCAGGTCAGTTTAACTGGTACTAGAACCTTGGAGGCAGATTGGGGAGAGGAAACGCCTGCACCCAAATGGAGCTCCCCTTCTCCATTTAGGCTTGGGCGTTTCCCGGCCTCTTGGTGCATTGATTGAGAAAGTGACCCTTCTCCCCACAATAAATACACAGCCCAAGGGACCGCCTGCGTGCCTTTTCCTCAGGAGTAAGGTGTGAGATGCCTAGCTGCATAGGCTCCTCCTGAGGATGAGACACAGAGGGGTTTGACAACTTAGCACTATGAACATGTTTATACCCAACAGAAGTATCCTGTTCATCCCTATTCTCCCTTTGTCTCCTATCTATCTGGATGGCCAAAGACATAAGGTCATCCAGACTAGAAGATAGGGGATAGTTAACAAGGCTGTCTTTGACAGATTTGGCCAGACCAATGCGAAACTGACTCCGTAGAGCCGTATCATTCCACCCAGTTTCCACTGCCCACCTACGAAACTCAGTACAATAAGTTTCCACCTCCCGTTTACCTTGGCGTAATTTACGAATCGCGGAGTCGGCCGAAGAGGCGCGATCCGGGTCATCGTATAGAATAGCCATAGAACGGAAGAAATGGTTTAAAGAAAAACGGGCAGGATCGGTGGCTGGCAGTCTGAGTGCCCAGATTTGGGGGTCACCCACTAATAGGGTCATAACGAATCTGACCTTTTCCTCATCAGAGGGAAAAGAATGGGGAAAAAAGCTGAGGTACAGCTTACAGGCCTCCTGAAAAACAAAAAACTGGGTTCTGTCCCCACCGAACTTGGCAGGAAATGCTATCTTGGGTTCCTGGGGTCTGAATGTAGAACCCCTATCAGGCGGGGAACCCCCAGAGGGTGTAGGAACAGAACTAGCTGGTTGCTGCGAGGGTCCCAGCTGGCGGGTTAGATTATGGAACCCCTGGAGCAGATAATTTTGCTTTCGCTCCTGGTCCTCCATTCGTTGCAGCAGGGTAGTAAGCAACAGATCAGTGGATGTTGGGAGAGGAGCAGCAGCAGCAGCAGCTTCAATGTGATCGTCGTCCTCCATGGCCCGTGATAATGTCACGGCCGGCACCCAATACCAGAACTAGAGCCAAGCACCGTGGTCAAAGCTCTCTTCACCAGTATGTGTGACCACTTTTGGGCTTCGGGAAGGCCCTCCGCCTACTGGGGTGCCACCTGGACTTATGAGTGGGCAAGGCTAGAGTTCTGGCAGGCAATGGGGCACGGCAGGTATCTAGAGTCTTTTGGGCCGAGGATCACGGTTGCAGGCAAGGATGAGGCAGAGAGGATAGTCAGACGGGCTGGGTCGAGGCAGGCAGATAGCAAGGATTGTCAGGCAGGCAAGGGTCAAAACCGGGTATCAAGCAGAAGGGGTTCAGGCAATAGAGAAGTCAGGTAACAGGCACAGGTCAGGATTCAGATGGGAGAGTCGTCAGGAAACAGGCTGAGGTCAAAACCGGATAACAAACAGAATAAACACGAACAAACAGCACTAGGCTTCAGGCAAGAACCACAGGATAAATCCTATCACGGGCAACCAGCAGTACCAATGAATGGCCTTATATACTGTTTGAAATTCGCGCCATTGCGCGCTGACGTCATTACGCCAGCGCGCCTGCGCCTTTAAATATTGCGCATGCGCGCCGCGCGCGCACTAGGACCCAGAAGCCGACGGAGAAGGAGCGCGGCGGCGTGGCGGCCGTCCACGCCGCCGCGACCCAGGTATTTTACTTACAAATGTCCTACACATGAGCCCACTGTAAAATTAATGTTCCATATGTTAGGAGATGTCTGGAGAAAACCATTTTACCCAAAAAAAAGTTTGTTAGGACTTTTGCAGGCAATCCCGCTTAAAAAAGAATCAGTCGCAATAGTATTTTCAACTTTAATGCATTTTTGGCACACAGGATATGATGTAAGTGACATAAGATTGAGGAAGATGTAGCTATTTTTAAGCACTTGACCTGGTCTGAGGTGGCAAAGTCAAATCAGATAAAAGAAGTAAGGTTCAGTAAAATCCACACTTTACTTGCGGAGTAACGACCATTCGCCAGAGCGATAAGAGTGTGAACGAACGCTAGCGATGGCCTCTCTTGCCAGGGAATTGAAACCTGTGCCATTGGTGAATTGGCGATGTCCCTGCTGATGTGATTTCTGGCGAAAAGTCGCTAGCGTAGTAAATCTGCCACTACAAAAACTATTATCACAGACACATTCAACTTTTTGAGGAAAAGCCCCAGCCAATTACTTTAGTTTCAGTTCTGAATGTGTCTGAGAAAATATTTACATTCCTGGTATAGTAAAATCCTCAGCATTTGCAGAATATATAGGCACACAGCTCAGACTATATATCATTTTTCTGACGATGTATTTAAGGAAGTACAACTTCTCTCTAGGACTATGAAGATTTTCATTCATCCAGGTCATAGTATATCTAGTATAGGTCAATCTAAAAAACAACTGGACTTGCTGAGTAATCAATGAAGACGTTTTATATGCCGAGAACTTCCCACACCAGTCAGTTGAACTGAAGAAGCTGCTCGGATGAGTAGTGAAACGTCTTCATTGATTACTCAGCAAGTCCAGTTGTTTTTTAGATTGACCTATACTAGATAAACTTCTCTCTAGGAATAAATATCTTACACGTGGTCTGGCTCTCACCCAATGGAAAGGTCAGGGAGGAGAACCTAAAGCCTGATCCACTGTGGTTCCTTCACTGTAGGCAAATCTTACAGCCTGCAAAGCTACTACCTGCTACACCTCCTTGATGGAGCACAAAGCTGCTCTTTATATCTTCCCTCACTGTCTTACTCTACTAGAGTCTATAACAATTATATTCCTGCCACTCACTAGCCTCATTCATGGGGTCCCTGCTCCCTGACTTAAACACTAGAGGTTCAGGTCCCTCTAGGGCAATCATCTGGATGGGTCAGACACCAGGAGCCAAAGAGAAAGATTCAACCATTCTCACTCACTATACCAAAGTGTGACAAGATGTGGTCACAGTGCCTCCTGGCCAATAGCACAACTATGCAAACTTCAACTAGGTGCATGGGCATCTGCCCAGCAACCAGGGAGATAAGGAAGTGTACGGTTTTAAAGCCATAGGGGCACATTAACCCTATGGGTCCCTACACATATCATTCAAAATTCTCAAACTATTTAACATTCTTCTGAGGGAAGTTTTAAGCTCTTGGTTCCTCAAGCTGTAAACCAAGGGATTTAATAATGGTGTGAACACAGTGTAAAATACAGAGACCAGTCTACCTACTGTAAAATTATAGTCTCTTGTTGGACGAAAGTAGTTAAAAAGAAGGGAACCATAAAATAAAAAGACAACTGTCAAATGGGAGGTGCAAGTAGAGAAGGCCTTTTGCCTCATATTTGTTACTCTGATATTTAGAACTGTGGTAAATATTCTTATATAAGAAAGAAAGGTCACTGCTAAGGAACTCAGACCCAATAGCCCACCCATTAAAAAAATTAACAAGATGTTGATGGTCGTGTCAATACATGAGAGTTGAAATAACTGAGGAAGATCACAGAAGAAACTTTCTATGACGTCTGACCTGCAAAAACTTAACCTGAGTACGCAAAGAGTATGAACCAATGTACATAAAAGCGCCAGAAACAAACTTCCTGATAACATCTGAAAACATAGTCCTGTATGCATTAGCTGCATGTAATGAAGGGGGTAGCAAATTGCAATATATCGGTCATAGGACATTACAGCCAACAAAAAAGCTTCAGCAATTGTAAAAAACATAAAGAAAAACACTTGTGTTATACAAGCCGCCACAGAAATTACCCTTCTCTTAGTGTATATATCAAAGAGCATTCTTGGAGCAGTAACAGAGGAGCAGCACATATCCAGGCAAGCAAGGCTTCCAAGAAAGAAGTACATGGGTGTTTTGAGATGCGAGTCCATGCAAATTACTAGAAGAATGACAATGTTGCTTATCATAATCATTAGATAGACAAGTAGAAAGAACAGAAAGAGGGGAAGCTGAAGCCACTGAAGATCAGACAATCCAGAGAGAACCAACATAGTTACTTTTGTTTCATTTACCATGATTAACATTGAATAGGCACTTTTTGTATAAATGGGTAGATGTTTTTTTCCAACTTTAAAGCGAAGAGCTTTGCCTTTAGAACAGATTTATTGATTAGTTGCACAATGAAGAAATACTCATAGAAGCTCAGAGCACACTAGGTCATTCCTAACATCTATAAAGATCTGAAGCGCAAATGGTGTTATTAATAGTCTAGGTACCCCACAGTAAAATCTTAGAAGAACCCCACAGCTTGGGGAAGATGATCTGTTGTACAAACATATATTAAAATTGCACATCAACCAGGATCCAATTTATCCCATTCCTTCTGGATTCCTCATCAGCTGTCTGATCGAAAGCCTCTGGTAGTATCATGCTCCCAGTACTCAATAGTCTGGTGGTCAAGATTGAAATATATCTTTATTTTTTTCAGTTTTTGGAGTTATAGTGAGCAGATTTACAAACCAACTAGATCTAAAATAAAACGTTCCACATTCTGTACCAAATAGTTATTTTTCTGAATAAAAATATCAGCAATATTTTCAGAAATTATAAAAATGTTACGAGTTAAAGAAACTAACAAAGTACTGCAGCTCCTTATGGTCCTAGTTTGTATGGTATATTGTCATTGTTTTCTGCCAAACATGCCAGCCACTGCCCGAGCATTGCAAACTTATGAGATCAAATATATACTGTCAGTTTATATATAATAAAGACAAAGTGTATGCAGTTCTTTATGATCTTGAAAAAGGCAATGGAGAAACAGCACATTGCTTAGTATGGAATGTATAGCCACACAGCACCCAACTTGTATTAGGGATCTCACATATGACACCACAATCCAGCTACTGTATAAATGTATTTGTTTGAAGCACCCATGAGGATAATTAAAAATGAATGATTCTCCATTTGCTATATAAAACAATTAGAGCTTTAAAATAGCTTTTAGTATATTTTAATAATATACTGATAATATTTCTTTTGGAACTTTTGGAAAATATGCTGCAGGAGTCTAAAGAGTAGTGGGATGGTAAAGACATAAAAGGCTCAGAAAGCACTTGGATAAAAAGGGGCAATTCTAGAAGCTAGAGAAGAACTAAACATTTTTTAATGTCCACATACTGTATTCTTCTATCAGATTGCATTTAAGTAGGAGCCTGCCCACATGATGCTGTTTAGGAAACAACCTGTTTGGAATAAATGTTGGTTTGTGTGGAGCCTAGGTGCTGATTAACACACTTGTACAAGAACTGCAAGTTATATGAATAGTTATTAAAGAAAGAATGAAAAAAAATGTTTGAAGAGATAAAAAGCAAGTCCAAGTTTAGGCAACAGACTGGGTAGGCAGCAAAGAATCAACATACTTATGACAGGCCAAAAGTCAAGGGGTGGGCTGCAAAGAAAGGTAACCAGGAAACAGGCAGAAGGTCCGGACACCATGCAGAGACTGAGGTGAAAATCGGGAGATCAGATAATGGGGAACAAGGACAGGAGCAGGACTTACAAGGCAGGAGCAGGGTCACAGGAACAAGTTCAGGAACAAGGTCACAAGAACCAAAGCAAATCAATATCAGGAACACAACTCAAGGCTAAAATAAGGCAGGTTGGCCAATGAACCAGCCTTGGGGAGCCTGGGAAGCAGGCTTAAATAGCCCTTTAATGAGCAATTGCCCTCAGCTAGGTAGGGGCATGTCAGGGAAGATTGGCACAAATGCAGCATAACAGAAAGCTATTTGTCATGCCAACAACACACCTGTGGCTCAAGCAGGAGGAGCAGTGATTGAAATACCACAGGTCCCTGGATTAAACCCAGGGAGGTCCTGACACAACCATGCTCAGCTTCCAGTAATCCTCTTGCAGATAAAAGTTAAATACCGTATATACTCGAGTATAAGCCGACCCGAGTATAAGCCGAGGTACCTAATTTTACCTACGAAAACTAGGAAAACAGAGGGCGCTGTGTGATATTGCAGTCACTGTTATTCTTTCATATAGCCAACAGATGGCGCTGTGTGATATTGCAGTCACTGTTATTCTTTCATATAACCAACAGATGGCGCTGTGTGATATTGCAGTCACTGTTATTCTTTCATATAACCAACAGAGGGCGCTGTGTGATATTGCAGTCACTGTTATTCTTTCATATAACCAACAGAGGGTGCACTGTTATTCTTTCTTATAACCAACAGATGGCACTGTGTGATTTTGCAGTCACTGTTGTTCTTTCATATAACCAACAGAGGGCGCACTGTTATTCTTTCATATAACCAACAGAGGGTGCTGTGTGATATTGCAGTCACTGTTATTCTTTCATATAACCAACAGATGGCGCTGTGTGATATTGCAGTCACTGTTATTCTTTCATATAACCAACAGTGGGCGCACTGTTATTCTTTCATATAACCAACAGAGGGCATTGTGGGATATTGCAGTCTCTCCCCAAGTGAACTTTTGGTATAGGAATGATTAAAAGTGACTGCAATCTCAGCTACTCCGGCTGACCCGAGTATAAGCCGAGGTAGACTTTTTCAGCACATTTTGGATGCGGAAAAACTCGGCTTATACTCGTATACGGTAGCCACATTGAGTGCACTTTGTCCAAAGGACAATTGGTGCAATGGTCAAGAAATGGTCTAAAAATAACCATAGTTGTAAGTTTGATATGGGGGACACAATGGGAGCGGTTCTATTTAATTTATTTAATTGCGGAAATTATGAAATGGTTAGAATCAGCAGCAATTCAACTAGAGTGTAATTGCAAAATTTAAGTTACTTTATATTATAGTTGAGTATTTCAGCTACAAAGTGCATGTTATGAATGGTTTCCCAAACCAGAACAAACCCAGAGGTCCCGGTCTTGGCAAACGCTTCTGCCTATAACAACCACTTTCCGCTTCAGGCCCTCCATTACTCAAATGCCACCAGGTCTTAAAGTGAGAGGACCAGGGAGAGAGTTCTAAGCAGGCAAATGAACCAAACGTTTACAGAAAGAACAGGGAACAAGGAGCGAGGTTGAGACCAATCGTGTAGAGCAGAACAAAATCGGGAAACAAGAGCGTAGTCAAGGTCACAGGCAGGTAAAAACCAACAGTATTGCTGTAGAGAAACGGGATCCGAGAGAGTGGTCAGTAAACGGGCAGTTGTCAGGACAGTCAGGACAGGCAGCAGACTAGGAATGGTGATGCAATAATAATTAATAAGAAGAACCACCCACCAATGACGGACAATTGTCTGTATAAAGAGACAAATAAATATTATAAAATGATAATGCCCTCCCCCTAACTTCCCTAATACGGTAAGACAAACCTAAGCCAGGTGCATGCAGGAGGATTAAATTGTGGCCTTATAAAGTCATATAAAACTGTGCTCACATAATGCCAAGGCCCTGCTGCCAGAGGCTAAAAGGTTAACATCAGTTAGGGACACAAGATATTATTTATTATTAGTGATGGGCGAATAAATTTGCTTATTGCAAATACGCTGCAAATTTCCGTGTTTCGCCAGCAAAGTCAAAAAATTTTGGGGACGTGTCCGAAAAGTCATTTGCGTCAAAATCGCCACACTATTCGGACGCCCATTGACATAAACGCTGGCATCAAATTTGACACAAGCGACTTTTCCGACCTGCATTTAAAATTGACACAGGCGTCAATTTTCGAGTTTCACAAATTTTTCATAAATTTTTCACCATTTCGCAAATCGAAACAGAAGAGATTCTCCCATCACTATTTATTATTATTAACATTCATTTATATAGCGTCGACATATTGCACATCGCTGATTTACAGTAGCACCAGATAGAATTGTAGTTACAGAACTGCAAGTACACACCCTTTTAGTAGCATTAGACCACAAGGCTTGCAAACTGTTGGGAGAGGAAACCCAATGTGACATTTGAAGCTCTCCATGTCATACTTTCTAAGTGTGACATTTTGACAAGCTTCCCATAATTCCAACGTTTTAATAAATAAATAAATCAGTTCAGGAAGAACCTTCCTTGTCTTTGAGTCTTGTAAAATAATAAAGTTCTGGTAAGTAAATTATGAACAATGGTCAGGGACACGCTATGTCAAGAACAGACTAAACAGAATAAGAAATCGCACCCAGGAAATAGACCTACATTGAGCAATGAGAATAGGGAAATTGTAACGTTAAATATCAGAATTTTGCACCAAGCAAGATAACATTGCATGCAAGGCTTGTGTCAAAACCCGAAAGTGACGCGTGAGCACATTTCAAAAAATAACCTTTGCACGAAGAAGAAGGAAGTGGCGGGCATTCCTGCCGCACACGTAACATTATATTGCTTTAGAATTTAATTACTGTAAATCATAAAATGTTGTTGGTATAGCAGAAAGGATGACATGTAACAATGCTCACCAGCTTTGTGGGCTTAAAGGACCAGTAACATCAAAAAAAAATATTTAAAAATTCGTTAGAGCACAACTAAAAATAAACATCAAGACAAATGAAATTTTTAAATAGCAAAGCTTTTATTAAGAAATAACTTACAGAATGTCCACTTCCTTTCCTTTTCAGAAACGGCGAATAGGCGACCATCCAGTGTGTAGTGATTGATTTCTCCTGCCTGGCTATTCACTGACAGACTTCGGCTTCATCCTCCTATCAGCTAACAGCAGCGTGTCCTCTTGCTTCCCTTCCACTGGCCTGACTGTGTAGTCTCCCGACGCACACTTGCTTCCTTATACTGCCTCGCAGCTTTTCACTGTGCTTCCCTCCACCGCTCACCTCCCTCTCAGCATGCACAATCCAGTCTCGGCATTCCTCTGCATTCCAATAGCGCACATATCCTACACATGGAAGACACAGACCGGCTTATGCCGTTTGTGTCTCAATTGCACTCAGCTTTTCACTGTGCAGGGGGAATGTATTTCATATGTATTTCTGCCTGTAGCAAAGTAATGGCAAAGCAAAAAGCACAATGTGCATGCCTGGGTTTGGGGGAGGCGAGCTGGCTGGACGAGAGACGCCTGACTCAGTACACACCATCTGGATACAAACACTTGATCCGACTAAATTGCTGAACAGAGTGCAATTGAGACACAAACGGCATAAGCCGGTCTGTGTCTTCCATGTGTAGGATATGTGCGCTATTGGAATGCAGAGGAATGCCGAGACTGGATTGTGCATGGTGAGAGGGAGGAGAGCGGAGGAGGGAAGCACAGTGAAAAGCTGCGAGGCAGTATAAGGAAGCAAGTGTGCGTCGGGAGACTACACAGTCAGGCCAGTGGAAGGGAAGCAAGAGGACACCCTGCTGTTAGTTGATAGGAGGATGAAGCCGACGTCTGTCAGTGAATAGCCAGGCAGGAGAAATCAATCACTACACACTGGATGGTCGCCTATTCGCCGTTTCTGAAAAGGAAAGGAAGTGGACATTCTGTAAGTAATTTCTTAATAAAAGCTTTGCTATTTAAAAATTTCATTTGTCTTGATGTTTATTTTTCGTTGTGCTCTAACGAATTTTTAAATATTTTTTTTTGATGTTACTGGTCCTTTAATGTGTTATTAAATGAGAATACAGTACAGGTATGGGACCTGTTATCTAGAATGCTCGGAACCTGGGGGTTTCCAGATAATGGATCATTCCCTAATTTAGGTCTTCATGCCTTAAGTCTAGTAGAAATTCATTTAAAAATGAAATAAATACAATAGGCTGGTTCTGCTTCTAATAAGGATTAATTATATCTTAGTTGGGATCAAGTACAAGCTACTGTTTTATTATTATAGAGAAAAAGGAAATATTTTTAAAAATTTGGATTATTTGGATAAAATGGAGTCTATGGGAGACAGCCATTCTGTAATTTGGAGCTTTCTGGACATCGGGTTTCCGGATAAAGGATCCTATACCTGTACATACAATTTCTAGTAGAATTTAAGTAATATGTGGGTTATTGGAACCTGTATACGTGTGGAAATATTGGCTAGTTTGGTTGCTCACTTTTGAAATATTATTTGCATACTAGTCTTTGGCATGCCTATATGAACACAAATGTGACTATAACTTTCTAAAATGCGAATCCATTTTTTTAATGGAATATCACTTTTTTTTAAAAAAAAAAATCACTTTTTTAAATAATCACTATTTTTAGACAAAAATTGCACCTAGCCATGAAACTAAAACAGCTTCTTAAAATGAAACATTTACACGTTTACTGTTTGAAAGCAATCTGATTGGCTGCTATGTATTCCTAGACTTCATGCAAACTTTGCACCTTTTATTATATTACTCAATATAGTATTTGCTTTGTTATTATGATGATGATATAATAATGACGATGTTTAAGTATTTTACCTTGATGATAATGATGATGGTGATGATAATAAAGATTATGATGAGGAAGAGAAACCATATTCATTTCAACTTCACAAACTATGTAATGCTTTTCTAAAGGCAGTTTTAAGTTCTTGGTTCCTCAAGCTGTAAACCAGGGGGTTTAGCAGAGGTGTAAAAACAGTATAAAATACAGAAACCAGTTTTCCTTTTGTAACATTATAATCAGTTATTGGACGAAAGTAGTTAAAAATAAGAGTACCATAATACATGAAGACCACTGTCAAATGGGAGGTGCAAGTAGAGAAGGTCTTCTGTCTCATACGCTGCAGTCTGATACATAGAACAGTGGCAAATATTCTTATGTAAGACAAAAAAGTAATGGCCAAGGAACCTAGTCCCAGTAGCCCACCTAGTAGAAAAATAATCAGAATGTTGACAGTGGTGTCAGTGCATGAGATCTGAAGCAACTGAGGAAGATCACAAAAGTAACTTTCTACAATGTTTGAGCTGCAAAAACTTAACCTTAGCACACAAAGAGTATGTACTAATGAATAAACAAGTGCCACAAATAATATTCCCAATAACATCTGAACACAAATTCTTAAATGCATTATCTGCATGTAGTGAAGGGGGTAGCAAATTGCAACATATCTATCATAGGACATCACAGCCAACAAAAACATTTCACAGATGGAAAAATAAATAAAGAAAAACAACTGAGTTATACATGTGGCCACAGAAATGACCCTTCTCTTTCTGCGTATATCAAAGAGCATTCTTGGGGTGGTGACCGAGGAGCAGCACATATCGAGGCAAGCAAGGCATCCAAGAAAGAAGTACATGGGGGTTTTGAGATGGGAGTCCATACAGATTGATAGAAGGATGATGAAGTTGCTTATCATAGTCATGAGATAGGCAAGCAGTAATAAGAGTAGGAGGGGAACCTGAAGGCACTGAAGATCAGACAGTCCAGAGAGAACAAACATAGACAATATTGTTTCATTTGCCATGACTGACTTAAATGATTTTTACATGGCTAGGGGGTATTCACAAACAGTAAACCTAAAAGCTTTGACTTAGCACAAATTTATTGATTTAGTTTGCAGTATGACATACTCTCAAAGTAGCACAGAGTAGACCTTAAGCAACACTAAACAGATTGCTATGTGGTTCATGGTTCATGGTTATTTCAAACTCATGGGCCCAACAGCCAAATCTTCAGAGGATCCCAGTTTTTGGAGAAGATGGCCTGCAACACAAACATATTAAAATGTACATCAGTCAGGACCCTATATTAACCTCTTACCCTTTTGAATACCACAGAAGTGTATGGGTCCATAGTCAATATGGCCCCTAAAGCCCCTACAAGCACTCAGTCTTCAGAGAGAAATAATAATTAACAGCAATTCAGATATTTTCCAAATCAATGGATTGTAGAAATAAATACATATGTGTTGTCTGTTCAAACTGGAAATGTCTCATTTTTACAAATGATATGAGCTAATGAAATATTGTGAGTGCAAGTAACTTTCATAGCTCCTTATAACAACTAAGCACAGACAACCCATTCCAGACATAAATATACTTGTTTCCAAGATCTCACGAGGATTGCTTGAAACAATGCATTTCCACATGATATGTAGTACAATTATAGTGTTAATGAGTTGTATTAAATAACTCCATCTGCCATCTACTGTATTGGAAACATTTGCAACTGGTCAGGTATTTTTTTGTGTTTTCATACATTTAGTCCTTTATATGTAGTTATGACTCAAGACACAAAAGGTCAATATATTTTACCAGTTTTTTTATTGTTTTTTTCTTAATTTGAGCTAAAGGTTCAGGAGTTTCTAAATGTTTTTTAGTTTCTCTATTATATAGCTGAGATTTCTTTCATTTTGTTAATAGCCTTCTTTTAATAAACCGTTCTAACAATGAAGGTGAAAGTAAGGTTTGCCTTCCCAAGAGAAATCTTGATTGGGCTATACTAAATAAAATATCATCCTCAAACATTATGGTCAACGTTTACATATATTTTGGATTATTGTATATTGCCATTAGAAAAGTTTCTTCAGTTACAGTAAATCATAAAGGAGATCAGCAATGCTGATGTTTTTTGATCATTTAAAGGGAATTATTGCAAAAAGAAAAAAATTATATAAGCTTCATCATGCAAAAATTAAATATCTACCAGATATAATCTCTGAAATAATTGGACCTATTTCTGAAATAATCTTCACTACTTTTCCTCCCAGAATATTTCCCTCTTCATGTAGGATCCTAGAGTTTGATTGAGCTCTAATACATCTTCTAGGAAAGGTAGTCCCCCAAAATGATATATTATATTTGTCATTCAATACCTAAACTTCTGCATAAAGAAAATATGAAGAGCCACAGATGCTGAGAGGGAGACAGTACAAACACAACTTGATTATTTAAGAAACAGTACAGAATTTTAAATGAATCATATTTCAAAAGTTTTAAAGTATGAAGAGGCTAGTGTTAAAATGTCATTTTTGTCATAGCTCCCATTAATTATTCTGATTGGATATGAAATGGTATATACTTGAATTGTAGGATTTAGGGATAGGGTACAATAAAAGTTTTCATCTTTGATGGAAACATCCATCTTCAGCAATACTAATCTACAGCTTTAACATGTTGAGGGTTCTTTTTTAATTGGCTATTGTATATGTGTTATAAACACATTTTGTGATTGTTGAGAGATTTTGCAATGCAAACAATGATCATTCTATTCATCTATTATTATAATCATTTGCAAATATTGTCAATGAATTCATATTTATCAAATGTATATGGTCTCATATCTCATATCTGACATCAACTTGTTTACTGTTTGTACAATATCATTTTTATTGCACTTTTATAAATAGGCTCTGTAACTATTCTTTCCAGATCACATTATGGTCAGTTTGCAAAGAATAGTGTTTTATTATCATATATACTGTACAAGATCAGTGGAATTCACCACTTGGCAGAGCCTAGGAGTATGGGAGAATAATATTTTTGATGTTTAATGCTCTCCTTAGAACTATTTTGAGTGTGTCATTCCACAATCTACAGATAAAAGAATTAGGTAATGGTGTCAGTATTGCATAAAATACAGGAACTATTTTGTCTCCTCCAAAATGGTGTCTTCTGTCATGGTGAAAGTCATTGAAAATCCTAGTACTGTAGAAGAGCAATACAACTGTCAGATGAGATGAGTGTGTTAAGAAGGCCTCATGTTCTTAAAATAAAAAGAAGATGAGACACGAGGCCTTCTTAACACACTCATCTCATATGTCATTTGTATTACTCTTCTACAGTACTAGGATAAAGTCATACAAATCTTCGTTTGTACAATTTTTTGGAATGTGTGTGGATTGTCCCAACATTTTTCTGGCAAAAAGTCAACCTAAGTGTGAGAAGAGGGTGAAAGCAGATGGAAATATAGCAGTCATAGGAAATCACTGCCAGCAACAAGCAAAATGCTTTCCATACTTTCACCTTAACAACTTCTCTATACCATTCTGTGTTGACCATTGTCTCTAAAATCAAATTCCCTATGAGTGAATAAACAAGCTCGAATCTTTGAGCCATACGTTTTTAACTGAATTTTTTTTATTTTTTGCAAATAGATTCTTAAGTGCTTTTGACTGAAACTATCTGCCGCTGTATCATGTTTCCTGCAGCTGACTCCACAAGGTTGAGCCACCACCTTTTACAGTCCCCAAAAAAGCTGAATGCAACTCTCTGGCCTAGCGGGTGAATTTTTTGATTAAGTCATCCAGCACATACATTTTGAAGAAAGAAAAGGACATTCAATGTATTTGTGTTCATAATATATATTTTTATGAAAGAAAGGTTGAATTGCAGGACAAATTCAAGGCAGAAGACTTAGGGGCAGATTCACTAAATGTCAAATTGTTGCCAGCGACTGCTTCTCACACATCGCACCACTTCAACAGGCACAAATTCCCTACCACTGCGTTACTTTGGCAGTGCGAGCATTTCATAGCGAAGATGCAATAGAGTTTGTTTGTGCCTAGCAAAAATTTGCTAGTGATATTGCGCTTAGATCAATTTGCATACAGCGGGTAAATTAATGTTGTATGGACGTCTTAATTATAAATGTTGGTGCAAATGGTTGAAGTTACCACCAGGGAACCTTAATAAAGACAAGAGAGTTAATATAATGTCCTACACATGAGCCCACTGTAAAATTAATGTTCCATATGTTAGGAGATGTCTGGAGAAAACCATTTTACCCAAAAAAAGTTTGTTAGGACTTTTGCAGGCAATCCCGCTTAAAAAAAGAATCAGTCGCAATAGCATTTTCAACTTTAATGCATTTTTGGCACACAGGATATGATGTAAGTGACATAAGATTGAGGAAGATGTAGCTATTTTTAAGCACTTGACTTGGTCTGAGGTGGCAAAGTCAAATCAGGTAAAAGAGGTAAGGTTCAGTAAAATCCACACTTTACTTGCGGAGTAACGACCATTCGCCAGAATGTCCCTGCGGATGTGATTTCTGGTGAAAAGTCGCTAGCGTAGTAAATCTGCGAAAAGTCGCTAGCGTAGTAAGACTACTGCCTTGGATTTGTCCTGCAATTTAACCTTTCTTTGATTGACTCAATTGGACTATTAAAGTGGACCTGTCACCCAGACACACAAATCTGGATAATAAAAGTCCTTTTCAAATTAAACATGAAATCCAATTTCTATTTTTTATTAAAGCATTCATCACTGTTGTAAGATCATTTAAAAATCTCAGCTGTCAATCAAATATTGTCTGCCACTCCTCTATGCCCTGGGCATAGAGGCGGGGCAGACAATTACTTTCACTTTCCATTCAGCACTTCTTAGATGTCACTGCTCTCCCCACATTCCCCCATTCTCTTGAGCATTAAATTGTGTAGCCAGTGCATGGGGATGGACATCAGGTCCCCCATTCTGGTGCACAAACAAGATTCTGAGATAATGCAAGGCTTGCCTTAATAACAGTGTCCACAAAATGGCTCCCGCCTGCTTTCATTAATTATGAATTCCCAGACTGATGGAAACAAGATTCAAATAATTTAAACAGTGTAATTAAAGTTCATTTTGCTTGACTAATGTGATAAAACAGGAATTTTAATATTTTTTTTGGGTGACGGGTCCCCTTTAACACAGGATACCCCATGGGATAACCAACAAAGGAACTTTCATTGGTGAGCTGCAATTTATCTATATATATTTTTATGACTTTGTCCTGTCACTTGTTAGTTTTGTCTATTTCACCCTGTGGATCACTACTCTTGGACTGCTTCGTCAACCTATAACCTCTACTTTGCTACTACTGTCTATAAATAATTTCTACTTGCTGTATTTCACGGCTTAACACTTTAAACCGTCTCAACCCCTTCTTTACCTTTTATTCTTGCTACCTCATATTTGCCAAGGCCCTCTACTGGGTGACTAGGATATGTTTGTGAGAACAATGCTGATCATTGACACCACTCTTGTGATGTACAATGGGCCTTAAAATAACAGAAAAGCAGAATTAGCTGCATAATTCCATAATGATTAATTTCAATCAATTGTCCCAAAATCAAAATTTTAAATTTAGCATGCAATTTCATGATTGAAACATGATCAACTTATGTAAATGGAATATTTCAGGTATACCATTATTCACAGTGCTTCCCACTGTTTCACATATACAGCAGTTGTATGATTATCCTCTATAAACCCATGTTGGCTTCCCTTTCCGAAGGTATTTAAAAATGTGAAGTAGCTATGCTGCATCAAAACTAAATATAAAAAAAAATCTGTTTGCTCTTAAGAAAAACAAATTTCAGTGCAGAAGTCTGCTGGAGCAGCACTATTGACTGATGTGTTAAAGAAAATTCCTATTTCTGTTGAACCCATGGGTCTCTCACATACATTCATATTCACAAAATACGATTTTCTGTAAATCTCAACAGAGATTACACTTTAAATAAGCAAGCCCTATACACTTTCATATTTCTAAATAACAAATACAATCTAATGTGAAGGACAGAAAAAATAACGTTTGGTATAATTATTCCTGTTTTATCTGGCTGGCCACCATATTGCCAGTAAAGATGAAGCAACAGATCAAAAGAAACAAATATAATATTCAGAGCAAGCTCACCAAATTTCTTTGTTGGCTTCTTCCACCGGTATTCTGTGTATAATACCCAATAGTTCAATGCATTCAGTAGTTGTGGAACAAATCCAGGGCAGCAACTTGTCTGCAAAGTTCTTTATTGGGAAACTGAGTTACACAACATGTTTCGGGCCCACGCCCTTTATCAAGTGTGACACTTGATAAAGGGCGTGGGCCCGAAACATGTTGTGTAACTCAGTTTCCCAATAAAGAACTTTGCAGACAAGTTGCTGCCCTGGATTTGTTCCACAACTACTGAATGCATTGATCAAAAGAAAGCCAACAAAAATCTATTGTTTTTGCTGACAGCCAGCTCTTTAGGTTCTATTCTAGGTAAACAGTTAATAATTGGCATTTCTAGTGTAACTGGTTGCATGTGAACTCTCATAAATTGTAAATTTGAATATATTTATCTGTGTAGATAATTATTTATACCTAATTAACTATATTTTGTAAAAAATGTAAAAGAAAACTGGTGGGCACAGACATAGGCATGCTCATTCCCACCCCCTACTTGTCTACTAACTTGCTTAGCAATCAGATGCGCAAGTCAGTGGGCACTGTCAACAACAGGGCCATGTACTTACCACCTGCCTTATGGCAGATGTTCAGAACAGGTCATTTCAGCATCAAACACTGTAGTATTTTCATGCATATACAACCAAAATTAATGTTTTGGTTAACTTGTGTTCAATCTCAAGAAGCCAATTTTGTGAGCAGTCCTTCTGAAAGCCCCTTTGAGATCCTTGTTTCTCAGGCTATAGATGACTGGATTCAGTAAAGGAGTTACAATTGTGTAGACAACTGATACAAGCCGATCTTCTGAAAAAGCATTGCGTGGAGTGGGGCGGAGATAAGTAAAAATGAGGGTTCCATAAAATACAAATACAACTGTCAAGTGAGAGGCACATGTGGAGAAGGCCTTCAGTTTCCCTCTCCAGGTTTTGATCTTTTTAATAGTGCGAAATATCTGGATATAAGGGACAAATGTTATCCCAAGAGCACTTGAACCCATCAATATACCAACCAGAAACATTACCAGGACATTAATGAAAGTGTTCGTACAAGAAAGCAAAAATAACTGAGGGAGGTCACAAAAGAAACCCTGAATAAGGTTTGGTCCACAGAAAGTCAACCTAAGTGTACAAAGTGTATGTATTAATGAGGTAAGGAAACCAATAACCCATGCTGCTAACACAATCAAGATACAGAATTTAGGATGCATTATTTGAATATAATGAAGAGGGTGACAAATGGCTACATATCTGTCATAGGACATAACAGCCAACAAGTACAGTTCAATACAAATAAATGAGAAAAAGAAGAAGAATTGAGTGATACAGGCAGGGAGGCTGATTGTTTTGGTTTCTGAGAAGAAATCTGTGAGCATTCGAGGAGATGTAACCGTGGAATAAAAGACATCCAGACCTGCTAGATTGCTCAGGAACATGTACATGGGAGTATGGAGGTGTGAATCAATAAAGATCATGAGGAGAATCAGAAGGTTTCCAACTAACGTCATCAGATAGATAAGAAAAAATAACATAAACAGAGGAAGACCAGCACTTGGGACATCAGACAACCCAAGAAAGATAAATTCAAACAGCTTTGTTTGGTTTCCTAGCATTATTCGGTTCTTGTGGATCTCAAACATTACAAGATATTGCAAAAGGTGAATTGCCTTGATTTGTCTGCTGTGATTGTTTGTTAACTGTGGAAAAAAGGGAAATGATGAATAGAAAGTAAATCAATCATACTTGTCTCTAGTCTGCCCCTAATATATATATATATATATATATATATATATATATATATATATATATATATATATATATATATATATATATATATATATATATATATATATATATATATATATATATAAATATATATATATTTATTTTATTTTTTTTAAACCACACTATATTTGAATATACACTGTTAGTAAGAATACCATTACTAAAGGGTAGGAGATATGCCTTGGTTGGTGTAGACTAATACAAAGTCGAGGCAAACTTTACATTTTGCTTGTCGTCTGCAAAATTGCATAGACAGTTTCTGTTAAAACATAGTAGAAATTTAATAAGTAATATAATTTTCAATGGACTTACTAAGATGCTTTGCAAGTGTAGCTTACCTGTTCTCTTGGTGTCTGAAAAGATAGATTTTTGAGTTGACATTGTTACCTGCTGAAGAGATTCATTAAAAGAAAATTGACAGTGATGCAGCCGAGGGAAACACTACAATCATGTAAGTGTAAGTTTTGAAAGCAGCATCTCCATCAGTTGTCTGTATGACACCTATAAATGCCTCTCCGTGTATAACCCATGGGGCTTGTTAAGATCAGAACACATCAGAACATTAGTGATTATAAGATATCTAGTAGCACTTAATCATTATAATAATTCACCCAGGAGCCTATAATTGTTCTATAAATAGTGGATTTGGAATTAATTTACTGTTTTTGCCAGTGCAAGGGGCCTATTTATTAAACCTCATTTTTTTATGGTCGAGTTTATAAAAGGGACACTCGAAAAAAATACTTGAATATTTGTAGATTTACTATACCCCAAATCTGCTTAATATCTGAATCAGAAATGACTAAAACATGAAAAGGTCATGTAGAAGTCAACAGTAGATTTCCATTTTATGTACGATAATCCAAAAAAAAATTGGGTTTTTGAGTGACAACTCAATAAAATCCAGTGATTCGGGTGTCAAATCCGAAAAAGTTGTATGATTTGAAATTTTGTTCGATTTTGTGATTTTCCCACACTCATTTGATTAATGAGTTAAATTTGTGGACGGGAGTTAGGTCAACTTTGTTTTAATAGAATAGTTAGATGAATGTGAGTATTAGTAAATAATTTAAACAAAATTCTCCAGCACATGTTTCTGCTTAAGGGTTATACCCGTGTTTAATGTCAAGCCAAAAAAAGTTACAATGTTTCGGGGGTGTGCCCCTTCATCAGGTGATCCATGCCACCCACCTCAACCCTTAAATGTGTAACGATCCAATCTCCACCCCCATCAATTAAATAACAAAATGTATAACAAAGATTTAACCACACAGTTGGTTCCTACTGTTCCCAAGCAAAAGTCCAAGAAATTGAAAAAAAAAAATTAAAAAAATACATTTCAACAATATTTTTTTAATATTTTTTTGAATTTTAGTAAATAACCCCTAAATGTTTTAGTCTTAGTTCACATTTCTAAATTTCAAAAATCACACGAGCAAAGCACATACATGGTCCCATATGAGAAACAATTGCTACAAAAACTAATGAACATAAAGATTATGAACCAGTAACTAGTGATGGGTGAATCTGACCCATTTCGATTTGCAGAAAATTTGTGAAATGGCAAAAATTCGCTAAAAAGCATTGACGCCTATGGGTGACTTTTTTGTGACGCACAACAATGTTTTTCACCTATTGAATAGTGATGGGCAAAAATTTTGATGCCGGCGCCTGTTTTTTTGAAGCCGGTGCCCGTTTTTGACGCCGGTGTCCATTTTTTTCCGACGCCAACAAATTTTTTCGGCTGAATTTTCGCAGGCGGTTTGCGAATTTATTCAGTGGCGGTGAATCGCGCAAGTTCACCGCGAAATAGCGCCAGGCAAATAAATTCGCCCATCGCTACTATTGAAGTCTATGGCCGTAATTTTCGCAGCAAAACTTGGCAAAAAATTTTGCTTGTCATTTCCAATAACCAATTATACATTTTATGGACCTTGGTCAACATGAACATTACTGAAATATAAATGCTATATGCAGAGTTGAGGGGCTTTGGGGCACACAGGTTTATCTTGGTGGGGGTCAAACAGAGTCCTACAGTTATTTTTATCTGTGGCTGGACAGCTATCTCTCCAACACAGTTTTAACAAGCCTATGTTGCATGCTGTTATTCTAACAAAATGAGAAGAAGACATGTGTAGAGCTATCTGATGTGCAATAATTATGTGCATAAAACTAGTTACTGTATCTTACTCATATATGGGAGGGGGGTAAAAAATCTCTGTGGACAAATAGCAAATGGCTCAGTAATATTCAGTTATGATATTAAACTAGTGGTTTATCCAAGCTATCACCAAGGATATGTCTTCCTCTTCTCAGCAATTGATACTGTAGCTCTCCCAACTGGGATGGATATCACCCTCCACAAACTCTTCTTTAGTTGGTTGTTTTATCCCAACATTCTTGGTTTATGTGTGCATTTCAAGCCTCACTTTGTGAATGTCCTTCCTAACTCTCTAACACAAATAAACAGAGCAGGTTCAGCACTATGGACACTGAATAAATCAAAGTATATACATTGAAAATCTTTTGTTGGGTTTCCTAGCATCATTTGGTTCAATGTATCCCAAATGGTTTGTCTGTGCTGATTGCTTGGTAGCTGTAGAAAAATGGAATATAAGCTGACTTCATATACTTTGCATCAGCTTGGTGTACTCTTTGACCTTCTCTTCATTCAGGTCACAGATTTGTTATGGAAATGCCTAGATATTACAGCCACAGCCAAATGTAGAATTAAAATACAAAAAGCAAAAAAGGAAACCGCCACTCATGCAATATACGTATATAACACATGTTCAAGTGTATGTATTCGTGTATTTATATCCTAACATCCTAACAGTGGCCGATAAATTTATTTTAATGTGGTTTTACCTTTTTAAAAGACAACAAAAGCCCATTTGCTAGCTTGATCCTTTCGTGGCTGCTAAAACTTTCATAGATAAGTAGTTGGTCACTAATGTATTGGCCAATTAAGCCAAAACAGAGCTTACACTGAGCATAAAGCATGACATTGTCAAGGATGTTATTCTATTGGAAAAGTAAATTTCAATAATTTAGGGGCAAATTTACTAAGGGATGAATAAAAAGTTGGTTTTTTGGTCAAAACGTACATTTTCAAGTTGGGAAAAAAACAAACTTGAATTAGAGATTTATCATACCTCGACCCTGGAAATAACTCTAATCCAATAGGTCGCCATCTAAAACCTGCAGAGTTCATGTCAAAATCAATGGCAGAGGTCCATTGACCCATTTGAAGATGTCAATAGCTTTCCTGACATTCAAGTTTTTTTTCAGAAGAAAAACTCCATTCCAATTCAAGTTTGAATTGTTCGATTCAAGTTTTCGGTAGCATTTGTCAAGTTTTTTCTTAGATACATTTTTAAATATGAAAATCATGACAAGATTGCGGGAAATTGTGTATTTTAATACATATGCCCCGAAGTGCACTAAAGCAGTAGTTTGGGAAAGCATGTTGTCCTTAGGAATCTGTGAGGTAGAGGAATATAAACTCTAACACTCTAAATAACTCCCATAGTGTATGTGTGCTTTGTAAAACAGCCTACACCCTTAAATCTTTACCAAGTTACTTTGGTAAGATCTAAAGCCAGTTCACACAAAAAGAGAGAGAGAGAGAGAGAGAGAGAGAGAGAGAGAGAGAGAGAGAGAGAAAGAGAGAGAGAGACATAAGGTGCACACCATAGACAGTTGTTTCACCTGGGTGCCTGAGCTAAGAAATAACACAAGCAATGCAGAAGAACGGCACTCACAGGACTTGCTGAATGAATCGTCCAAAGGTTTGTTTTGCTCAACGTTTCGGTCCCACAGGGACCTTCTTCAGGAATCTAACAATGCAAGGTCGTTGTGGGGGACCAAAACTTGAGCAAAATAAACCTTTGGAAGATTGATTCAGCAAGTCCTGTGAGTGCCGTTCTTCTGCATTGCTTGTGTTGAAAAATTATATGAAATGAAAAAAATATAATTTGCAAGTTACAGAACCCCATTCCTATAAATCCATAAAGGGCATTGACGGAAAATGATTTAATATAGCTCATTTACTGCACCCCCACTTAAAAATTAAGTTTTCCTCTACAATTGCCAAGTTTTTGCCCCAATGTCTAAAGTTTTCCACTATCCCAGCGTAGTTGAGCTCACCACAGAAGCTGCACCTAATGTAATTGTTGTCTTTGCTATTAGATAAGTGCAATTGTGCCTTCCTTAACCACAAAACTGACACAGACACCAACACATTTCTGGCTTTGGGCCGGTGAGTGATATGTGTGCCCTATACTACTGGCACAACTGTGCTGCTGCAATTAGAGCTCTTGCCCAGTTCAGAAGCAGATATAGCTCCAGGGTTCCCTTGAATTAATACTCACTTTAATAAACCATATTAGCATTGCATTTTTCTCCATTTTTTTATATATGCATATGACATAAGGTAGTTAATAATGATCTGATTAAAGAGAATTATGAAAAAAACTTGAATAAAACAATATTGGCGTATTGGTGATATCTGTGTGAAAATGATCTCCTGTTATACAGTAAGTACTGTATTTGTAAAGAGTAAATTTGTCACATCTATGAGGCAGAACCCAAATACTTTATTGGCTTTAGCAGACACTGATTGACACTTCTTAGAGCTGCAACGTCTGTTATTCATGAGCAACCCCCAAATCCTTCTCCATTAAGTTGACACCAACAAAACTCAATTTATTTGATTTAATATTTAGGGGCCCATTCACTAAGTTCGAGTGAAGGAATGGGCTACTTCGACCTTCGACTTCGAATCGAACGATTCAAACTAAAAATCGTTCGACTATTCGATAATCGAAGTACTGTCTCTTTAAAAATTTCTTCGACCCCCCTAGTTCGCCAGCTAAAACCTACCGAGGCCAATGTTAGCCTATGGGGAAGGTCCCCATAGGCTTGCTAACACTTTTTTGATCAAAGGATAATCCTTCGATCGATGGATTAAAATCCTTCGAATCGTTCGATTCAAAGGATTTAATCGTTCGATCGAAGGATTATTCCTTTGATCGTTCGATCGAACAAATTGCACAAAATCCTTTGACTTCGATAATCGAAGTCGAAGGATTTTAATTCAGCAGTCGAATATCGAGGGTTAATTAACCCTCGATATTCAACCCTTATTACATCTGCCCCATAATATTAAAGAACATATAAGCATTTAACCATAAATGTATTTATTTTCAGTGTATAATTTATAATAACTATACCTCTGTTTATGCCTAGCAAAGCACTATATATATTGGTGGTGCTATGAAAGTAAATGCAAACATACAAACTATTCCAATACAATTCAGTGCAAGTAGCACTTTATCAAAAGTTGAATCCCAATGCATGTGAGTGTTTTTAAAACAAAACTATTAACTCGAAGTTCGACCAATCAAAACTTATTATAAAAAGCACATGTTCTAAAATCGTGTGAATAGGATCGACCCGAAAACTAAAATCGAATTATAATCAAATTTGATTAAAATTTGTAAAACTCGATTTGAATGTCAGAAATGCTGCAAACAAATCCAAATTGATCCCTGGATGTCTTCTATTGACCTAAACAGCAATTTGGCAGGTTTCAGGTGGTCGAATAGTTGAATTCGAGTTCTTAGAGGGCCAGTGTATGATAAATCTCGAAAATCGAATTTGAATTTTTTCAAAAACTCAAATCGAATTTGAATGACTTCCTGGTGGAATTTGACAGTTTTGACCATAAAAAAAAACTTGAAAATTTGAATTTAAAATTTGAATTTTCAATTCGACCCTTGATATATCTGCCCCAACGTGTATTGACTAGGTTTTAGAAAAAATATTTTTTCTTTATTCTTCCTAAAGCACTTCTGATCTCCCCATTTCTCAGACTGTAGATTATGGGATTTAATAGGGGTAAAATTGCTGTGTACACAACAGCCACCACTATATCTGCATCAAAATACCTTGAGTGTGGGTGCAAGTATGCAAAACATAGAGTTCCATAGAAAATACAAATGACTGTGAGGTGAGATGAACAGGTCGAGAAAGCTTTGAGTTTTATATTTTTGGTCTGAATCTTATGGACTGTGTAGAATATGGAAACATATGGCAAAAATGTGGTAGAGGAAGCACTGATTGATATAAGTCCTCCTAACACAAATAGTACTTGCATGTTGATGAATGTATCTGTACATGAAACATTCAACAACTGGGGAAGATCACAAAAGAAATTATGAATGGTATATGGACCACAAAATGTCAACCTCAGTGTGAACAGTATTTCAACTAAAGAGTAGCTTGATCCCAAAGCCCATACTACAATAATCAGCTTGGTACAATTTTTCCAACTCATTATTTTCACATAATGCAAAGGCTGACACACAGCAACATATCTGTCATATGACATCACAACCAGCAGGAAGCATTCATAACTAGCAAAACACATAAAGAAAAAAGCTTGGCTCAAGCATGATCTATAGGATATGATCTTCTTCTTAGAGTAGAAGTCCAACAGCATTCGTGGACCAGTGACTTGAGAATAGCAGATGTCCACACAGGCCAGGTTTCCAAGAAAAAAGTACATGGGGGTGTGAAGATGGTTATCGGTGAGGATGAGGATCATGATCAAAAGATTCCCACTCAGGCTTGTGAGATAGATAAGTAGAAACATAAAGAACACCTGGGGGCCGATTCACGAAGGGTCGAATTTCGAAGTTAAAATTACTTCGAAATTCGACCCTCGAATTGAAATCCTTCGACTTCGAATATCGAAGTCGAAGGATTTAGCGCTAATCGTTCGATCGAACGATCGAAGGATTTTTCGTTCGATCGAACGATTAAATCCTTCGAATCGAACGATTCGAAGGATTTTAATCAAACGATCGAAGGAAAATCCTTCGATCAAAAAAAGGTTAGCAAGCCTATGGGGACCTTCCCCATAGGCTAACATTGACTTCGGTAGCTTTTATCTGCCGAAGTAGGGGGTCGAAGTTTTTTTTAAAGGGCAAGTACTTCGACTATCGAATGGTCGAATAGTCGAACGATTTTTACTTCGAATCGTTCGATTTCGTTCGACTTCGATCGAATTCGAACGAATTTAACCAATTCGATGGTCGAAGTACCCAAAAAAAACTTCGAAATTCGAATTTTTTTTCATTCGAACCCTTCACTCGAGCTGAGTGAATCGGCCCCTTAGTGTTCAAGCTTTGGAAGGTATGAAAAGCCTAGCAGTGTGAATTCAGATACAGTTGTTTGATTTTCCATCCTGCATTCAAAATCACTCATTTGAGATAAAATGTTCACTTAATGATGATGAATGATGCATTAGTTCTCATGTTTGGTTTTACTACAGATTTTTAGTCTCTATATGGTCACTTATAGAGCAAAAAAAAAACAGAGAAAAAACAGAGCACCAAAGGAGCTGATTATTCATCCATGAAAAAATAGAAATGTATTAGAGAATCATTAAAAATGGTAAAGGCATGCCCAAAACATATTGTAGGCTGCCCACTTTACGCATTTCGTATCTACCGGCCACTTCCTCAGAACACGGATTTTCAATTTGACCCTTGATAAATCTGCCACTTAATAGGTCTCAATGGCAAGCTTATAGGGCTCACTTGTCGTTTGGGTGAGGTTTTCATGTATCCTTAATTCCACATACCAAGTAGCATTCACTGGAATTTCTATGTAGATTGTTGTTATCACTTATAAGATTCACTTGATGTAGAAAATGTGCTCCTCATCTATACTAGTAGCCACTGCCACTTTTGAACTTGAATAAATGCCAATGAATTTCATTCCAGTTGCTTTAGTTATTATTTTTGATCGGAGGCCTACTGGTATGTTGTCCCATGGTAAGTCCTATGAGCAGTGTAAGATCAAAAAAAGTTGAATCCATCTGTACCATATATATCATTCTACATTTATATATGAGTAGGACCCCTGTAATCATAATTGAAAATTCAACAGTAATTTTTTAGTGGAGTGGGGTTAGGGCGTTAAATTATAACAGCATGAAAATTACAGATCACCCAGATGTTACTTACAAGTTATAGCATTTGGCAATGAATGGTATGAATAGATTTATTTTCAGAATAAATACCTATAGTGTCACTATCCAAGAAAAAATAGTGATGCCATATGGGATGCAAGGGATGTGACACTTATAAAAGACTTTCATTAAAAACCCATGGGGCTTGTTAACAACAGAATTCTGAGCATTGTGATTATGCACCCAAGCTGATGTATCTCCCTCAGAATAAGTGGTTTAGGGAATTAATTACTGTTTTCTATTCATCAGAACAAAAACCTTTTGAAAACCAAAGGAATTCAGAACAGTGTGAGACATAATGCCACTTAATATGTCCCTGGTAAGCCCTCTACTGGAGTATGCAGTGCAGTTTTGGACTCCAGTCCTTAAGAGGGATATACTGTAAATGAGCTGGAAAGAGTGCAGAGACTAAGTGCAACTAAATTGGTTAGAGGGAGGGAAGACTTAAATTATAAGGGTAGACTGTCACGGTTGGGGTTGTTTTCTCTGGAAAAAAGGCGCTTGCGAGGGGACATGATTACACTTTACAAGTACATTAGAGGACATTATAGACAAATAGCAGGGGACCTTTTTACCCATAAAGTGGATCACCGTACCAGAGGCCTCCCCTTTAGACTAGAAGAAAAGAACTTTCATTTGAAGCAACGTAGGGGGTTCTTCACAGTGAGGACAGTGAGGTTGTGGAATGCACTGCCGGGTGATGTTGTGATGCTGATTCAGTTAATGACTATAAGAGGGACTTGGATGATTTCTTGGACAGACATAATATCAAAGGCTATTGTGATACTAAGCTCTAAAGTTAGTATAGGTATATAGAATTTAATTAAAAGTAGGGAGGGGTGTGTGTGTGGATTCTGGGTTTTCATTTGGAGGGGTTGAACTTGATGGACTTTGTCTTTTTTCAACCCAGTTTAACTATGTAACTATGTACAGTAACTATAATAATTGATAAGTGGTGAGCAAAAATTCATCCCCAGTAACTGACTAAACAACTGAACCCTAGGCTGCAAAATCTCCAAATTTCTCACTGGACCTCTCCCGTTGAATTATACAGCAATTTGGCAGGTTTTAGGTGGTGAATAGGCAAATTTGAATTCTAAAAGGGCCAGAGTATGATAAATCTCAAAAATCTAATAAAAGTTAATTCCTTAGTTGAATTTGACAGTTTTGATCATAAATTTGTTTTTGAAAATACGAATTAAAATTTTCAATTCTACCCTTACTAAATCTGTCCTCTAGTGTGTTATCAAATGGCTAATCCTAATTGGCCTTCATTTTTTTTCTCTTTTATAGTTTTTGGATTATTTGGATTATCTTCTTCTTACTCCTTCCAGCTTTCAAATGTGGGTCCACTGACCCCATCTGAAAACAAATGCTCTGTAAGACTACAGACTTCGATCGAATTCGACCAATTCGATGGTCGAAGTACCCAAAAAAATACTTCGAAATTCGAATATTTTTTCATTCAAACTATTCACTCGAGCTTAATAAATCTGCCCCTTATTGTTATTGCTACTTTCTATTACTCCTCTTTTTATGCAGGGTCTCTTCTATTCATATCCCAGCCTCTTATTCATAACAACACATGGTAGGACCCTGTATTATGCCTTCTAATACATGAATGATACTCAGAGTTCCCTGTATAACTCAGCCTGCAGCCTTGTGCCTTTATATGGTCACAGAACAACCCCTCAGTGACTTCTAATATCCTTATCATTTACAGTAGGGGGTACATTATCCCTTATAATACATGAGTGATACTCAGAGTTCTCTGTATAACTCAGCCTGCAGCCTTGTGCCTTTATATGGTCAAAGAACAATCCCTCAGTGACTAATATCCTTATCATTTACAGTAGGGGGTACATTATCCTTTATAATACATGAGGGATACTCAGAGTTCCCTGTATAACTCAGCCTGCAGCCTTGTGTCTTTATATGGTCACAGAACCACTCAGTGACTTCTAATATCCTTATCATTTACAGTAGGGGGCACACTATCCCTTATAACACATGAGTGATACTCAGAGTTCCCTGTATAACTCAGCCTGCAGCCTTGTGTCTTTAATGGTCACAAAACAACCCCTCAGTGACTTCTAATATCCTTATCATTTATAATAGGGGGCACATTATTCCTTATAATACATGAGTGATACTCAGAGTTCCCTGTATAAGTCAGCCTGCAGCCTTGTGCCTTTATATGGTCACAGAACCCCTCAGTCACTTCTAATATCCTTATCATTTACAGTAGGAGGTACATTATCCCTTATAATACATAAGTGATACTCAGAGTTCCCTGTATAACTCTGTCTACATAATTGTGCCTTTATATGGTCACAGAACCCCTCCGTGGTGGTCATTTATAAAGTTGTGCAGCACATATTTATTCGTGAATGGTTGTATTACCCGTGTTTTTGTCCTGAACACTAAAATATTGCATTTTTGTGCTCATCTTTCTGGTTTTTGCAAATTCGAATTGACCAAAAATCTTCGCAAATGGCTCGCAAATGAGATGGGTGTTTGCATGAGTGTATCCGCTGTGCAAGGTTTTTGACACATACATGTATATGGCGTTGACAGTAATTTAAATTCGGAATTTGCAAAACTGTTTTGCAAATATTTTCACCGACACCAAAGTTGTGGCACAAATCAAACGCACAGTATCACATAAATAGCAATATGTGATTTTGCCATATTTAAAAAGCTGTTATGGACATTCACAGTGCAAAAAAAAAATTGCAATTCTATTTGCACATTAAGTACAGTATATCAGCCTTATCCAGCATTATAAATATAAGCATGCGCAGGGAAAATATTTTCACTGTGCAAATCATTCTGTGATGCGTAAAGTTTATAAATGAGCCCCAGTGACTTCTAATATCCTTATCATTTACAGTTTAGGATACATTATCCAAAATAATACATGAGGCTTGCAGCCATGTGCCATTATATAGTCACAGAACCCCTCAGTGATGTCTTTTATCTTTAAAATTACTCCTTATAATACATCAGTGATATTCAGAGTACCCCTGTTATTTATGTTTGATGAATGTGTCAAGTTTTTGCTCCATAGAAAACAGATCCAACATGACAGTTTGTTCTATTTCTTATACCAATTTAGATGCATGTCTCTGTGCTCTTTCCAACATATAAATATCCTTCTTAAGGATTAGGGCCCAAAACTGAACTGCATACTCAAGATGAGGCCTTACCAAGAACTTATAAAGATGCAAATGTTGCTTGATTCATTGAGTGAATACCCATTTGCATACAATTTTATCAGCTTTATCAGACATTGATTGATCCTGCCTAGAGCTGCAATGTCTTTTACTCACAAAACCCCCCAGAAATGATTGTCCATTTAGGCAGCACCAATAGAATTTGGTTTACTATACCAATACATCCAGTGTAACTAGTGATGATAATAGAAATGTTTGATGTTACTTACAATTTATTTACTAGTTTTTAGAAAACATTTTTTTTTTCATTCTTCCTAAAGCACTTCTGATCTCCCCATTTCTCAGACTGTAGATTATGGGATTTAATAGGGGTAAAATAGCTGCATACACAACAGCCACCACTATATCTGCATCAAAATATGTTGAGTGTGGGTGCAAGTATGCAAAACATAGCGTTCCATAGAAAATACAAACCACTGTGAGGTGGGATGTACAGGTTGAGAGGGCTTTGAGCTTTATATTTTTTGTCTGAATCCTGTGGACTGTGTAGAAAATATAAACATATGGCAAGAAAGTGGCAAAGAAAGCACTGAATGATATTATGCCGCCTAACACAAACAGCAAAAGCATGTTAGGGAAAGTATCTGTACATGAAAGAGTTAACAACTGGGGAAGGTCACAAAAAAAGTTATGGATGGTACTTGGACCACAAAATGTCAACCTTAGTGTGAACAGTATTTCAACTAAAGAGTAGCTTGATCCTAAAGCCAATATTAAAATAATGAGGTGGGTACATCTGTTCCAACTCATGGTTTGTATGTAATGCAGCGGATGGCATACAGCAACATATCTGTCATATGACATCACAACAAGCAGATAGCACTCGCATCTAGCAAAGCACATGAAGAAGAAAGCTTGGGTCAAGCAAGATCGATAAGATATGATTTTCTTCTTAGAGTAGAAGTCCAACAGCATTCGTGGACCAGTGACTTGAGAATAGCAGATGTCCACGCAGGCCAAGTTTCCAAGTAAAAAGTACATTGGGGTGTGAAGATGTTTATCAGTGAGGATAAGAACCATGATCAAAAGATTTCCACTCAGGGTTGCAAGATAAGCAAGGAGAAACATAAAGAAGACCTGGTGTTCAAGCTTTGGAAGGTAAGACAGTCCTAGCAATGTTAATTCAGATACAGTTGTTTGATTTTCCATCCTGTATTTCAAATCAGGCATTTGAGACAACAGTGTTATAAAAAAAATGTTCACTTAGTCCAAAAAAGGTCTTTAAATGTTGAATTCTCAAGCCAGTCTGTGGCTCAATAAAATTGAATAATACTGTACCTTAGTGCTGCTACTGTATATCCTAGATATCAACTTAAATGCCACAAACTTTGAATCTAGGAAAATATCGGATAATATCATTTTTTCCCCTTTTTAATGCACGCTAAATTATTTTCAGGCAAGTTTCCAATGCATGTTAATTTCCATAAAACTCCATGTTTGTCAACCGCTTTTACTTTTCCTTTATTCAAATTTTATTTTTTAATCTTAACAAGTCAGCAGTTAGAGGTTCTTGTGCCTGTGTTGTGGCCATTGTGAATGATTTGTTATGACGATAACAGTAAGTAGCCATAAACTGGAACAGAACTTCTCAAAGAAGCCTTTCCAAACTAAACTCAGATCATAGGTCTTGGGGCACCAGCATTATATCTGCTAATATGTATAATACATGCAGATTCAGCCAAAGAGTAACAGAAAACTTGCCTTTTTCCTTCAAGAATCCAAATAACTAAACAGAACGTAAGTTAGAAACCTTTCTAAGGCTACTTTTGGTTTTAATATTTGTCCAAACCAGATGCTATAAAATTAGAAGATACTATATATAATTTATTGTTTTAAGGATTTGCCGATCTGATGAAGCTTTCATGGACTATTCATTCACAAACAGAGCAGAATTCAATGGAATTTTTCTGCAGGTTGTTAGTTACAAATTAACTCATAAGGCTCATTTGATATAGACTATCTGCTCTACAGTGGTAGCCACTGTCAATTCTGAAACATTTTTGAATACCAACAAATTTCATTCCAGTTCTTTAAGTATCATTTTTGATCTGGTGTCATTCTGACATGTTGTCCCATGGCATGTCCTACAAGCTGTGAAATATTAAAACAGAGTCTTCTCAAAGGGGTGACACTCATGGTCAATTAAAGTATTAGAGGTCTTCAATAAAAAGGTCTTCATAAAAGAATATAAAAACCTATAGATTTATATGAAGTGAGAAGGACCACCCACAACGTTCCAGTTATAGCAATTGGCAATAATATTTGCTGAATAGATGTATTTGCAGAATAAGGATGTCTTGTGCCACTATCCAAGAGAAACTGCCATATGGGATGAAAGGGATGTGACACTTATAAAAAACTCTCAATTAAAACCCCATGGGGCTTGTTAACAACAGAACAGAGAGGGCTGTTGTCCTTAGACATTTTGTTTCTTCTGAACCTTGCAATCATGCACCAACTCTCCCTCTGAATTATTGGTTTAGAGAAAAATTTACCATTTTCTACCCAATAAAAAAAAAAAATACAAGCCTTATCAAAGCAAAAACAATTCAGAGCTTAATCGGGTAATCCGCAATTGATATTTCCTAAGAAAGAATGATTCCAATAACCGGCTAAACAAGTGACCCCTTGGATTGGTCTATACAAAAAAATTGTATTATTGGGGGTATAATGGAAAAACACTTTCACAGACTAAAAAATCAACAGGTGTTTGCTTACAAATGGTAGAACATTAAATGCACAGGCTGATTGGTTGCTATGGGAAATTGGTAAGACCCATATTAAACTGAATGGAGAACACTTCATTAAAGGGGTGTTTCACCTTTAAAGGAAAACTATACCCCCAAAATGAATACTTAAGCAACAGATAGTTTATATCAAATTGAATGACATATTAAAGAATCTTACCAAACTGGAATATATATTTACATAAATATTGCCCTTTTACATCTCTTGCCTTGAACCACCATTTCGTGACTCTATCTGTGCTGCCTCAGAGATCACCTGACCAGAAATACTACAACACTAACTGTAACAGGAAGAAGTGAGGAAGCAAAAGGCAGAACTCTGTCTGTTAATTGGCTCATGTGACCTAACATGTGGTTTGTATGTGTGCACAGTGAATCTTACGATCTCAGGGGGCGGCCCTTATTTTTTAAAATGGCAATTTTCTATTTATGATTACCCAATGGCACATACTACTAAAAAAGTATATTATTATGATAATGGTTCATTTACATGAAGTAGGGTTTTACACATGAGCTGTTTTACTCAGTATCTTTTAATAGAGACCTACATTGTTTGGGGGTATAGTTTTCCTTTAAGTTAACTTTTAGTATGACCAAGTCTACAACTTTTCAACTGGTCTTCATTTTTTATTTTTTTATAGTTTTTCAATTATTTTCCTTCTTCTTTGGACTCCTTCCAGCTTTCAAATGGGGTCACTGACCCCATCTAAAAACAAATGTTCCGTAAAACTACAAATGTATTGTTATTGTAACTTTTTATTATTCATCTTTCTAGTCAGGCCTCTCCTATTCATATTCCAGTCTCTTATTCAAATCAATGCATGGTTGCTAGGGTAATTTGGACACTAGCAACCCGATTGCTGAATTTGCAAACTGGAGAGCTACTGAATAAAAATCTAAATAATTAAAAAACTCAAAAACATATGCTGCTGCGGTTTTATGTTTGGTGGAAGTATATCTTTGCTTAGTTGCTTACCTAGGCCTAGGTAATCAGGTCATCTAGTCATATCTACAGCAATCACTGCTCTTCTTTTATGGTTGACTCCACTGCATGAAGTGGTATATGTTGTTTTAAACAATGTACTTAGGTATTTTTCATAGGTATCTTAATACACAAAGCATCCCACTGACAATAGATACTCAGATTTTTTTTAATATAAATGTAAAGTAAAATTACGGAACTACCTGCCAAGAATGGAGGGGAAGAGTATTTCTTTGATGGGTCTAAAAATTGCTTGAATATCTTTTTGGCAACAAAATAAGAATCATAACTATGCTTCATAAATCAACTTGTAATTTGGTTGACTTGAAATTTTAAAGAGGAAAGAAAGGTGATCACTTGGGGTTGGCAAATGTTAGGCACCCACCCAGTGATTATAATACCTGATACCCTAGGCTGGTGCATATCTGAACAAGCACCATGGATCAATCATCATCTTCTGCTTCTTCAATCTTCAATGGGCCCAGGCTGGTGTAAGAGAAGTAGTATAAAAAAATGCCAGCTTATTGCCTAAAGTTTGACTTTTCACTCTACAGAACATATTCAACCAATGGGACAAAGATTTGCTACTCTACTTTGTTAATTTGTTGTGTTAAGTTATGCACCTTTAATGCAATTTGAAATGTATTTAATAAGTGGTTTATTATGCACATTTGTTTGCTTTATTCTCCCAAATGCCCTTTAAATCTCCCTATTTCTTAGAGTGTAGATCAGGGCTGTCCAACTGGCACCCATCCCCTTGTGTGGCCTCCCATATAACAGCCTGCCTGCTGTGTCTGCTTAACATGTGCAAACTTTAAAAGGTTAAAAGAAAAGGGTTAAAAGAGAGTTAAAAAGATTAACTGACCTGACATTAAACCTAAAATTCCAATTGTACTCGCCTGTATTGTTCACACCTGTGACACCTCTGTTGTTCAGACCCCTAAAGCCCTGTACTGTCCACACCTCAAACCCAGACTGAAATTTCCCACATTGTTCACCTGTTCACACTCATACAAACTGCTGAAGGGGCACCAGCACTGTGTCACTGTATGTGGCACATTTTAGAGTGGCCCTGAAAGGTTTCCCCATCTTCTGCTCTGTTCTGCCTTCCCTATGCTCCCTGTGTGTGCCATACTCTGCCTGCTCCATGCTCGCTGCATGTGCCAAACTCTGCCTGCCCCATGCTCCCTGTGTGTGCCATACCTTGTATGCAATGTGCTCCCTGTATATGTATCTGATATAAGTAATTCTAAAACAACTGGACTTGCTGAGTAATCATTGAAGATGTTTCAATACTCATCCAAGCAGCTTCTTCAGTTCAACTGACTGATGTGGGAAGTCCTCGGCATATAAACTCTTCCACTAATCCAATCACAATGGCACATTGTAACTCTTCAGAGAGGTGACATCTGAAATTCACAGAGGTGTTGATTCTGTGTAGTTACTGTGATAGGATTATCAATGTGTCATGCAACTCCTAGAAACAGGTGTTACGATGTATGTGTCTTGCTCTGCCTTCCTTATGCTCCCTGTGTGCCATACTGTGCCTGTCCTGCTCAGCCTTTGTGTGCCATACTCTGCCTGACCAATGCTTCCTGTGTGTGCCATACTTTACCTGCCCTATGCTAGCTGGGTATGCCATACTCAGCCTGCCCCATGCTCCTTGGTTGTGCCATACTCTTCCTGCACCATGCTTCCTGGGTGTGCCGTACTCTGCCCACCCTACACACACAACAAATACAAGCTTAATAAAGGGCTGGAAAAGCTTGAAACGTCGCTTAGCTTGAGGCACGAATAAAGCTACAATGTTTTCACCATAATCGGAGTGCTGCTGAAATAATTTCTTGTACTCTGCCCACCCTGTGCTCCCTGCATGTTACAGACTCTGCCCCTCGTATGCTACCTGTGTGTACCCTGCCCTGCCTGTGGAACATAAGCCTGATATTTGTTCTGTTTTTTTTTTTTAGCATTTGAAAATAAATTATTGTTAGGGGCCCGTAAGGTGTTTAATCATGTGCTGTGGGTGGTGTTGTGTTCTCCACAGGGGAAGTGGCATATGGATTTAAGGGTAGGTCTTAATACACATATGAGTGATATCCCTGCAGTGAACACCAACCAAATATTTGTTATTCGGTGTGCTACCACAATTAATGTGGACATGGGGTGGGGTTTAAAACAGGGAGTGGTTAACACTGAGTTCCATTATCAGCCCCCTACCATGTATGCAATGTGCTCCCTGTATATTTATCTGATTAGCACATAAGTTGGACAGCACTGCTGTACATTATGGGATTTAAAAAGGGTGACATGACCACATACAGAAAAGCTACAATAATATGAACATTGAAATAACTTGAATGTGGGTGAAAAAAGAAGAAAAAAGCTTGTGTTAAGCAAGATCGATATGATATGATCTTCTTATTAGACCAGAAGTCCAAGAGCATTTGTGGACCAGTAACTTGGGAATAGCAGATGTCCATGTTGGTCAGATGTCCAAGAAAAAGAACATTGAGGTGTGAAGGTCCCCAAGGGTTTAATTTTATATTATAACAATGCAGTTATCTAGTCTCCCAGTTTAAATAAATGATTTAAAATGTGCTATAACACAAACAGCTATGTTTTTCTAAATTAAATATTATTGTAAAGTTTAAATCCAAATGCCAAATAAAGCATGTGTCACTTGGAAAAAAGTCAAAATTGAACAGTAATAAACAATTATATAGTAAAAAAAGGTGCTGATTGAAAAAATGCCTTTGGCATCATTGTCAAGACCCACCAACCCTTACTGGGGTCCAGACTAAGGAAGAATTCAAAGGGTTAACAATGCTCAAAGTCGCGTTCAGGCAAAAGGTAGAGGCTGGCTGCAATGAAGACTAGAGAAGAGCAAACTTTTACTTCATGTATGGTTTTACTGCAACTTTTTTCACTAAATGCCACCAACAATTTGTCAGGGATGCACCGAATCCAGGATTCAGTTTGGGATTCGGCCATGATTCGGCCTTTTTCAGCAGGATTTGGCTGAATCCTTGTGCCTGGCCGAAACAAATCTAAATCCTAATTTGCATATGTAAATTAGGGGCAGGTAGGGAAATCACATGATTTTTCATCACAAAAGAAGAATTTTGTCCTTTTCCACCACTTTTTCTTTTCCTACCCCTAATTTACATATGCAAATTAGGGTTTGGATTCGGTCGAATCTTTCACAAAGGATTCGGGGATTCGGCCAAATCCCAAATAGTGGATTCGGTGCATTCCTAGTTTTCGTGCAACAAAAAAAAGACCACAGTAGAAAAAACAATTGTGTGGTAGACAAAAAAGTTGCCCATATTATTATCTTCCCCATGGATGAGATTCATTTTGAGATGCAATTCAATTCAGAAAAACATATCTCACAGTTCATCATGTGTAAACTCTACTGAAGCTTATGGGAAGAATCTGGAATGAAACTGAATTGAATCTCATCCATGACTTTTCATGTGATAAACCATGAGATAAATTTTTCTATCTGAATTTAATCTGATGCTTTGGGCCTGATTTAATTCAATGAGAAAAAAGGTTTATCATGTGAAAATTCATGTATGAGATTTAATTTGAGATGCAATTCAATTAAAAAAAACTTATCTCACAGTTTATCACATGAAAATTCCATTAAAGTCTAAGGTTAAAAAAACGGTGGACCAGATTCAATTCAGTGAGAAAAAGTTTTATCACGTGAAAAGTCATGGATGAGATTCAATTCAGAAAAACTTATCTCACTGTTTATCACATGAAAACTCTATTGAAGTATATAAGAAAAATTGCGAACTGAATTTTCTCCTTGAATTGAATTTCGTCCATGAGTTTTCACATGAGATAAATTTTGCTCTCTGAATTGAATCTGGCCCATTGTTTTATATGGCCAGTTGGCCACTCCTGGTTTCACTGTATATCACATGAAAACTCTATTTAAGTCTATGGGAAAAAAAACTGGAACTGAAATTGAATCTTGTCCATGAGTTTTCACGTGATAAGCATGAGATAACTTTTGATTTCTGAATTGAATCTGGCCCATTGTTTTATATGGTCAGTTGGTCACTCCTGGTTTCAGCAGCCATGAGGGGTCCCTAACTTCTCCAAATGCAGTGAGCAAAGTGCAGTTTTGAGCACAATCACCATGTCTTTCCCCCACTGCAGTAGTTTCCCCAGTGTCATTGTGGTCACAACTGAGGTGTTGTGCATGATCCAATAGTGGCTAATTTGTCAAAATTACTGCAACTGTGCTTGAATTTTACCACAGTGGGGCTGATGTTCAATTGACATAATTTCCTGGGTTTAGAGTGACATGTGTACTCAATTCTTCAGATGCAACAAAGGGCATTAACTCAAGGGATGAAAACATAATTCTTTATAGGTCCCTGGTGAGGCCTCATCTGGAGTATGCAGTGCAGTTTTGGACTCCAGTCCTTAAGAGGGATATAAATGAGCTGGAGAGAGTGCAGAGACTAAGTGCAACTAAATTGGTTAGAGGGAGGGAAGACTTAAATTATGAGGGGAGACTGTCAAGGTTGGGGTTGTTTTCTCTGGAAAAAAGGCGCTTGCGAGGGGACATGATTAGACTTTACAAGTACATTAGAGGACATTATAGACAAATAGCAGGGGACCTTTTTACCCATAAAGTGGATCACCGTACCAGAGGCCTCCCCTTTAGACTAGAAGAAAAGAACTTTCATTTGAAGCAACGTAGGGGGTTCTTCACAGTCAGGACAGTGAGGTTGGGGAATGCACTGCCGGGTGATGTTGTGATGCTGATTCAGTTAATGCCTTTAAGAATGGCTTGGATGATTTTTTGGACAGACATAATATCAAAGGCTATTGTGATACTAAGCTCTATAGTTAGTATGGGTATGGGTATATAGAATTTAATTAAAAGTAGAGAGGGGTGTATGTATGGATGCTGGGTTTTCATTTGGAGGGGTTGAACTTGATGGACTTTGTCTTTTTTCAACCCAATTTAACTATGTAACTATGTAACTACACTGTAAATTATCATTAGGTAGCGCTTTACAGAGTTCCATGTCCTAATCCACTGGAGCTAGCTAAGGTTAGTATCACGCTCACGAATGTGTACTTGGTTTCATCAGTAGCCAGTTAACCTGTCTATATGTTTTAAGTTTGGAAAAAATGCAGTAAATCCAGTGGTAGTCTGAATGTCTATTTTTCACCAACTTCTAAAGATTGTGTTTTTTTCTATTTCTCTAAAACTAAAAAATAACAATCTATCCAGAGGCCTATTTATTAAAAACTCCATTTTTTTTCTGGTCCAGTTTTTAAAGGATAAAATGCAAATCTTTTGAGAGAAAAAAACACTAACATTTTGAGACATTTGTTATACACCAAAGCTGTTAAAAATCCGAATCCGTAAAATACTCTCAAACCTGTCGAGGTCATGTAGAAGTCAATGGCAGTTGTTTCTTGACATTGTGATCCACGTTGGTTTCATACGATAATTCAATATATTCAAGTTGTTCCAGCTTTTGGAGCATCAAATCAAAAAAGTTGCACGATTCAAATTGACGCACGATTATGTTGCAATGTTTTTTCACACCTACTTTTTCAAGTTGAATTTTCGATAAATGAGTTCAATCTGTGGATGGGAGTTAGGTCGACTTTGTTTTAATAAAAAAATAGATAAATGTGAGTTTTAGTAAATAGCCCCCTAAATGTAAAACCACAAAAAAAAACTCAAAACATTTCACAAAGTAAAAGTCATATAGATAGGAACTGCGTGCATCCTATTGGACTATTTTTAATGCATTCAGACTTTTAGAGGATTTTCTGATTTTCTAGAAAAATTACAGGTTTTGAGGTTTTCGTATTTTTTTGGATCATTCAGATTTTTTTTTTTTATTCATGCTTTTTATATTCAGATCTGGTAGTAAATTACATGGCATTTGTGATTTTAGAAAAACAGGGCATTATGTAATAAAAGGCACTACGTTTGCCAAGGCGCAGTAACCCACAGCAACCAATCAGCAGGTAGCAATTACTGGTCACCTGTTTAAAAGCAAGCTCTAATTGGTTGTTATGGGTTATTGCTCCTGGGCAAATTTAGATCCTTTTATTACATACAGGGGATAGAGTTAAATTGTGATTTGAACAAAAAAATCTAAAACTGTTGAGACTGTTGATGAATGGACCTTGAATATTTTTGATACACAATCTGTATTGTGGGAATAAACAAGGTGATTTGCATCTGAAAAGTGCTCTTTGCACACAATACTGCATTTGTGCATTCATAAATGAGCCTTACATTGTTTTAAATTTTTTTTATTATTATTATTGAGGAAAAGATCTGGGATGGGAAACTGTCGGAAGTTTGCTTTGGTTTCTAACTCATAACTATAAGTGACAGTAACAGTAAAGAATTATAACTGATGAACTAAGGTGACCGCTGGTAAATTCTCTGCACTGTTTACATGAATTATAATTAATTAAACTAACAAAGTTGCATTGCTTAAGCCAAACCACAAAGCAAATTAAAATGTGTATTTTACTTGAATAAATCCCATTTGAATGTGACTGTTTACTATGCTAATGAGCCTCCAGGGGACAACTAAGTCAACTCCTGAACCAATTACTGTCTGTAATAAGCTCATTCCACCTCCGCGGCAAGAAAAATTCTCCAAAGTATTGGCTGAACATTTCATCATGTTGAATGTGTAATACTTTAAACTTGTCAGTGCGGATGTAAAATGTAAAACATATTATGTCTGATTAAAACTGTAGAGCGACCACTCTTTCTAATACACAAAGTCATGATCTACTGTATTTTCCCCAATAGATGGGACATCTCTTTCTTATAAAGAAAATAATGGGCCAGACTCATTTCAGTAAAAAAATGATACCATAGTTTATCACATGAAAACCCCAAATTCAATTCCAGTAGTTTTTTCTCTTAGACTTCAATATCGTTTTCACTTGATAAACCGTGAGATACGTTTTTCTTAATATTGTCCATGACTTTTCACTTGATGAACTTTATCTCTCTGAATTGAATCTGGACTGAATTTTCCCAAATAAATCAGATATAGGGCCAGTTTCAGTTCAGTGAGAAAAAGGTTTATAACATGAAAACTCACGGACAAGATTCAATTTGAGATGCAATTCAATTCAGGAAAACATATCTCATAGTTTATCACATGAAAACTCTATTAAAGTCTATAGGGGAAAACTGGAACTGAATTTGGAGAAAAGTCTTTTTGAATTGAATCTTGTCCATGAGTTTTCACACGATTAACCATGAGATAACTTTTTCTCACTCAATTGAATCTTCCCCATAATGAGCCAGATTCAATTTGGTGAGAAAAAAGTTTATCACGTGAAAACTTGTGGGCAAGAATCAATTTGAGATTAGTGATGGGGGAATCTGTCCCGTTTCGCTGAAAAATTTGCGAAACTCCAAAAACATTTGCGAAATTTAATAGGCGTCAAAATAATTCTGAAAAACAGTATGCATGAGACAATTTTTATACGTGCGGCTCTTTTGTCTAAATGCATCAAAGTCAATGGGCGTCTGAATAATTTTAACGTGCAGCAATTTTTTTGTTGCATCAAATTTTTCCATGGTGAATCTTCATGGCAGTTTTGTGAAAACATTCACAGACGGCAAAGTCAGGAAATTCACCACAAATCCATGCCTAGTGAATAAATTCGCCCATCACTATTTGAGATGCAATTCAATGCAGAAAAGATTATCTCACTGGTTATCATGTGAAAACTCCATTGAAGTCTACGGGAAAAACACTGGAACTGAATTTGCAGAAACGTTTTTCTCCTTCAACTGAATCTTGTCCATGAGTTTTCATGTGACAAAATGAGAGATAACTTTTTTCTCACTGAAATCTGAATCTGGTCTTATGTCTCCTATACTGAAAGTAATGGTCTGTGTACACGCAGTCCCCGGGTTATAAACGAGATAGGATCTGTAGGTTTTTTCCTAATTTGAATTTGTATGTAAGTTGATTCATATAAATTTACTTATTACATGCAACAAGACAGATGTTTGTTGTTGATATTTATTTTTACCTTTCTGTGCTCTGCAGTAGAGAACATATGCAGGGATTGGGGCCAGTGGTTTATTAAAGCTAAATGCTAATAAAGGCCAAGCAAACCACAGTACATTACTGTAATAGCCTCTGTTTGTAAGTATGAGTTGTATATAAGTTGGTGTATATAACTCGAAGACTTGTAGCTTACTGCTAATTACAAATAAAAAAATAAAAATCCATAAAACATTTCCAGTTGTTATTTTTCATTACCGTCTCCTTATTAATGGCAAATGTGCTATGCAGTCCCAATGGGTCATACATGTATATTGAGATCATAAGGACCATTAATGCTTGACCCTCATACAATTATGAGATCATGGGCCAGATTCAATTCCGTAAGAAAAAGTTATCTCAGTTTATCACATGCAAACTCAAGCACAAGATTCAGTTTGAGGAGAAAAAAATGTTTCTCCTAATTCAGTTCCAGTTTATTCCTATAGACTTCAATAGAGTTCAGAGTAATAAACAGTGAGGTGAGTTTTGCTGAATTAATTGCTTCTCCTCCATGACTTTTCAAATACTAAACCATTTTCCCACTGAATTGAATCTGGCCCTATATGAGATGCAGGATGGTGGAACTTAAGAAGCTTCTTCAGTATGTACTAAACTATAGAGTCCCAAATAATTCATATGGACAAACACAGGCCAAGTCTCTTGAAATTGACTTTCTCTACAGCTAGTTAGATAAGTAGATCATAGTAGATTTGTCTATACATACAGTATATGAATGTCCACCTTGCTACAGGTCTGTACAGTAGCTCCACTAATCGAATGACCTTATAGAGTCTTTAGCAACAAGAGGAAGGACATTTTCATGACGTCATTAAAGAACAAGGACATACAGTGTGTGTGGGGAGGTGGCAATATATTTTTTTTTTTTTGCTCTGCCCTGATTGTTAAGGTTTCTGGGATTTAACCATAGGCATCAGAAGCTGTATTGCTTGGGAAGGGCAGGCAGGGCTGGACCAAGCTGGCCGGGCGCCCTAGGCCCACCTCACCTCCACAGCATACATGCATGAACACAAGTGTGTGAGAGCATGGCAAGACCAGGGGTACTGCAAGAAGAGCCGTAATTGAGAGGACAAGGGCGTCATGTATGGCAAACCCAAACCCCAGGGGAAGTCACTGTATTCTGGTCTAGGTGTGATCTTCTACTGATAACAGCCACCTTTGGCCTTGGGCCTAGCCCTCAGCTACTCATTGCCGCAAGGTCTTACCTCATGAGAATCAGAACCAGAAAATACCAGAAAATAACCATTAAAGTATACTAATGTAAATGCAAAAACCCTTTAAATGTTTTATGGGAAAATCTTAGAACCGGATTATTCCAGTGCAGGGGATTTATAGATTATTTGGTTGCTATGTATGGACTGAAAAAGGTCGAGCAAACTCTGTACAGCTTTCTAACTATTAGGCAGCTGGTGTATCATTTCCAGTACTTGAGAGAAATAGGAACAGCCTTCGTGTGATAGGAGAATAGTGGGGCCTACACCCCAAAAACAATATACAATAAAATGACGTAGAAACTATCACTCAAGCACATTATACAGTAGGTAGTGACACCCCAACTATATTATATCTAGAGAGATAATTGCACCCCAGTACATTACATACAGTGTCTTGATAAGCATTGGGTTTGATCAGTCTAAGTACATTATAAAGGAAAATGCAGTTGACACCCACTGGTGTACCAAACACTTTACAAAGAGTGTGGCATAATATAAATTAAAAAATTAAATTAAAAATGCATGTCCCCTACAATTGAACTTGTTATATCATACTTCTTACAGCACCGGCGTGTAAATGGGTATAAAAAACAAATATAAAAACAATGGAGTGACATGATTTATACCTCATGCTAGTGGCCTCCATTGAAAACGTTAATATATTGATTACATTGAGATATAAGAATAAATATTGAAAATAATTTTTTAATACATTTTAAAGCATAAACCTCTCCCACCCTAACCCCCATAAAAATATTCCCCTCTAAAGAGCCAACCTGAAATATAACAGAGGGAATCCAATGTGACAGGCCACACTGAGGCCTTAGGCTCTTATAATATAACATACTTAGTCACATGAATATTTCAGATACAGTACACAATAAAATCACATTTTGGTTACAGTTAGTATATTTTTAAATATAATTAATATAAATGAACCTGGGTCATAATCACGTTCCATGCCCTTAGGCCCCAAAGTTTTGAAAGGTTTATGTATTACTTTTTTCACCTTTTTCTAGATTGAAGTCTGTTGCCTGCATGCCTAAGTAGAGGCACATCTTGAATTAAAAATTGTGGGATGCAATAGAATGCGTTAAAAATTACATTATATAATCCATATTAATATTTCTCAGACATCCATGTAGAATACATAAGAGGGGTTATTCATGACCACATTGGGGGGGGTGCAAGTGCAAGAGTTCTAAAGGGCACAGGAGCTTATGGCTTGCTATATAAGAGTTTATGCGTGTACTATACACATGTACCTTTAGGTTATCGACACCATAATGAAATGTATAGGATTAGTACCAGTGATGCCCCTTTTCTAAATATGAAATCCATTTTAAATGTAAGTTAGACGTACATGTATGGCTGCTGGGTTCTGATTTGGAGGGGTTCAACTTGATGGACTTTGTCATTTTTCAACCCGATTTAACTATATAACTATGTAACTTATAGTCCCCTGTTTCCAATAAATATGCAGTGCTGCACAGTTCAAAGAGAAAGACAGAAATGTAAATCTACTTCTCTAGCAGGCAGGTCTCGAAGATTTTATGGGGCAAATGTACTAACCTCCGAAAATTCACCAGCAACGGCTTCAGTCATAGCACAACACTTCGCCAGGTGTAGATTCACCACGACAACGCTAATTCACTAAAATCTGAGGTTGCGCTAGTGTTACTGCGCCGAGCAAAGCAAAATTGCGCTAGTGTTGCCTAATTTGCATACGGCAGGAAGTTAAAGTTCAATGGATGTATATGTTGCAGCAAATACATTACACTACGCAAGCCCGGGAAACCTTAAAAGAAAATTGAGTTGTTATATTGCCCTACACATGAGCCCAGTGTATAGTTTATGTGCCATATGCTAGGAAATGTAGGGGGGAAGCCGTTACCCCAAAAAATGTTTACACTCTTTTGCAGCCTATCACCCTGAAAAAATGAAAAGACGCATCTTAGTGAATTTGATAAGTTAGGTCCATTCGCCAGAGCGCAAATTCGGCAGGTGTTAGGGAGCGAAGTACAGCTAGAGCCTACAGGTATATCCTTCGCTAGCGAAGTTTCACAAGCGTTAGCCACTTCGCCCTTTAGTAAATTTGCTCCTATGTCCTATGTCATGTAAGAGGTCAAAATGAATTTATTTATCCGCATAATCATTTAACCGTAGATTAAAGACTTTAGGGTCATTTGATAAGACCTGTGACAAAATTGCTAGAACACTACGGGCTCAACAGAAAAAAGTGGACTAGGGGTAAGTTAAAAAACAAGATGTTAGTCAATAGAATTCATGTCACCCTGCTGGTCCTTACATGGAGTTGCAAGTGACACTTTATAGTGTGCCATTATTTGTAACATCTGACCCCTGTCTGAGGTTCAAAGAATTGCTCCTGATGCAACAAGCTGGGACATGGTACATTGTGAGCAAAACATACCACCTATTTTTGTTTCCTGTTCCCTGCCCCTTTATGAAACCAGCTCCATTTACAGTGGGACAGTCCAACATTATTTAACATTTCTACCAAATGTCTACCAAAGAGCAGTCTAGGCCTTCAAGGATTTCAAGGAAAAGCAATGAGTATTAGGGGAGATTTAAGAAAAGTTGTTATGCTAAGATATAAGATACTGTAGATATATTAATCATGTGAACATTCTAATGGGTTGATCATATGGAAGTTTAACATCCCTTCAACAGGTGCTGGATTAAATTATATCCAAATAAAGCATTGATTTATATGTTCTATGAGAAGTGGGATTATATTATTATTTGATTAGAGAAGGTTAAAAAGAGACAGCTAGACACAAAAGGGGCATATGCTGGCAATTAGGGATGCATTGAATCCACTATTTTGGATTCACGTCAAACCCCTGAATCCTTCTCGAAAGATTTGGACAAATACTGAACCAAATCCAAATTTGCATATGCAAATAAGAGGTCGGAAGGGGAAACCATTTTTTTACTTCCTTGTTTTGTGACAAATACGCAAATTAGGATTTGGATTCAGTTAGGCCGGACAGAAGGATTTGGCCGAATTCAAATCCTGCTGAAAAGGGACAATCCCGAACCACCCCCTCCCTACCCCTAATTTGCATATGCAAATTAAAATTTGGATTCGGTTTGGCTGGGCAGAAGGATTCGGCCAAATCCGAATTCTGCTAAAAAAAAAAGACCATATCCTGGCCGAATCCCAAACCAAATCTTAGATTCGGTGCATCCCTACTGGCAAATAGTGCAGGTAGAATGCTAACATTAGATTGGGGTATTTTTGCCCTAAATAGAAAATATACAAATAAAATATTGACATAGGAATATTTGGGCACTCAAAAACTTTTTGGGGCTGGAAGGCATCTTTGACTGGAATAAGATGAACCCTTCTCTAACGAAATAGTCATTGATGTAGTTATTCTAGAGCACATTCCCTCCCCTCATTATATTACACGGCAATATACTGTATATCACCAGGGAGACAAGGTATCAAGAGTTACCAACAGGTCTTTCACTATAGATCTCTGAGATCTCAACATTAGTCTAACCTCCAGTATATTAGCTGACTTCTCTGGCTTCTTTATGTGAGTCACTGGGTATATTCTTTGGTTTCTACAGTGTCATGACCACATTATGCTCACCTTGCTCCCAGTGACATCAAACCATGCCCTCTGGGGCACAAGGCCTTTTACTTCTGGTAAGGGATTATCAGACTGACATATGACTTGTAGGAAATGAAATGCCATGGGAATGTGAGAGGCATATATAGTGTTCCCTCAATGGTCGGCCACCTCTTGCCCTACAGCAAAGCTCTAGCAACCCCTTTTGGATGTCACTGCTGGTAGAAGTATAACAATATGGTATGCAGACCCAGGTATACAGATGAAGCCACTTGGATTTGTGAGTTAAATGCGTCATGACTCAGGGGTAATTGAAGAAACTGTGTTATCTTAAGTCATCTTAACTCATTTAATGCATTTAACCTTTTCATTAGCATACCAAAGCTCCATTGTTCACAATGGTGAATGCTTTAATTAGATGGGATGTTGTGACGCAGTTTTCTGTGTTAAATGAGATAAATGGGATATCTGTGTTTAGTTATTCTGTGTCAAACAGACAAACCAAAGTGGCTTCATCTGTATGTACAAAACACATTATATTGTCTACAGTTTGGGGAGAAAACTGGAAATAGCTTGTTGTGTCTCAATGTCAATAAATTTTAGTTACAACAGCTGAATTGGCAAATGTGGTTGCTCCAAGTTATCATGAAGTCTCTTTCTTCCCAGCAATCTGAACTGTAGCACTATCCACTTGAATCCATGCCCCATGAGATTCTCTCTGATTTGATCTGTTTATTTCCCCAAGTGTTATGACATTCCAAATCTCACTACGTCAAATTATATCACTCCCAATCTGGTTGCGGGACAATCACATATAACGTCCAGCTTCATGGGAAAAACACTCATAGACATTAAGTTCTTGTACCAAAAATGACTCTATGAGGGCTAGAAAAGAAGATTCACAATGTAAAGTATATCAAGATCAACAGTTCTTATTACAGTGCTATGTTGTTATGGTAAATTGCAATCAGACATATATATGAGATGGATATCTGATTAAAGTAAAATATCTCTCCAGCTCAAATATATAGCAAAGAAGATGCTATTAAATAAGAAGGTGAACTATTGGGTTCGGCAGTTTGGTGCCAAGCTTCTTTGTTGGCACTTACAAATCTGGTGAAGCATTAATAGACTCTTTGTTACTCATGCGAATAGGGCCGGATTTACATGGTGGGCGCCTCTCGACCCTCTGACGTTGGTCCCCCCTGTCACCTCCCCCTACTTTGTGCGCATGCACACATTTTCATCATCAGGTCAGGAGCACTGGGGACTGGCACACGGGAAATTTTTAAAAAACAATTGTATCTCATGATCCGCCACAGAGCTTCTGAGCCAAAGCGGGTGTGGTTGGGCTTCATGCAGCCCCCTAAAATCTTGCTGCCCTAGGCCCGGGCCTTGGTGGCCTCTCCACAAACCCGGGCCTGCATGCAAAGTATGCAAAGGAAAGAAGTTTTAAGTCTGAAGCATGTGTACCATATATATCACTTTTAGACAAGAGTGGTGGGGCTTAGGTGTTGAGTATTATCCATATGAAAATCATCTGAGAACTTAAATAATATGAAGAGAGAGAGAGGGGTCCTCGATGTGTAACTTACCAGTTATAGTATTTAGCATTATTTGCTAAATATATTAATTTCAAGAATAAAGGTCGATAGAGTAAATATCTAAAAAAATATATATATTGTCATGTGATGAAAGAGATGTAAAACCTATAGAATGAATGGTTCATTTTTTACAAATGAAGAATCTAATTGAAAGAAAATCAAACCTTAATCAGTGTCAGACATTTTTAATAATCAATAAAAATGAATCCAAAATAACTGACTAAACCAGTAGCAAATCCTTGCTCACACACATGTGCTCGCTTCCACAGAGCTCTGAGTATTTTGCATGCAGAAGATGTAAACAACTGTCAAAATCCAGTCCAGTCCAAACTTTAACAACCAAATCGGAACGCTGAGGTCTGAACAGTTGTATCCCGTGCTCAGTGTTACAGGTGTTGGCAGGAACTAATAAGGGAATGCAAATGTGTCTGAGTAGCATCCAGTCTCATGCTGCCCTAGACATGGGCCTTTGTGGCCTTTTCACAAATCCAGGCTTAAGGATTATTCCACAGGTTTAATCAGGCTGGATTTGTGGGCAGGCCACAAAGGTCAGGGCCAAGGGCAGCAAAAATCTGGGGGCCACATGTGAATTGGGGACTGGGCGGGAGAATTCAACAACTTGACAATTGTTTGAATCTCCCACCACCAGTCCACATTGCTAGCAATCTGCCCCAGCAGAAGTTGGGAATAGGTGAGGCAGTAGGGTGCAAGTGGGAGATGGGTCAGTGTGAGAGGGTGGTACGGGGGGGGAGTACCAGTAGTCTAGGGGTGCCTTGAGTTGAAATCCCACCCTGAGTTTAGTAACTCATAGCACACAATTACATATGTGTTTACAAATAGTAGACAAGTAAACACTACAGTACCTGCTGATTGGGTGCTTTTATACATGGAATGTTTCATTTTTTTTAAAGTATCTTTTTATTTGAGTTTTCAACAGAAAAAAGGGGAGGGGGACAGAAAGAAAAAAGGGAAAAAGCATACACATACAATAAACAATGGTTGTACAGTAGTCTGCAGCAATTACACCAAACATAACATTCCAGATATCAGTGGGTATGCAGGTCTATCACATAAGCCAGCAATAACATTATTGTTGTTGTTGGGGGGTAGGAGGCATTGAAATGTGGGGGTCATGTTCTGGGTGTACATCAAGCCATGGGGACCACACTTTCTCAAAATTAGTCGGACAGCCACGAGCCTCGTAGGTCAGTTTAATGAGGAGAAGTCCCTTATTAACTAGTGACAACCAGTGTTGCATAGTAGGGGGTTGGGGAGACATCCATCGCATCACTAGAGATTTCTTAGCATAATACAGAGCAGTCTTAATGAGAGTTCTAGATCTGGATAATGGGAGAAAGTCTTCTACTATACCCAACAGGCACACCTCAGGAGTAGCAGAACCAGGGAAGGCCAAGTATTCCTTTAAGTGGTCAACCACACTGATCCAGAACTGAGAGATCATATCACATTCCCAGACCAGGTGGTGGAAGGTAGCATCTGGCTGACGGCATTTGGGGCATCTGGCCTCAGGGGATCTGCCAAGTTTTTTTAGCTTAACTGGTGTAATATAAAGCTGATGGGTAAACTTAAATTGAATGAGCCGGTTCCTAGTTGATATAAGAAAACTATATAGTCCCTCAGTGGCCTGGACCCAGTCTTCCAAACCTAAAGTGGGGAGTTCCACTTGCCACTTCTGAAAGGCTTTAAGGAAAGGGTCTGGAGTACAGAGTAGCAACGCCTTATAAAGCCTAGAGACCAATTTAGCATCATTTCCATCCCAGAGAATGTTTTCTAAGCCTAGGGAAGAATACACCAGTTCAAGGGAGGAAAACTGTGTTTTGAAGGCCGCCCTAAGTTGGAGATACCTAAACCATTGAATCTCTTGTTGGCCCGTTTTCTCTTTAAGCTGTGCCATAGTGGGGAAGGCAGAGTCGACCAAAAGGTCTCCCAGGCTTCTAACCCATAGTTGGGGCCAATACTGAAGGTCCGGGATCACCTGTAGATGTGGAAGATTGGCATTTTTCCAGAGGGGCAAATGTGGAGATCTAAGAGGGAGTGACACCTTAAATAATTTGCAGACGAGGCCCCATGCATGGTGTGGAGTGGTAACAGTCATAGGTAGCCTATTATAGTCCCCTAACTTCCTATAAGGAATGTTTCGAAGTGCCTCAAGGGAACCTAATAACGTGCCCAAAATATACTATTAGGGTTATCTTCAGCAGGATGAAACCAAGAGTGGATATGTTATAGTTGCCCAGCAATATAGTATAAGTATAAATGAGGAAGTCCCAAACCGCCACTGTCTATAGGAGCCACTAAGACCTTCCAAGAAAGTCTGGGTGGTTTATTGTCCCATAAAAAGGGAATAAGCAAAGAGGTGACTTTCTGGAAGAAAAGGGGTGAAATCTTCACTGGCGAGTTTAATAGTACATATTAAAATTTCGGTAGGTATATCATCTTATAAATATTCACCCGTCCCCAGAGTGTGATGGGTAGTTTAGACCATGTTGTGAGGGCCTGCTTAAAACGGACCAAAATTGGGTCTAGGTTATTCATTGGGAAGGAGGTGAAATCCCTACTAATGGTGATGCTGAGGTATTTAAATTGGGGTACACAGCGCAATCCCTGAATAGTAGCAGTTTGCACTGGAAGCGGGTCTAGGGGCATAATCACAGATTTTTCTCTATTAATAGTCAGACCAGAAAAGGTACTAAAGTCATCCAGTATTTGCACGGCTACAGATAGCGATTGGTTGGGATCTGCGAGAAAGAGAAGGAGGTCATCGGCATATAGGGCCAGTTTTTCTTCAGTCAGAATCCCTGCACCATGATTGTTTGACAGAGTTTAAGGGCTAGAGGCTCAACAGCCAGAGGCTCAATAGTAAGGGAGAAAGAGGGCAGCCCTGACGAGTACCCCGTGATAAAGGGAAGGATTTAGAATTTATATTATTGACCCTAATTTGGGCAGAGGGGGCCTTGTATAGCAGTTGGACCCATTTAATAAAGTTAGGACCAAACCCAAATTTGTGCATAACAGCCCAAAGGTATTGCCATTCAATTCGAACGCCTTTTGCTGAATCGATGGATACAATTACTCTGGAGCCTACATTATCATGGTTACGTTGGAGATGTGTATGGAGCCGCCTGAGATTAATAGCAGTCGATTTGTGGGGCATAAAGCCCGATTGATCGGGGTGAATTATAGCAGTGATCACTTTCGCTAGGCGGGTGGCCAGTAGCTTGGCAAGGATTTTAGTATCGGTATTTATCAGCGAAATAGGGCGATAGGAGTCCCATTTCTCAGGGTCCTTCCTGTCTTTGTGAATTAATATTATAAAGGTAGAATAGAAGGAGGATGGTAGGGAGCCCAATTCCATTGCATCCGCTATAGTTGTACCCAAATTAGTAAGGAGGGTATTACCTTGAGCTTTATACCAGGCAGGGGGAAGACCATCAGGTCCTGGGGTTTTACCAGAGGATAGTCCCATTAGTGCTTCTTGCACCTCTAAGTTAGTGATAGGGCTATCTAGAAAAGCTGATTCCTGTGGTGTGAGGGCAGGAAAATCAATCAATGAAAGTAACTGTTCAACTTGCTGTGGAGTAGCAGTAGTACGTGAGGTATATAAAGCAGAATAGTAATCACCCATTGTATCTGCAATGTCAGTTGGATTGGTAATAATCTCTCCCATGGGGCCCAAAAGTCAGGGAATTACTGTAGGGGAGTGGGTTGGTTGAGACAGATAAGCCAATAGCTTCCCGGCTTTATCAGCTTGTTCAAACACCCGTTGACCGGAGCACAACAACTTTTTACGTGTAAGACTGGTTTGCACTAGTTCCAGGGCCCGCTGACTCTGTTGGACTAAGGCATAACTCTCAGGAGTAGTATTTACAATATAATCAGCCTCAGCCTGGGCACAGGTTTCAGCTGCCTCTTCCACCACTTTTTTGACAATACGTCTAGCTAGTGAGATGCTGTTGATAAGCACACCCCGGGCAACCACCTTAGAAGCGTCCCAAAGTGTACCAGTGGGGGCAGATCCACTATTATGATCCCAATAATCCTGATATCCTTGTTGGCTCTGAGCCAGCACTTGTGGGCTGAGGCGCCAGCAATTATGTGTTTTTGCAGACATTTCCCTAAATGTTAGTATTAGGGGAGAGTGATCTGAAAAGGAACGTTGCATGTATTCCACTGATTGAATATATTGTGTAAAGTCAAGATTGCATAGTGCTAAGTCTATACGGGAGAAGGTCTTATGTGTTGCTGAATGGCAGGAGTATTGCAATGTCTCGGGGTGTTTCCACCTCCATAGTTCTAGGAAGCCAATATCCTGGACCCAGTCTCGAAAAACTGTGGAGTGGTCAGTAATGTGTCCTAACCGATCTCTTTCCCCATCTAGCGTGGCATTGAAATCACCAATTAAGCAAAGGGGTAGTAGTGGGAAGGAGGTAAGTGCCGAGAAGATATGTTCCAAAAGGGATAAAGAGAAAGGGGGAGGCATATATACATTTACCAACAGCATTTCCTGATACAATATTTTACAATGCACAATAATATACCTTCCATAGTAATCAGTCCATATAGAGAGCAATTCAAAGGGAAAGTTCTTTATAACCAAGATGGAGACTCCTCTGGAGTAAACAGAATTCATTGCGTGATAGGTATGAGCCACCCATTGTTTTTTTAAGAGCCAATAATTTTTGACCGACTAAGTGGGTCTCCTGTAGAAACAAGACTGAGGGTTTAAATCGATTAACATAATCAAACAGGGCAGCACGTTTGAATTGAGACCCCTGACATTCCAGGATATTAAGGTGGGATGTCCCATGGTATAGACATAGTAATCTGACTCCAAGATACCGAGTTAAGGTCCTTAGACCAGAAAAGTTGCGCCGTTAGCGCCTGCGGGTGATACGGTGCATACTAATAGCAGACTAACAGTACAAAGCAAAAGAACTACAGCGGTCAGTGCAAGCATCAACCTGTTTGTGCCCTGTCTACCCCCCAAACTTGGGTAGACCTGTACCCCTAACATGAGAGAAACAAACCGTTAAACTTTTAGCAGGGTGAGGTAGTGGCGGTCTGAGGTAGTGCTGACGCCAAGGCAGCTTCCCTGCGACATTCGGAAGGCAAGAGGAGATAAAGTCACTTGGTAGAGAACATATCAACAGACTGGTAAAGCAGAGCCCCACCAGGAGAAGGCGTTATGGGGAAAGTTCTTTCCGTGGATCCATAAGTTATTAGTCTATCAACAGGACTGGCAAGTTACAGTTCAGTATGAGCTAATACTCAAAGGCAAATACTCGGGGCAAATGCGGATAACTAGGGCTGCAGGGCCGAGAGAAAAACAAACAGAGTACATGGAAGCGGGGCCCCATGTTGCTTACCCCGGCAAGGCATGTCAAGCTGGATCTTCGTCTGGTTCCCTGGGCGCTGGCTCCCCCTTACATCGAGCCATCAATCCGCTTCCGTCGGGGTGGTAAAAAAATGGGTAGCATTGTCTGCGATGACCCGGAGCTTAGCTGGAAACATCATCGAGTAGGGGAGGCCCTCTGAGCCGAGGCGTCGTTTAACTCCAAGGAACGTAGCTCTTTGCCGTTGTATTGCAATGGAGTAGTCCGGGAAGAGAGAGATCCATTGTGGGTCAGTTGGCCTTTGGTCCTCGAAGCAGAGAGCGTAGCATCTCGGTCTCTATAGTTTAAGAACCGCATTATGAGTGGTCTAGGTGGGGCCCCAGGTGGTAGCGGCCTAGTAGGGACCCTGTGGGCGCGTTCAATGGTCAAGAGTGGCGAGAAGGCATCAGGGCCGAATGTAGCTTTCAGCCAGTCCTCTAGAAAGCGTTCAGGAGTTTTCCCTTCTGTCCCCTCCGGCAGCCCAATCATCCGCACGTTGTTGCGGCGTAGTCGGTTCTCCAAGTCATCGGCCTTATCAGCCACATCAGATAACTGCTTTTGGACTCGGGCTAGGCCTGCAGGGATAGGTACGGTGACGTCCTCAAGGTGAGAGACACGGTGTTTCACTTCAGTATTGCGCTTTCGCAATTTCTGTAAGTCTTGGCATGAGCGATATGTCGACAGTTATGGTGTCGAGTTGCGCAGTGGTGGATGCATGTGCTGCCTGTATCGCCCCAAGGAGTTCTTTGTTGGTGGGGTCAGGAGCCTCGTTCAGGGCCGCCCAATGGCAAGGGTGCGGCATGGTCTGAGTCAGGGCTTGACTCTGGCACCTGCTGCGAGGGATGCAAAAAGCGATACAGCTTGTTAGTTGGAGGTTTCGGACCATACTTGCCCATTGCCTCAAAGGTGTAGCGACCAAGTGGTGGTTCTGGTTGCCTAATAAATTTGCACATTGCACACTTCACTTTTGGTCATAAATGAGCTTTATGATTTCATAACAAGCAGTCATAAGAACTTTCTTTTTAAATCAAAGCAATCAATAAGGAATTAGCTGAGTTTGGGCAGGTGAATAATGATATCAAACATTGGATATATGCAGTGGGATTTCATGTATAGATTGTGGTGCTGGATTCTACTAACCCACCTGCCAAGGTTATGCTGACATTATGGGAAAAGTGCATGAGAATTTGCACGTTGCACACTTCACTTTGAACCACTGGCATCTAGATCAACAATAAAAGTGAAAGAAGCAACTTTGGATGCAACTACCTGGTGTTTGTTCACACAAAGGGGCAGATTCACTAAAGGGTGAAGTGGCTGTCACCAGAAATCCAATCCACAGGGACATCACCAATTTATTAACAGATGCAGATGTCATTTCACTATCAAAAGAGAGTCCCTAGTGTTCATTCGCACTCAATCGCCAGGCGACTTTTCCCTCTGACGAATGGTCATTGCTCCAAAAATTTGCTATATTGCAGATTTTACTGAACGTTACCTCTTTTGCCAGATTCTCCTTCACCACCTTAGACCAGGCGAACTGCTGAAATGAAGCTACATCTTCCTCAATCTTATGTTAGTGACATCATATCCTGTACGCCGGGAAGTCACAAAAATTGTAAAAAACGCTGGTGACTTTTTTTTAAAGTGGGATTCAAAAGTCCGAACTATTAAAACTTTATGTGTGAACATTATTTTAACACATTTGAGGGGCCTGCCACATATATTTTAGGGTGGGCTCGTGTCTAGGGCATTAGAGGAACTTTTTTGTCTTTATTAAGCTCCCTTGGACATTTGTAATAAAATGTGGCAACTTCAAGCATTTCCACCAACACCTCATAAAACATGTATATTACTTTTGTGCACCTCCCCTATTCAAATTGACCTAAGCGTAAGGCTACTAGCAAAGATTCACTAGCCACAAGCGAAGGCTAGAAAACCTTCGCTATGAAATACTCGCACTGAAGAAGTTTCGCTAGCGAAAAGTCACCAGTGTTCTGTGCCTAGGACATAACTTAGTATTTTAGTGAATTAGGGTAATGGTGTGGTGCAAAGCAGTCACTGGCGACAATTCGCCCTTTAGTCACTTTGCCCGAAAGACTGTCTCATCTTTGTTGTGAGCCCTACAGATGAGCCTTCATTAAAAGTCACCTTTGTATTGCTAAATAAACCCTTCCTGCAAAGTCTATGCAGTATAAGAACAAAAGCACCTGAAAAAAATAGCTCATAAATAACTCTGATCCCTTAAAATAAAAAAGTCTGCTAAAACATTGACATGTGAATGGGTATTATATGATTGTTCTTTTTTTTTCTTCTTCTTAAACTCCAGGACCTGGGATATTTTCTTTCTTTTTCTTTCTTTCTTTCTTTCTTTCTTTCTTTCTTTCTTTCTTTCTTTCTTTCTTTCTTTCTTTCTTTCTTTCTTTCTTTCTTTCTTTCTTTCTTTCTTTCTTTCTTATATACTGTGTGATCTGTTTTATGCAATATATTTTTTATAGAGACCTACACTATTGGGGGTTATAATTTTTATTTAATGTAAAGGATATAAGGTAATGTAACTTCTAAGCAAGAAAGGAGACAGGTGAGTGATTCATTGATGGGTCTAAAATTCCATTGAATGCCCAAAATAAGAAATATAGTTATATATTTTTAAACAAGAAGTAATCATTCATCAAAATGGTGGAGGATTTGCATAACTTGCAACTGTATGTTTCTGTGTTAAACTGTGCAAAACACAAATTAATCCATGGAACTTGTGATAATTGAATTCTTTACCCTTCTTAATGCATTTTTAATCTCTCCATTTCTTAGACTATAGATTATGGGATTTAATAAAGGTGAAACCACTGCATACACAACAGCCACCACCAAGTCTGCATCAAAATATGTTGAGTGTGGGCGCAAATAAGCAAAGCACAGAGTTCCATAAAAAAGACAAACCACTGTGAGGTGGGAGGTACAGGTTGAGAAAGCTTTAAGTGTTGTATTTTTTGTCCTTATCCTGTGAACTGTGTAGTAAATGTAAGCATATGGCAAGAGTGTTATGAAGAAAGCAATGGATGTAAATAAACCTCCCAACAGAAATAGTAGTAGGATGTTAGGGAATGTATCTGTACATGAAAGAGTCAACAACTGGGGAAGGTCACAAAAAAAATTATGGATGGTATTTGGGCCACAAAATGTCAACCTCAGTGTGAATAGAATGTGTACTAAAGAGTAGCTTGATCCTAAAGCCCATATCAAATTGATGAGCTGAACACATCTTCTCCAACTCATGATTTGTATATATTGCAGAGGCTGACAAACGGCAACATATCTGTCATAGGACATCACAACCAGCAGGAAGCATTCACAGGTAACAAAACACAAGAAGAAAAAAGCTTGAGTCAAGCAAGATCCATAGGATATGATTTTTTTCTTAGAGTAGAACTCCAAGAGCATTCGTGGACCAGTGACTTGAGAATAGCAGATGTCCACGAAGGCCAGGTTTCCAAGAAAAAAGTACATTGGGGTGTGGAGATGGTTATTTGTGAGAATGAGGACCAGGATCAACAGATTCCCATTCAGGGTCAACAAATAAGTAAGGAGAAACAAAGGGAAGAGCTGGTGTGCAAACTTCGAAAGGTGAGATAATCCAAGCAGTGTGAATTCAGTTACAATTGTTTGATTGTCCATTGGAAGCATTTCTTGATTGACTTTTTGATATTAGCATGAATCTACAATAATAGTAAGCATGTGACTATGACTTGATGGACAGAAATATTGCAGTTTTAGTGGGTATTATGCCTTATAATATAAGAAGCATAATCAGCATTACCTGACCTGTATAACTCATTCTGCAGCCTTGTGCTTTTATATGACCACAAAAGTTGTAAACACATTAATTCCAATTAGAGAAACATAGTATAACTTTTGAATGATTAGAATAAAAAATAAATATCTCACTAAATCTTTTTTTATGCATCCTTCCATGCACTTTACATTATTTTCATGTAAGTTTAGACATTGTATATTAAATTTACCTTGTATTTAGCTTTTTTATAACTCATCAAGCAAAGATTCTAGAGGCTGCAGAGATGCATGTGGTTCATAAAGGATCTGTGACCATTGTGATAGAAAAAAAAGGACCTGGATTAATAGCAAATAATTTCATTCCAGTTAATTAAGTCAGAATTTATGATCTGGAGATGTAATAACATGGTGCACAATGGTGAGCCTATAAGTCTTGAAATAAAAAGAAAAAGTTTGACCCAACTGAATCAGGCATTTGTACCAGTATGAGGGCCTCTGTAATGTGACCTTTAATTCAACAGTGATTTTTTTCAATGAGGCTTGGGTGTTTGCTAATGAAATGTAAAATTGTATGAAAACTTCCAATTAGGAGTAGGATCACCCACATGAAACGTAGCTGTTATATTAACTGGCAATGATGATTAATTTCCAGTATAAGGACCTATAGTGACTCTATCCAAGAGACACTTATAAAACACTGTAGCTGAATAACCCATGGGACTTGTTAAGCAAAGAACATAGAGGACACATAATGTTTCTTCTGAGCATTGTGATCATGCACCAAGGCTGTCGGATCTCTCTCAAAATTAATAGTTCAGGGAATAAATTATCATTTCAATCTTCCAAAATCTTTTCAAAGGAAAGTTAAATCAGAACTTAAACATCCTGAAGCCCTGACTTAACAATAGACCCCTTGGCTTCTTTAATTAAAAAAAGGTTGAAGGAGCAATGTTGTACCTGAAACCATTTCCACGGGTGTTGTAAACCACAACTACCAATCAGAAGGTTGTTTACAAATAGTAGACAAGTAAATGGCAGTGCTGATTAGTTGCTGTAGTTATTAGAAATGGAGCTTTTTGTACCAGAGATATTATCATATCGCTATACAGATGACAAGGCTGGAAGGTGGCAGAATTAAATATATTCTCTTATGTAACTAGAATGACTGGCATATTTGAAAATATAACATGCATCAAACATTTTTTCACTTCATTGGGATATATGGAGATTTTCTCAAGATCCTATTTTAATAATGTGAGGCCCATTTAATAAAGGTAGAATTTTAGTGGCATTAGAGCTTGTTGAAAACGCTAATTTTCTCTAGAAACCACAAATGCAATGAAAGTTATAAAAAGATCTGAATAAAAAATGTACAAATGGTAAAATATCAGAGTGAGCTGAAAAAATACGAAAAAAAATATCCAAAATACTTTACAAGTCTGAATGGTTAAAAAAACTCTCCAATATGATCAGAACAGCTCCCATTAACTTCCATTGGACCTCAACTGCTTTTACGTGGAGAAGTAATAAGTTTTATGTGTTTTTAACACTTAGGGGGCCCATTTACTTAGCTCAAGTGAAGGAATAGAGGAAAAAAACTTTGAATTTCGAAAAAAATGTTTTGGCTACTTCGACCATCGAATGGGCTACTTCGACTTTGAATAGAACGATTCGAACTAAAAATCATTTGACTATTCGACCATTCGATAGTCGAAGTACTGTCGCTCTAAGAAAAAACTTTGACCCCCACCTAAAAGCTACCAAAGTCAATGTTAGCCTATGTGGAAGGTCCCTATAGGCTTTTCTAGCTTTTTTGGGTCGAACAAAAATCGTTAGATCGATGGATTAAAATGCTTCGAATCAAACACATTTTTCATTCGATCGAACAAATAGCGCCAAATCCTTCGACTTCGATATTTGAAGTCGAAGGATTTAACTCTGACAGTCGAATATCGAGGGTTAATTAACCCTCGATATTCTACCTTAAGTAAATTTGCCCCTTAATAAATATCAATTTGTTTATAGTTTTATAGATAAAAAAAAAACACATTTGTGAAAAAAAAATGAGAATCCAATGTTTGTAAATAGGGCCAACAGTTTTGTCTAAAGTCCTAACAACAAAATAATAATATATGCTTACATTTGTGTCCAGTATGACTGGATTTCCTGGCACTTAGTAACACATGACTGATATAAAGTGTGAGTAACATAAGAAATTCCGTCTATAGTTGAAGTCATAAAACCAGTTCAGTAACCCAACACTGAAGTCCGATGCTTGGTTTCATTACAGAATGCACAAACGTCTTATTGGTTGCTGAGTTTAACTGGAGAGAGAATTCCACAGCTAAAAAAAAAAACAAAAAAATTTGGTAATCGAAATTGTGTATATTTGACCTCTTAAAAGGAAACTGATATTATATTCATAGTTACATAGTTACATAGTTAAATTGGGTTGAAAAAAGACAAAGTCCATCAAGTTCAACCCCTCCAAATGAAAACCCAGCATCCATACATACACCCCTCTACTTTTAATTAAATTCTATATACAGATGAAGCCACTTGGATTTGTGAGTTAAATGCGTCATGACTCAGGGGTAATTGAAGAAACTGTGTTATCTTAAGTCATCTTAACTCATTTAATGCATTTAACCTTTTCATTAGCATACCAAAGCTCCATTGTTCACAATGGTGAATGCTTTAATTAGATGGGATGTTGTGATGCAGTTTTCTGTGTTAAATGAGATAAATGGGATATCTGTGTTTAGTTATTCTGTGTCAAACAGACAAACCAAAGTGGCTGCATCTGTACCCATACTAACTATAGAGCTTAGTATCACAATAGCCTTTGATATAATGTCTGTCCAAAAAATCATCCAAGCCATTCTTAAAGGCATTAACTGAATCAGCCATCACAACATCACCCGGCAGTGCATTCCACAACCTCACTGTCCTGACTGTGAAGAACCCCCTACGTTGCTTCAAATGAAAGTTCTTTTCTTCTAGTCTAAACGGGTGGCCTCTGGTACGGTGATCCACTTTATGGGTAAAAAGGTCCCCTGCCATTTGTCTATAATGTCCTCTAATGTACTTGTAAAGTGTAATCATGTCCCCTCGCAAGCGCCTTTTTTCCAGAGAAAACAACCCCAACCTTGACAGTCTACCCTCATAATTTAAGTCTTCCGTCCCTCTAACCAATTTAGTTGCACTTAGTCTCTGCACTCTCTCCAGCTCATTTATATCCCTCTTAAGGACTGGATTCCAAAACTGCACTGCATACTCCAGATGAGGCCTCACCAGGGACCTATAAAGAGGCATAATTATGTTTTCATCCCTTGAGTTAATGCCCTTTTTTATGCAAGACAGAACTTTATTTGCTTTAGTAGCCACAGAATGACACTGCCCAGAATTAGACAACGTGTTATCTACAAAGACCCCTAGATCCTTCTCATTTAAGGAAACTCCCAATACACTGCCATTTAGTGTATAACTTGCATTTATATTATTTTTGCCAAAGTGCATAACCTTGCATTTATCAACATTGAACCTCATTTTCCAGTTTTCTGCCCAGTTTTCCAGTTTAGACAAATCACTCTGCAAAGTGGCAGCATCCTGCATGGAACCTATAGTTCTGCACAATTTAGTATCATCTGCAAAAATAGAAACAGTACTTTCAATGCCCACCTCCAGGTCATTAATAAACAAGTTGAAAAGCAAGGGACCTAGTACAGAGCCCTGCGGTACTCCACTAACAACATTGGTCCAATTAGAAAATGTTCCATTTACCACCACTCTTTGTAGTCTATCTTTTAGCCAGTTCTCTATCCAAGTACAAATACTATGTTCCAGGCCAACATTCCTTAATTTAACCAGTAACCTTTTGTGTGGCACTGTATCAAATGCTTTAGCAAAATCTAAGTAAATCACATCCACTGCCATCCCAGAATCGAGGTGTCTACTTACATTCTCATAAAAAGAAATTAAGTTAGTCTGGCAAGATCTATTACGCATAAAACCATGCTGGCACAAACTCATAGTATTATGATTTGCTATGAAGTCCAGTATCTTATCCTTTATTAACCCTTCGAAAAGCTTTCCTACCACTGACGTCAGACTAACTGGCCTATAGTTTTGAGGCTGAGAACGGGATCCTTTTTTGAATAGAGGCACCACATTAGCAATTCGCCAGTCTCTCGGCACTATGCCAGATCTCAATGAATCCTGAAAAATTAAGTAAAGAGGTTTGGCAATCACAGAGCTAAGCTCGCTAATTACCCTGGGATGAATACCATCTGGCCCTGGACCTTTGTTAATCTTAACATGTTCTAGTCTCTTTTGAATTTCATCATGTGTGAACCATGCATCATTAGTTGTATTACTAGAATTGGGACTGTTAAGAAGGAAACCTTCACTTACTGATTCCTCATTTGTGTAGACAGATGAAAAATATGAATTCAGAATCTGCGCTTTTAATTTGTTTTCATCAACCAGCTGACCCCCCTCTGATAGTAAGGGACCCACCCCTTCCTGCTTCATTTTTTTACTATTAACATATTTAAAAAATAATTTTGGATTTTTTTTACTGCTTACTGCAATATCCTTTTCTATAGCAATTTTAGCTTGCCTTATAGCTTCTTTGCATGATTTATTGGCCTCCTTGTACCTTATAAATGATTCGGCTGTACCAGCTAACTTGAAAGTTTTAAAAGCACGTCTTTTCTTACCCACCTCAACACCAACGCTTCTATTGAACCAAAAAGGTTTTGCTTTGCAACGACGTTCCTTGCTTACAAGTATAATATACTGACAAGTATATTTATTAAGCAGCATTTTAAAGACTTCCCATTTTTGTTCTGTGTTTAACCCTGAGAAAAGCATTTCCCACTTAATATGTTGCAGAGATGCCCTTATACTGTCAAAGTTTGCACGTCTGAAATTTAGTGTTTTAGTTACTCCCTTATAGAATTGCTTCTGCAACAGAATCTCAAAGGAGACCATGTTATGATCACTATTCCCTAAATGCCCCTCACCCACACAAATGTTAGAGATGAGTTCAGTATTGTTGGTTATTACAAGGTCCAAAAGAGAGTTATTCCTAGTAGGTTCTTGAACGAGCTGGAATAAAAAGTTGTCATTCAGCATATTTACAAACCTACTAGCTTTTTCTGTCTTAGCAACCCCATTACCCCAGTCAATGTCTGGATAATTGAAGTCACCCATAGCAACAACTTGACCCAGCTGTGAAGCCGCTTGTATCTGCAAGAGTAGCTGGGCTTCATACTCGACACTTATACGAGGTGGTTTATAACATACACCAATGATAATTCTTTTTGATACCTTTTGCCCAGTCGAAATCTCTACCCAGAGTGATTCTACACCCTCACCAGTGCCAGCTATTTTTATTTCTTTAGCGCATGGCTTTAATTCAGGCTTTACATACAAACACACTCCTCCACCCTTTTTAATCCCTCTATCCCTCCTAAAAAGGGTGTAACCATTTAAATTCACAATCCAGTCACATGTTTCATCCCACCAGGTCTCAGTGATACCAATTATATCATAATTTTTAGAGCATGCAATTAATTCCAGGTCTCCCATTTTACCTGACAAACTCCGTGCATTTGCAGCATACAGCGGAGGTTATTACTTTTACTTTTGAAATGTGCATTACTTGGTAAAGAATTATACGTTAAGTTAGTATTATTCTGTTTTCCTTGTAACAGAGGGACCTCCTTAGCTGGTAAACTGTATGCCCCCCTCACTCCTCATGATGTGATTTTACTGTTATGTTACATTCAATTACATTCCTTTCAAAGTTTTATTTTGAAATTATTTTAGATTTTCTTTAAAGCAGTGGTTCACGTTTAAGTTAACTTAAACTTAGCATGTATTACTTAGAATGTATTAGAATGGCAAATTCTCAAAACTTCTCAATTAGCCTTCATTAGTTATTTTTTATAGTTTTTGAATTATTTGCCTTCTTTTTCTGACTCTTTCCAGCTTTCCAATGGGGGCACTGACACCATATGCTAAACAAATGCTCTGTAAGGCTACAAAAGTATTGTTATTGCTACTTATTCCGTGTCTTTCTATCCAGGCCTAGCCTATTCATATTTCAGTCTCTTATTCAAATAAATGCACGGTTGTAGGGTACTTTGGACCCTAGCAACCATATTGCTGAAACTGCAAACTGGAGAGCTGTTGAACAAAAAGCTAAATATCTCAATAACCCCACATACTAATAAATGAAAACCAACTTCAAATTGTCTCAGAATATCACTCTCTGCATCATACTAAAAGTTAATTTAAGGGTGGTGCGTAGGCAGCCATCTTCATTTGTTATGCAACACAGCACAATGCAAGTTCTTTCAGGTAGCTACTGTCAAAGCTTTTCAATTTTTATCTCTCTGTTGTTAAGGACAGATCATTTCTGTCTCTTGTTTTGCCATTCTCTGTCTTCTCTTTACTCTCTGTGTGTACCATACTCTGCCTGTCATGTACTCCAAGTGTGTGTCTTACTCTGCCTGCCCTATGCTCCTTATGTGTGCCATACTCTGCTTGCTCTATGCTCCCTGTGTGTGCCATACTCTACATACCCTATGCTACCTGTGTGTGCCATACTCTGCCTGCCCTATGCTTCGTGTGTACCATACTCTGTATGACCTATGCTCCCTATGTGTGCCATACTCTGCCTGCCCTATGCTCCTGTGTGTGCCATACTCTGCCTGCCCTATGCTCCTGTGTGTGCCATACTCTGCCTGCCCTATGCTCCTGTGTGTGCCATACTCTGCCTGCCCTATGCTCCTGTGTGTGTCATACTCTGCCTGCCCTATGCTCCTATGTGTGCCATACTCTGCCTGCTATATGCTCCCTGTGTGTATCATACTTTGCCTGCTCTTTGCACCCTGTGTTTGCCATACTCTGCCTGTGCTATGATCCCTATGGAACATAAATCTGCTATTTGTTCTGGGGGTTTGTTATCACTTGAAAATAATTGTTGGTCGTCCCTAAGGTGTTTAATCCTTTGTTAGGGGGTGCTGAATTACAGCAAATACAAAAGGGTTTTTTGGGAGCACTCACATTGCTAAGTAGAAATGTATATACGTATAAGGGAAGTGCTACTGACATAACCAAGAAATGTATATAAGTATAAGGCTCATACACCTCAGCAACCTCTTCTCCTCTGCCTCGCCATTCTGTCAATCCCTGCACTGGCTTCTGTTACCTTTCAGAATCAAATTCAAATCAATGACACTGACTTTCAAAGCACTTCATAACTCTGCCCCACCCTACATCTCTGAACTCATCTCTATATACTCACCCAACCGCTTACTACGCTCCTCTATTGACCTGCTACTCAACTCTTCTCTCATTACCTCCTCACATGCTCGCATTCAAGACTTTGCAAGGGTTGAACCCCTCCTCTGGAACGCTCTCCCACGGTCTGTCCGACTTTCTCCCAACCTTTCTGCTTTCAAGAAATCTCTAAAAACGCACTTCTTTCGAGAAGCCTACCCTCACTCTGCTTAGCTACCAAATGCAACACCACATACAGTACCACATTTCTCACCCACTTAATTTGATCTTGCCCACTCCCACACCTTGTGTATTACTCCCTTCCCTTTAGACTGTATGCCTATGCATAGGGCCTTCCTCACCTGTTTGTACCTGTATTGATTGTGATGTTTGTTACTCCATATGTTCTATGTATGTAATTCATGTGATGTAGTTGTATAAACACATTTACTTTACAGTGCTACACAATATGTTGGCGCTATAAATACATGTTAATAATAATAATAATAATAAAATTAGGGGTGAGGAGGGAAATCGGTTGACTCTTTGTCATAAAACAAGGAAGTAAAGAATGTTTTCCCTTCCCACCCCTAAGTTGCATATGCAAACTAGTATTCGGTTTGTTATTCTGCCAAATCTTATGCAAAGGATTTGGGGGTTCGGCTGAATTTAAAATAGTGGAATTGGTGTAACCCTAACTAATAATAATGAAAAACTTTAAAACCTCTAAAAGTTTGATAACAATCACTAGTGAACAGAAAATCAGAAAACCCCTAAAAGTCATAATTGGTCCAATAGGATCAGTGCAGCTGTCATTAAATATTATGGGACCTCAACAGCTTTTATCTGGCAGTTTGATATTAGAGTTTTTCATGTTTTTTACACTTAATAAATCTTACATTTTTAAAGGTTTAAATAAAATACAGGAAAACCACAATTTTTTAGAGATTTGTGAAAAAAATTGAATGTAAGTAAATAGGCCCCTTAGAGTTCACTCTCCCAGTAATTCGATGGAGACAGTTCCAAGTGCTATAGAAGTTATATAGGCTTATACTGTCTAATGGCCTAATTGTCCCACTATTGCCTGAGCCTACCAGGTGATACTCTGGTGCTTTGGCAGGCCAGTCTGGCATTGATGTGCTCTCATGTTGTTTCTTCAGATAAGGCAGTGAAAGTTCCAAGGCATATTTTGAGGTTTATGAGAGAACCCAGAACAGCACAAGCAACAATTGGCATCCACTAACAATAAAGGACAGGAGATTTTATGCTTAAATTTCTGTGGAACTATCAAGAAAGTTGGAAATGAGTATTGTATTGATGGGTTTCAACATGGCCCAAATGCTCATCTAGCAACTGAAGAGTTTGGTAATTCAACTCCCAGGTAATTACCGCATCTGGACACACAGATAATGCTCAAACTCCGAAGATAAGATTTATCAAAAGGTGCATCAAACTGCGAAAGTAATCACATAGGTCCGGACAGTTGCTCGGCGCTCTTTACACTGTGTTATACAATTTCATACTAAGATCAAAACATCATCAACATTTTTGATTATGTATAATATTTGATTCAATTTCATAGGTTAGCACATCACATATTTAATTATTGCTTTTTTCTCATTGGGGTTTTTATACAGACATTATACAGAGAGAATTTAAAAAAACAAGAAATTGCAGACTTATACTATCCTTGAGACACTGAACTGTTTTCATTAATTGTGTTTCCATGTCCTTTATAGTTTCATGGCTTCTTGATAAGAACCGCATAAAGCAGCAAACGCTTTCTGTTAGTATTTTCCAAATTAATGCAATATCACAATTCAGCAGTATTAAGATTTAACTCTATAAAAGCAAAGCAAAAGCAGCTTGACACAACAAAATAAGAAATACAATTATGCCTAATGAACCACTAATAGTTGATCAAAAGAATGTTATGGGAAAGTTAAAAATGGTGTACTTAAATTGTTTGACTTTACTCATGTTATTGACTACACATGTATAGGCTTATTTATCAAAAAACAAGATTGTGAGGTATTAGAGGTGTTTTCTACTTTTAATTAAAACAATTTAAAAAAAGCTTGAATGCTTGCTTATTTATTAAAAAATCTGAAAATAAAAAACTAGATTGAATGACAATCGTAGAAAAAAACTTGAAAACCTTTTATTTGTGAGTTCACAAGCTTAAAAAATGTCAATCTCAAATGAAAAGAAAAATGGTTTGAATTTTGCTTAGAACAACTGCCATTGACGTCTACGTGAACTCGTAAGCTTTTAGATGCAAAGTTCTACATTCCAGTTTTTGTGCCTAATAAATACCAAACATGAGCTTTTGAAATTTTAATTCAAATTTGTGCAAATTTAAACTGTGTCAAAAATTCCAATTCGAACATTCATAAATCAGCCCCTTATTATAGCTATAGCAGAGATTCAAGGTAATGGGAGAGTGGCCCTGATTCCAGTAAAACTAAACCAAGTTCCAGCAGGTGAAACTTTTTAACCAATATCATATACTTTAAATCAACATATCCTTATGCATTATCAGGTCACACATATACCGTGGTATGTTATTTTAATAGATGTAAGATGTTATTTGCAAATACATGTATAGGATCCCTTATCCGGAAACCAGATATCCAGAAAGCTACGAATTACGGAATGGCTCCCATAGACTCCATTTTATCCATATTTTTAAAAATGATTTCCTTTTTCTGTGTAATAATAAAACAGTAGCTTGTACTTGATCCCAGCTATGATATAATTAATCCTTATTGGAAGCAAAACTATTGGGTTTATTTAATGTTTAAATTAATTTCTAGTAGACTTAAGGCACGAAGACCCAAATTACGGAAATATCTGTTATCCAGAAAACCCCAGGTCCCGGGCATTCTGGATAACAGGTCCCATACCTGTAGTAGTAAAGTATAATGTAATCTAAAGTTGAATAGGGCTTGTTAAAGATAATTTTTGCGTTAGTCTTCCTAATGCACTTTTAATCTCTCTATTCCTGAGGCTGTAAATTATGGGATTTAATAAAGGTGAAATCACAGCATAGACAACAGAAACAATAGTATTTGAGTCAAAATGTCTTGAGTTTAAGTGAAAGTACGCAAAGCACAGAGTTCCATAAAAAATACAAACCACTGTGAGGTGGGATGTGCAGGTTGAGAAAACTTTGAGTTTTGTGTTTTTTGTCTCCATCCTCTGGACTGTGTGGAAAATATAAACATATGGCAAGAACGTACAAAGGAAAGCAATTAGTGCTAAGAAACCTCCCAACACAAATAGTAGGAGCATGTTGGGGAATATATCTGTACATGAAAGAGCCAACAATTGTGGAACATCACAAAAGAAATTGTAGATGGTACTTTGGCCACAAAAAATCAATCTCAGCATGAAAAGCATGTGCACTAAAGAGTAGCTTGATCCTAAAAACCATACCACAATAATGAGCTGGGTACATGTTTTCCAACTCATGATTTGTATATATTGCAAAGCCTGACAAACAGCAACATATCTGTCATATGACATCACAGCCAGAAGAAAACACTCATAGCTACCAAATACCATGAAGAAGATCGCTTGAGTCAAGCAAGATCGGTAGGATATAATTTTCTTCTTAGAGTAAAAGTCCAAGAGCATTCGTGGACCTGTGACTTGAGAATAGCAGATGTCCACACAGGCCAAATGTCCAAGAAAAAAGTACATTGGAGTGTGAAGATGGTTATCAGTAATGATGAGGACCAGGATCAACACATTCCCAATCAGGGTCATCAGATACATAAGGAAAAATACAGAGAAGAGTTGGTGCTGAAGCTCTGGAAGGAAAGAAAGCCCTTGCAGTGTGAATTCTGATACAACTGTTAGATTTTCCATCCTGAGATAACAAAGGAATAAGGAACTCATTATGTGGGAAACATCTAATTGTCAATTCCTTCACGTTTTCTGAAGATCACAAGGACTAGTCACTGTGCCCAGATATAACTGCAGGTTACAAGATAAAAATAGACTGAAAACTTCATAATCTGCAACTTATTCCAGTGACAAGGCTTCTACCAACGGATCAAATATGAGAACGAATCAAAGCTCTCTAGAAATGGATGGATGGGATTCTGTCCCAGAGATGCTTATTGTTTTGTAGAGGCAAATGGATATTTCTGATAACATCCGGATTATTTGCATCTATTCTCTTGCCTGATTAATCAGCATCATGTCTTCCTCTGGTTACAATTGAAATGAAAAAGAAGCCAAAATGACATTCATAAATACCCTCCCTGCATGATTCCCAAGAGCTTCTTTAGTTTCCCAGTGCAGACAAAGGATCCCACAACTATCTATAACCCAAGTGACTAAGTTCTCATGCTTATCTAGCAGCTATGGACAAATAACATCCAAACAAAATTTTGTTACATTGGCTCTTTCGTGTAAATTAATTATACCTCTTTCTATCTAAATTTTTTTATGCGATCAGGGTCGGACTGGACATGGGGGGGCCCACCGGGTAACTATTCTCCGCCCAACCCATGCATGTGCGAGTGTCTGGGCACACACCAGCCGAGTATGCACTACCCGCGCAACAATTAATTTTTATTTGGGGGCCCGGACATTGGGGGAGGGGGGGTGGGCCGGCAGGGCCCATGAGGGTCGGGGCCCACCGGGTTTTTTCCCGGTGTCCCGCCGGCCCAGTCCTACACTGCATGTGTTGCTTGGAGACATGTATAAATTAGACATGACATAATAGCTATGTCATTTGGCATAATAACCATTACCTCTTACTGAAATATAAAGTGCAATTGTTTTTTGCACCACTGTATTGAGATAATCCCTCCAGAACAGAGCATTCTGATAAATCTGACATCTCTTCTGGTGCACAGTAAGTTGTCGCAATGCTTATAATAAATTGTGCGCGCAGGAAGATACCGCAAAGGTAAGGATCAGTTGTGCTCATGTATAAATGCACTGCTTTAATTAGCTGCGTCACATATTGCGCATATTGGGGTATATTTATCAAAGAGTGAAGTTAATAGTGAAGTTCCGCCACTGGAGAGAAATTCCGCCACTCTCCATTCATTTCTATGGGATTTTTATAGGTGTATTTATCAAAGGGTGAACTTTCACTTTCACCCATTGATAAATACGTCTTTCAAAATCCCATAGAAATGAATTGAGAGCTGCGGAATTTCACTCTAGTGGCGGAACTTCACTCTTTGATAAATTTACCCCATTGAGTTCACTTAGACGCATCTGCCTTTGTTTCTGTGCTAATATTTGTTTGGTTGCAAAGGTGTTTAGCCTACCTGATACCCTTAAATGAACCTTGGTCAATATCAACATGTTGGGGGGAAGGTGTGTTTAATCTGCACTTTACAGGGGTTGTTCACCTTTGAGTTAACTTTGTGTTAACAAACATCCCCACCAACAGCAGCACCATTGTATTTGCCAGAACCCAGTTTAGCAGTGTGGCTCTGCACACATATATACAATTTGTGGAGCAACAACCATTTGCCATAGTGAAAAGTTGCCTGGCGACAGAGTGTGAATGAGCAATATCGACGGTCTCTTTCGCTAGCGAATGTTCGTCTGTGCCTGTTAGTGAATTGGTGTCCCTGTGGATGGGATGTTAAGGTTGGGGTTGTTCTGTCTCTGGAAAAAAGACATTTGCAAGGAGAAATGATTACTCTTATAAGTATATTAGAGGGTATTAAAGACTGCTAGCGGGAGATCCATTTTTCCATAAAGAGGAGGCCATTACTTCAGACTAGAAGAAAAGAACTTTCATTTGAAGCAACGTAGGGGGTTCTTCACAGTCAGGACAGTGAGGTTGTGGAATGCACTGCCGGGTGATGTTGTGATGGCTGATTCAGTTAATGACTATAAGAGGGACTTGGATGATTTCTTGTACAAAAATTATATCATAGGCTATAGTGCTACTAAAATCCACAATTAGTATTGATATCGGTGTGTATATATATATATATATATAAATATATAACATCATATTACATCTCACTCACAGGTCTTTGGTGATGAACAAAAAAAAATATAAGTTTATATATCAATATATATATGTGACATGCCCCTGGCCTGCACATGCACTTTTTGGGGGAATTAGCATTTGGTAGGCAGGTAGCGTAGGATTTTGGAGCTTAGAGACAGGGACACCGAGGTTTAGGACAAAAACATTCCCAACAAAAAGGCAACAGAAAAATGTTCAGGTTACAGTTCAACTTCACTGTAGAACATGCAGGGTACACCATCAAGGGAAACTCTCACCCTCTTGCACCTTGAAGTATTTGGGCTTCACACTCAGCCCTGCTGGCCTTACCCTCCTGGGACTCCGACTCACTCGCCTCTGCCAGTCCTTTCCTCTTTCTTTTCTTCCCCACAAGGGGGCAAATGCACTAAGCCGCGATGCGCCGAACGCTAGCGTTAATTCGCTAGCATTTGGCATTTTCGCTACTGCGCAAATTCACTAACGAACGCTGGCGTAATTTCGCTAGTGTTACTTCGCAACCTTACGACAGGCAAATTTTCGCTATCGATGTAACTACGCAAATTCACTAACTTGCGCAGTGTACTGAACGCTACCTTTTACGCTAGACTTCCTTCGCCACCTCAGACCAGGCGAAGCGCAATAGAGTAGATAGGGATTGTTTCAAAAAAAGTCAATTTTTTTTCTAAGTCCCAAAAAACGCTGGCGTGTTTTCTACATGATGGGTGATAGGCTGAAAAAGATCGAAAATTTTTTGGGGCTCCCCTTCCTCCCCCCTACATTTCCTGACTCATGGCAACTTACCTAGACAGTGGGCACATGTGTAGGGCAAAATAAAATTTTTATTTGCTGATTTGAAGGTTTTCTAGGCATTTGTAGTGCTGATACGTGTTCCTCCATTGAAATTTGAATTTTGCGCCGTATGCAAATTAGCCTTCGCTAGCGTAACTTCGCTTTATATAGCGAATCAACGCTAGCGCAACTTCGCAACCTTACGATACCCCTGTGCGCAACTTCGGATTTTAGTGAATTTGCGGAGCGCTGGCGAAACTATGCCTGGCGAAGTGCAGCGAAGTACGGCGAAGTGTGGCGAAGTTGCGCCTGGCGCAACTTCGCATATTGGTGAATTTGCCTCAAGGGATTTAGGCTCCAAGCTCTGGAACTCTCTTGCTGGCAGAAACACTCCTTCTGCCCAGCTCTGTCTCTCACAGCCCCTCACTTCCCTGGAGAGCCCTGAGTTGTGCTCACTCAGTCCTTTTACATTGCCAGGTAGCTCCACCCTCAGCTGCGACTTAATTACCTGTCTGAGAGGGAATATTAACCCTACCTGAGCCAAATATTCCTTTGCAGCACATACAATGCAGTTTAAATGCACTCTTTTATGTGCCTTTTTCTCTAAGACACTTACTAAGACACAGAGTGTACCTGTAATGATCGTCAGAGAGGTGAGGGAACCGGCCTGCACATCTTCGCTAATCTCTGTAGCAGCATTCAGGCCCTCCCTGCTTCCAAACAAATGTCCTAACACAAAGATCAGAGTTTTTTCTTTAACAGACAATCAGATTTTTCTTTCACAACCACCAGGCTATAGAATGAAGGGTTAATATCTGCATGTGGGGTTAATTACCATACGAAAAGAAAAAAGTTTTGTCTATAAGGTGGGACAATTTGCATGTTTCTGGCTATAATTGAGGCATATATTCGTTTTATTACATGATGTAAGGGCTCTATGATTGTGATGTTGAGGGAGTTCACTTTAACAACGACCTACAATCTTATCTCTTTTTAGCTACTAAATGTAACATAAAACTTTTAAATGAACAGCTGCGGCTAAGGAAGCAACAAATGGCCATAGAGGGCAGCAGAATGTTACTTAGTATTTGTTTTTAGTTTTTTAACATCGTATACTGGAGTAGGGATGTAGCGAACGTCGGAAAAAAAGTTCGCGAACATATTCGCGAACTTGCGCAAAAATGCGAGCGGTTCGCGAACGGTTCGCGAACCCCATAGACTTCAATGGGAAGGCGAACTTTAACATCTAAAAAAGACATTTCTGGCCAGAAAAATGATTTTAAAGTTGTTTAAAGGGTGCAACGACCTGGACAGTGGCATGCCAGAGGGGGATCAAGGGCAAAAATTTATCTGAAAAATCTGCCTGTGTGTGCTTGGAAGAGATAGTGTAGGGGGAGAGCTGTTAGTGATTTCAGGGACAGATGATAGTAAGTTTGCTGGCTAGTAATCTGCTTGATACTGCTCTGTATTGGAGGGACAGAAGTCTGCAGGGATTTGAGGGACATTTTAGCTTAGGTAGCTTTGCTGGCTAGTAATCTACTGTTCTCTTTAAACAACTGCCATACGTTGCCCTTGTAGGCATTGTTTGCCCAGTTTTTTTGGACGCAGCCACTGAAGCACAGTTGCCAGAAAAAATATGCCATATAAATGCTGAAAATAGTCATTTTTCGCCATACGTTGACCTTGTAGACATTGTTTGCCCAGTTTTTTTTGGACGCAGCCACTGAAGCACAGTTGCCAGAAAAAATATGCCATATAAATGCTGAAAATAGTCATTTTTCGCCATACGTTGACCTTGTAGACATTGTTTGCCCAGTTTTTTTGGACGCAGCCACTGAAGCACAGTTGCCAGAAAAAATATGCCATATAAATGCTGAAAATAGTCATTTTTCGCCATACGTTGACCTTGTAGACATTGTTTGCCCAGTTTTTTTGGACGCAGCCACTGAAGCACAGTTGCCAGAAAAAATATGCCATATAAATGCTGAAAATAGTCATTTTTTGCCATATACGTTGAGTCAACGTATGGCAAAAAATGACTATTTTCAGCATTTATGTGGCATATTTTTTCTGGCCTCTGTGCTTCAGTGGCTGCGGCCAAAAAAACTGGGCAAACAATGGCTACAAGGTCAACGTCGTTGACCTTGTAGGCATTGTTTGCCCAGTTTTTTTGGCCGCAGCCACTGAAGCACAGAGGCCAGAAAAAATATGCCATATAAATGCTGAAAATAGTCATTTTTTTGGTCGCAGCCACTGAAGCACAGTTGCCAGAAAAATTATGCCATATAAATGCTGAAAATATAAATTTTTTTGGTTGCAGCCACTGAAGCACAGAGGCCAGAAAAATTATGCCATATAAATGCAGAAAATATGCATTTTTTTGGTTGCAGCCACTGAAGCACAGAGGCCAGAAAAATTATGCCATATAAATGCAGAAAATATGCATTTTTTTGGACGCAGCCACTGAAGCACAGTTGCCAGAAAAAATATGCCATTTAAATGCTGAAAATAGTAATTTTTCGCCATACGTTGACCTTGTAGACATTGTTTGCCCCGTTTTTTTGGACGCAGCCACTGAAGCACAGAGGCCAGAAAAAATTAAACCAGTAGGGTTTGCACCCTAGTTTGTAACGGTGGCGGAGGGAGGAGGACGCTAAAGGACAGCTGTGTGTGGAGTCATGAGGCTTGAAGAGAAGGACAGCTGCATAGAAGTCAGAACAAGTCTTCCGGCGTGCAGTAACCCTCCGAGATCCACCCCTCATTCATTTTAATAAAGGTCAGGTAATCGACACTTTTGTGACCTAGGCGAGTTCTCTTCTCAGTTACAATCCCTCCTGCTGCACTGAAGGTCCTTTCTGAGAGCACACTTGAGGCTGGGCAAGACAAGAGGTTCATGGCAAATTGTGACAGCTCTGGCCACAGATCAAGCCTGCGCACCCAGTAGTCCAGGGGTTCATCGCTCCTCAGAGTGTCGATATCTGCAGTTAATGCCAGGTAGTCCGCTACCTGCCGGTCGAGGCGTTCTTTGAGGGTGGATCCAGAAGGGTTGTGGCGCTGCCTTGGACAGAAAAACATTTGCATGTCTGATGTTACAGACCGGCCAAAGGGCTTTGTCCTTGCAGGTGTGCTCGTGGCAGGATTACTGGCACCTCTGCCCCTGGAATGTTGATGAGTTCCTGAAGTGACATCACCCTTAAAAGCATTGTACAACATGTTTTGCAGGCTGGTTTGTAAATGCCGCATCTTTTCGGACTTGTGGTATGTTGGTAACATTTCTGCCACTTTATGCTTGTACCGAGGGTCTAGTAGCGTTGCGACCCAGTACAGGTCCTTCTCCTTAAGCCTCTTGATACGGGGGTCCTTCAACAGGCATGCCAGCATGAAAGACCCCATTCTCACAAGGTTGGATGCAGAGCTATCCATCTCCGCTTCCTCATTATCAAGGACTGCATCATCCACGGTCTCCTCCCCCCAGCCACGTACAAGACCAGGGGTCCCCAAAAGGTCACCACTAGCCCCCTGGGAAGCCTGCTCCTGTTGGTCCTCCTCCTCCTCCTCCACAAAGCCACCTTCCTCCTCTGACTCCACTTCTGGCACCTCTCCCTGCGTTGCAGCAGGTGCCTGGGTTCGTTCTGGTGATTGCGACCATAAATCGTGCGCTTCCAGCTCCTCGTCACGCTGGTCTACAGCCTCATCTGTCACTCGTCGCACGGCACGCTCCAGGAAGAAAGCGAAGGGTATTAGGTCGCTGATGGTGCCTTCGGTGCGACTGACCATATTTGTCACCTCTTCAAAAGGTCGCATGAGCCTGCAGGCATCGCGCATAAGCACCCAGTAACGGGGGAAAAAAATCCCCAGCTCTGCAGATCCAGTCCTACCACCCAGTTCAAAAAGGTACTCGTTGACGGCCCTTTGTTGTTGCAGCAGACGTTCCAACATAAGGAGCGTTGAATTCCAGCGAGTCTGGCTGTCAGAAATCAAACGCCTGACTGGCATGTTGTAGCGCTGCTGAATGTCAGCAAGGCGTGCCATGGCTGTGTAGGAACGTCTGAAATGGGCCGACACCTTTCTGGACTGGGTGAGAACGTCCTGGAATCCTGGGTACTTGGAGACAAAACGTTGGACTATTAAATTTAACACATGTGCCATGCAGGGCACATGTGTTAAATTTCCCAGTCTCAACGCTGCCAACAGATTGCTTCCATTGTCACACACCACTTTTCCGATCTGCAGTTGGTGTGGGGTCAGCCACCGATCGGCCTGTGACTGCAGAGATGACAGGAGTACAGATCCGGTATGGTTTTTGCTTTCCAGGCACGTCATCCCCAAGACAGCGTGACAACGGCGTACCTGGCACGTCGAATAGCCTAGGGGGAGCTGGGGGTGCACAGGTGTGGAGGAGGAGAAGGAGGACCCAGCAGCAGAGTAAGAAGAAGAAGAGGAAGAAGACGAGGTAGAGAGCGATGGAGGAGTAGAGGTGGTGGCAGAACCGCGTGCAATCCGTGGCGGTGACACCAACTCCACTGTTGTTGTTGTTGTTGAGCTACCCATTCCCTGCTTCCCATTCCCAGCCATTACCAAGTTCACCCAGTGGGCAGTGTAGGTGACATACCTGCCCTGACCATGCTTGGAGGACCATGCGTCAGTAGTCATATGGACCTTTGGCCCAACACTAAGTGACAGAGATGCGGTAACTTGGCTCTGCACATGTTGGTACAGGTGTGGTATTCCCTTTTTAGAAAAAAAATTGCGGCTGGGTACCTTCCACTGCGGTGTCCCAATTGCTACAAATTTGCGGAAGGCCTCAGAGTCCACCAGCTGGTATGGTAAAAGCTGGCGGGCTAAGAGTGCAGACAAGCCAGCTGTCAGACGCCGGGCAAGGGGGTGACAGTCAGACATTGGCTTCTTACGCTCAAACATGGCCTTCACAGAAACTTGGCTGGTGGCAGATGACTGGGAATGGGAACAGGTGGTCAAGGTGGAAGGCGGAGTGGAGGGTGGTTCAGATGGGTCAAGGAGAGCAGAGGTAGAGCAGTAAGATGCTGGACCAGAAGGAGTGTGGCTTTTAGTTTGCCTGTTGCCTTTGAGGTGTTGCTCCCAAAGTGCTTTGTGCTTGCCGCTCATGTGCCTTCGCATAGAAGTTGTACCTATGTGGCTGTTGGGCTTACCAAGGCTCAGTTTCTGACTGCACTCATTGCAAATTACAATGCTTTTGTCAGAGGCACACACATTAAAAAAATCCCACACTGCTGACTTTTTGGAAGTGTGCGATCTGGCGGTAACAGTAGAAGTTGGCGGCATTGGCGGCAATGGCGGGTGCGTTGGCCGGCTGAACACAGGTGCCGATACATGTTGTTGCCCTACTGATCCCTGCGGGCTGGCCTCCCTGCTTCTTCTAAGTCTTATTCTCCTACTGCCTCTCTGACTCTCCGTCTCTCCATCTGAACTACCCTCCTCTTGCTCTCTTCTACTAGGCACCCACAAAACATCAATCTCCTCATCATCATTCTCCTCAGATGCATCAATTTCTTCTGACACATCACAGAAGGAAGCAGCAGCGGGGACCTCCTCCTCCTCCTCATCACTCATCATTATGTCCATTTCTGTCGTGTTCTCTGCCAGAATTAAATCTGGTGTAACGTCCTCATCTCCTTCATCTTCTTCTGCCAATAATGGTTGCGCATTACTCAGTTCAAGAAACTCATGGGAAAATAACTCCTCTGACTCCAGTGAAGAAGGGGCACCGGTGGTGGAGGAAGTGTTACGTGGGGTGGCCATAGCAGTGGAGGATGAGGAGGATGTTGTGGTAAAGTTAGAAACGGTAGAGGATGGGGTGTGCTGTGTAAGCCAGTCAACTACCTCTTCAGCATTTTGGGAGTTCAGGGTCATTGGCTTTTTAAAACTGGGCAATTTGCTAGGGCCACAGGATTGCATAGCAGCACGGCCCCTAGCACGGCCTCTGCGTGGCGGCCTGCCTTTGCCTGGCATTATTTTTAAAAAAACAACAACAACAAAAACTCAGTTGGTTTTTCTGGAAACGATAATACACACAGCTAGATGGCAGTTTGAAGAAAACAGTGTGCAAATAATGCCTACAAGATCAACGTATACACTACTACAGCGGTGGATACGGATTACGTAAAATATATGAATGCTGCTTGAAAAAAAGTAACTCAAGTGGTTTTTCTAGAGACGATAATATTATCAATATTTAGACAAAATGTGAACAAGCTCACACAGCTAGATGGCGGTTTGAAGAAAACACTGTGCAAATAATGCCTACAAGGTCAACGTATACACAGCGGTGGATACGGATTACGTAAAATATAAGAATGCTGCTTGAAAAAAAGTCACTCCGGTGTTTTTTCTGGAGACGGTAATATTATGGATATTTAGACAGAATGTGAACACGGTCACACAGCTAGATAGCAGTTGGTTGAATAACACACTGGGCAAAAAATGCCTACAGGGCAAATAATGCCTAAAAGGTCAACGTATACACAGCGGTGGATACGGATTACGTAAAATATAAGAATGCTGCTTGAAAAAAAGTCACTCCGGTGTTTTTTCTGGAGACGGTAATATTATGGATATTTAGACAGAATGAGAACACGGTCACACAGCTAGATAGCAGTTGGTTGAATAACACACTGGGCAAAAAATGCCTACAGGGCAAATAATGCCTACAAGGTCAACGTATACACAGCGGTGGATACGGATTACGTAAAATATAAGAATGCTGCTTGAAAAAAAGTCACTCCGGTGTTTTTTCTGGAGACGGTAATATTATGGATATTTAGACAGAATGTGAACACGGTCACACAGCTAGATAGCAGTTGGTTGAATAACACACTGGGCAAAAAATGCCTACAGGGCAAATAATGCCTAAAAGGTCAACGTATACACAGCGGTGGATACGGATTACGTAAAATATAAGAATGCTGCTTGAAAAAAAGTCACTCCGGTGTTTTTTCTGGAGACGGTAATATTATGGATATTTAGACAGAATGTGAACACGGTCACACAGCTAGATAGCAGTTGGTTGAATAACACACTGGGCAAAAAATGCCTACAGGGCAAATAATGCCTAAAAGGTCAACTTATACACTACTACAGCGATGGATACGGATTACGTAAAATTTATTATGGCTGCTTGAAAAAAGTCACTCCGGTGTTTTTTCTGGAGACGGTAATATTATGGATATTTAGACAGAATGTGAACACGGTCACACAGCTAGATAGCAGTTGGTTGAATAACACACTGGGCAAAAAATGCCTACAGGGCAAATAATGCCTAAAAGGTCAACTTATACACTACTACAGCGATGGATACGGATTACGTAAAATTTATTATGGCTGCTTGAAAAAAGTCACTCCGGTGTTTTTTCTGGAGACGGTAATATTATGGATATTTAGACAGAATGTGAACACGGGCACACAGCTAGATAGCAGTTGGTTGAATAACACACTGGGCAAAAAATGCCTACAGAGCAAATAATGCCTAAAAGGTCAACTTATACACTACTACAGCGATGGATACGGATTACGTAAAATTTATTATGGCTGCTTGAAAAAAGTCACTCCGGTGTTTTTTCTGGAGACGGTAATATTATGGATATTTAGACAGAATGTGAACACGGTCACACAGCTAGATAGCAGTTGGTTGAATAACACACTGGGCAAAAAATGCCTACAGGGCAAATAATGCCTAAAAGGTCAACTTATACACTACTACAGCGGTAGTAAAATAAAAAAAAGTTAAATAAAAAAAGAATGAATATTAAAAAAAAAAAAATTAAAGTTGGTGCTGCTGAACTACTAGGAGCAGCAGATTAGCACACCAGTCCCACTCCCCAACACTGCTAGACTAATAGCACTGGGCTCTTATAGTAGTAGTAGTAGTAGTAGTAGTAGTAAAACAACAAAAAAATAAATAAAAGCAGTCCTTACAAGGACTACTGTTATTGCAGCAGTCAGCAGATGAGATCAGAAGCAGGACAGCTGCCCACTGCAGCTACATACAGAGCACTGCAGTAGAAGGTAGATTACTAGCCAGCAAAGCTACCTAAGCTTAAATGTCCCTCAAACCCCTGCAGACTTCTGTCCCTCCAATAACAGAGCAGTATCAAAACGATTACTAGCCAGCAAACTTTCAACTGTCCCTGAAATCACTAACAGGCAGCAGCTCTCTCCCTACACTATCTCTTCAGCACACACAGGCAGAGTGAAAAAAAGCTGCAGGGCTTCGGTTTTTATAGGGAAGGGGAGTGGTCCAGGGGAGAGCTTCCTGATTGGCTGCCATGTACCTGCTGGTCTGGGGTGAGAGGGCAAAAAAAAGCGCCAACAATGGCGAACCCAAAATGGCGAACGTCGCGCGACGTTCGCGAACTTCCGGCGAGCGCGAACACCCGATGTTCGCGCGAACAAGTTCGCCGGCGAACAGTTCGCGACATCTCTATACTGGAGCAGAGGTTGAGTTTAAATGTTAGTGTACCTCTGCAATTACTGATAGTGATATATGGAATGAGTGTATAGTCTTAAATATTTGTATGCTAATTATGTTACGTATTCTGATGACTGTACTGACACGTCTTTTCCAATCTGACTTTTCCCGTCATTCTCTGTATTTAAAGCATTTCTGTAACATCTATCAGTGCTTTGAGAAAAGCCCTTTACAGTAACAGACCTTCAGAATGTGTGTCTTTACCAGTTGGATTAGATTTCATAAATATTTGGAGATAAAGTCTAGAATATGGCAACTATTGTACAATGTTAGAAGGTTCAAGCACAAAAGTCAGAGAATAAATACATGGTCATTTGTATTTGAAATGATAGGGCATATGTACGTCTGGAAGGGCAGTGTCAACTTGTGTGTTTTCCTGCAGTCAATTGCACTCCTGTTCAGTGCTGCTCATTCCTGCTTCCATTCCAACTCTTGCCTTCCATTCCAACTTGAGCACTATCAAGCCACCTGACGCGTTTCATCTGGCACTTCATCAGAGAGAGTGCCAGAGAGAGGCATGAAACACGTCAGGTGACTACACATGTCATAGAACAGGAAGTTCATCTGTAATCGATGCCTGTTTATTATTTTAATAGTACAAAATAAAGTCCTATTTGATTTGAACTCCTACTTTAGGGATATCTTTCTCACTCATCAAACCCTGTGAATGCAATATTGACTGGAATGGAGACCAGTAAGAGGAAAAGCCTGCGTAGGAGCAAACGCAATGGAAAAGTGACCGTTTGGACTGGGACATGAGTGAGTTTTTATTTTTCATTGACAGTTGTAGTAGGAGCACCACATCAAGAAGCCCCTTTGTGATCACAATGATTGCAGAATTGTGGGAAAAAACTTTGCATTGTGGAGAAATAAAAAACATGGTGATTGCCCTCAAAATTACACTTTGGCCTCATGCTTACACACTGTATGATTACTTACATCTCATTACATACATCAATGTGTGCAGGAGTTTTAATTTAACCGCATAAACATAAACATAAACTGTAAGCTCTACAAGGCATAAATCTCCTTCTTCTTATCTTTTAACATGTACCACATAATCTTGAGTGCAAAATATTTAAGTCATTATTTGTCTGTAGTTGTATTTATTCTTTAATTGCTGTATTCTTGTATTTATATAAATAAATATATTTAGAATGTGGGACCGGTTATCCAGAATGCTCGGGACATCGGATTTTCCTGATAATGAATTTTACCGTAATTTAGCTCTTCATACCATAAATCTACTAGAAGATAATGTTATACAAACCAATAGGCTGGTTTTGCTTCCAATAAGGATTACTTTGAGCTCAGATTGGATTAAGTACAAGCTACTGTTTTATTATTACACAGAAAAAAAAGGAATACTTTTTAAAAATGTTGATTATTTGGTTAATATGGAGTCTATGGTAGACAGCCTTTCTATAATTCGAAGCTTTCTGGATAATGAGCTTCTGAATAATAATATATATATATATATATATGTGTATGTATGTATGTATGTATGTATGTATGTATATATATATATATTTAGTAAGATAGTGGACAGAGCAAATAATCTATATTGTTGTGAGGCAGTGTTTGATGTTTTATGAATGTATAGATATATTTCTGAGTATAATCATTATTTGGAGAGTTTAGAAATTGCCATACATAAACTTTTGTGTAACAGTTAGAAGAGGGTGGGTACCCTAATATCACAATTGCCCTAAATAGTTACCTTAGACCCGGTTAGACACATCTACTGGTACTCCTGGTAGGGCACATGTTAACATGATTACACACACAAAGCTGTATCTCTTAAAGGGGTGGTTCACTTTTAATTTAACTTTTCGTGTGTTATTGAATGGCTAATTCTAAGCAATTTTTCTATTGGTCTTCATTTTTTCTTTTTTATAGTTTTGTATTTATGTGCCTTCTTTTTCTGATTCTTTCCAATTTTAAAATGGGGGGTCACTGACCCCATCTAAAAACAAATGCTCTGTAAGTCTACAGATTTATTGTTATAACTACTTTTCTTGCTCATCTTTCTATTCAGTCTCACTCCTATTCATATTCCAGTCTCAATACAAGGCCGAGACCTAATCTTTCTATCCAGAGGAAATTCCATCTATGGTTTTAACAAAGATGAAGGAAATAGCTGAAGCTTACCTTGGCAAGACAGTGACAAATGCTGCAGTTACTGTTCCAGCATATTTCAATGACTCCCAGCGACAGGCTACTAAGAATGCCGGTACTATTTCTGGGCTGAATGTGTTGTGTATCATTAATGAGCCAACTGCTGCTGCGTCTGGGGCAATGGCACGAGTGCTAATATTTCACAAGTGCTTAGAAATGACAGTTAAACAAGGCAGTTCCATGGAACTAACTCCTATGTCTTCTCATTCCTACAGATGTGATTCTGATTATCCATATACTGCTACATATCTATTGAAACTTCTTCTTCTGGAAATTCTGCTATATCCATACTTGTATCTGTTAACCCCAATAACTTTTGTCTGTCAGGCCTATTCTGCTTTAGTTCTTTGATAAATATCTCAAGCACACATCTGTGTCCACTCCTCCGTGAACAAGAAATATTTTTATAGCCCCAAACCTGGTTCTGGTGTCTGTAAAACTCTGCCCGTTGCTAGCTGTTTAATTGATTAATTGATTAATTAGGCTCTGGTTTTCCCAATCAGCTACATATAAATTCAGACCCAGTATTGGGGATGGCACTCATGTCTGGGGCATGGCACGAGTGCTAACATTTGCTAAGTGCTAATATTTCACAAGTGCTTAGAAATGACAGTTAAACAAGGCAGTTGGACAAGGCAAAAGGAGCAGAACTATCTTCTATCAACTTTGAACCAGCTGGGAGAAGAAGAAAACAGATTTGTTTGTACCTGCCAGTTTATAACTTCTTACTCCAAACATGCTTTATCCTGTATTTCTCTTCCTTTCACTCTCATGCTTGATAAAACATTTTTCACTACCTCCTCCATCAAATCCCAGTTCTATACAAATCTCAGCCTCTCTACTCTCCTCTCCTTCGCTCTCCACACTTGAAGTTTATAAAGTACTCTGTTTAGCTATTCCACAAAACTCCTCCTTTTCATACAAATTAAGAACTTACAAATCCTGCTCTCACTTAGTCTTTCTTTCCTTTCTACTGGTGGCAGCTGTGGACATTTCCCCCAAACCCTGGCCCTTACCCCATCCCATTTATATCATGGCCACGAGCGCCTTCTCTTCGGTGCAAATTCAAACAGTACAGAATAGTGATGGGCGAATCTGCGCTATTTCGCTTTGCTGAAAAATTTGCAAATTTCCTGCGAAATTCGCAAAACGGCTAAAAATTCACGAAACGGCGCCGGCGTCTCGTTTTTTCTCGATGCCGGGGAAATTTTTTTGGGTGATTTTTTGCCGGCGCAAATTCGTTGCGAACCATCACTAATACAGAACTCTTACTCCTATACCCAAAAACCCAGTTAATCTTTCCTTTGCTCTCTGGAATGCCAGATCTGTTTGCAACAAACTCACAGCTATACACGACCATTTCATTGCAAATTCCTTTAACCTACTCGCACTTACTGAAACCTGGCTTTCTCCTACTGACACTGCCTCACCTGCTGCCCTGTCCTATTGGTGCTACACCTTACTCATACTCCCAGACCTGGTAACAGACCTGGAGGGGGGGTTGGTTTGCTTCTCTCTCCCCACTGTACTTTTAAAGTTCTTCCACCTGTTCCCTCTTTATCATTCTCCTCATTTGAGGCTCGCTGCATTAGGCTCTTTTCTCCTGTTTCTCTTTTTTTGCTGTCAAATATTGACCACCAGGACCTGCACAATTTCTGGACAACTTTGCTGCCTGGCTTCCTTACTTTCTTTCATCTAACATCCCATCCATCATATTAGGTGACTTTAATATACCCGTTAACAACATTAACAACTCTTCTGTCTCTAAACTTCTTTCACTAACCTCCTCCCTAGGCTTATCTTTGTGCTCAGACTCCCCCTCTCACTCCAATGGTAATGCTCTGGATCTCATATTTACCAGACTCTGTTCAACTACCAATTTTACTAACTCACCATTTCCCCTCTCTGATCACAATATGCTCACATTTCAACTCTCACTAACTCCCTCCTCACCCCCTGCTATTCCCCAAACACATACTTACCATGACTTGCAAGCTGTAGACATGTCACATCTCTCTTCTTTCTTTGACTCTCTTCACTCTAATATCTCAGCCATCTCATGTCCTAATGTGGCTACCTCTGTCTACTATAGTACTCTCACCACTGCCCTAAATGAGCTTGCTCCTATAAAAACTAAACGTTTTAGACCCAAACCACTTCAACCTTGGCATACTGCTCATACAAAAGCGCTCCAAAGACACTCACGTGCACTTGAGCGTCGCTGGTGCAAATCACGTTCAGAATCAGACTTTTGGAGCTACAAATCTGCCCTGCGCTCCTATAACACCAGCCTCTTCCAAGCCAAACAAACATATCAACTTTTACATACAGCTTTTCTCCACCTTTAACACTCTCCTTTCCCCTTCTCCACCCCCTCCATGCACATCTGTCTCTGCTCAAGATATTGCTGAGCACTTCAAAAACAAAACTGACATCAGAAGGGACATTACACTACTCAACCCCTTAGACTTCAACCACCCTCCCTCTACACTCCCCAGTCTCTCCTGTGCTCCTTCACCCCTGTCACTGATGAGGAAGTCTCAAAGCTTTTGGCCTCTTCTCACCTTACCACCTGCCTGCTTGATCCAATTCCCTTAAAACTTCTTCACAATACCAATCCTTGCCTAATCAAAGCCTTAACTCACCTATTTATTCTCTCGCTCTCAACTGGACTGTTTCCTTCTCAACTAAAACATGCTCTTGTCACCCCCATTCTGAAAAAACCCTCCAATCTTGACAACCTCCGACCTATCTCTATGCTACCTTTCATCTCTAAACTACTTGAGCGCCTAGTCTACAACCGACTAACCTCATTGCTCTCTGACAATAACCTGCTGGACCCCCTACAATCTGGTTTTAAGCCACAACACTCCACTGAAACGGCCCTGATTCGACTAACTAATGACCGTTTAACCGCTAAAGCCAACAATCATTTCTCACTACTAATACTGCTTGATCTCTCAGCCGCATTTGACACTGTAGATCAGTGATCCCCAACCAGTAGCTCATGAGCAACATGTTGCTCTCCAACCGCTAGAATGTTGCTCCTAGTGGCCTCAAAGCAGGAGCTTATTTTTGAATTCCAGGCTTGGAGGCAAGTTTTAGTTGCATAAAAACCATGTGTACTACCAAACAGATCCTCAAAGTAGGTTGACAATCCACATAGATGTTACTAAATGGCCAATCACAGCACCTATTTGGCACCACAAGAACATTTTTCATGCTAGTGTTGCTCCCCAACTCCTTTTTCTTCTGAATGTTGCTCACGGGTTCACAAAGTTGGGGATCCCTGCTGTAGATCATCCTCTCCTCCTCCAGTACCTCCATTCACTTGGCCTTCGTGACACAGCCCTCTCCTGGTTCTCTTCTTACATCACCAATCATTCCTTCAGTGTCTCCTACAATGGAGTAGCATCTTCTCCCCTACCTCTTTCTGTTGGAGTTCCTCAAGGCTCTTTCCTGGGACCCTTACAATTCTCCCTCTATACTTCCTCCCTCGGCAAATTTATCAACTTGTATGTTTTCCACAACCACCTCTATGCTGACGATACTCAGATCTATCTCACATCTCCTGATCTCAACCCAGAACTCCTAACTCGCGTCCTCCTGTCTTTCTGCTATCTCTACATGGATGTTGCAATGCTACCTTAAATTAAACCTCTCCAAAACTGAAATGGTTCTCTTTCCTCCAAATAACACCAGTAACATCCCGGAAGTATCCATCACAGTTAAAAATTCCACTATCACCCCCTCTCCCCAGGCCCGGTGCCTTGGGGTTATTCTAGATTCTGCCCTGTCATTCACTCCTCATATCCAGTCACTTATTAAATCATGTCACTTCCAGCTAAGGAACATATCTAAAATACGATCATTTATCACCCAAGATGCTGCCAAAATTCGTATTCACTCTCTCATCATATCACGTCTAGACTACTGTAACTCTCTTTTAATTGGCCTTCCCCTCCAGAGACTGTCACCTCTCCAGTCCATAATGACCCTATGTAAATCTGCCGCTTAAAAAAGATATGGTTTTCTGGAGTCAGCATATGTTTTTGCAGCTTTTACGACATATAAATAGGGTGTGTGTTTTTATTTACTTGAAATGTAATGAAAACAAATGCACAAATTATATTTTAGGGGCTTTATGTGCCATATTTCTCAATAAACCTATGCGCATTGGGCATAAAATTGTTCAGTAGATCCCTGACATTTATATTTAGAATGTTTTATCTATGTGGGAGACAAGATAAAGACACAGGGGCAGATTTATCAATGGTCAAATTTTGAATTTATGGGATTTATTTTAAACTCTAAATTCGAAAAAAAATTAAAAAAACTACCAATCAAAATATATTAAAAACAATTTGGGTGAATAGGATGTACCAGAAAATTTGAATCAAATTCGATTCGAAGTCCACCAAATGACTCCAAATTGGTTCTAGGAGGCCTCCCATAGGCTAAAACAGCAATTCAGATGGTTCTAGATGGCGAATAGTCAAATTCAAATTTTTATGAGACAGTACATGATAAAAACTCAAATCGAATTTGACTATTCTCTAGTTGAATTACACTAAAATAAACTAAAATGTAAAAATTTGATTTTTCAATTCGACCTTTGAAAAATCTGGCCAGTGACAGTGTGTATGTGAATGTAAAAGAGGATAGACAATTAGTATACACCTATTTTTTTATAAATGCATGTTTATAAAATGTCAGTATATTTAACAGTGTGAATGGTCTATTCACCGTCATTCATGAAGCTGTCTGAATCTGGAGCTTTGGTTTTTTTTTTTAGAGCTTTTTAGATTCTATGGCTTTCCTCAGCACAAGTCTCCATATTCAGGGTTTTCATTTGTTAAGACACGTGTATAAGACATAGGAGTTAAACTTTGCCTATACATGTCTGGATAGTCTATCTGAAACGGTGTTATATATTGGGGTGTGATTTGAGCTTAAATAAATTTTTATAGTACTCAGAAAATTCTTCCACTATTTACAAAGAGTTAGTGAGGGACAGTCATGAGTCATTAGTCTGGGACATCCGTGAGTTTGAAAGAATTTCATAAATACTTTTTTTTTTTCTTCAAATTTTGAGTAACTTAACATAAATCTAAAAAAGTCTATTCTGGACTTCAGTTTTGATAGTTTTCCCCATAAATAGATGGAAGTGTGTGCTGTAGGCAGTGACAGTTTGGAATGTTATACATTCTGATAACCAACCTGGTCATCTCTGGTGTTTGCTAAAATATCATCAATTGACTAGGGAATAGTCCAAATTCGATTTCGCTAAAAAAATTGAGAAACTGCAAAAACACATTGAAGTCAATGGGCAATTTTTACATATGCAACTTGTGCAAATGCATTAAAGTCAATGACCATCAAAATAATTTTGACACATGACGAATTTTATGTGTGCGACTATTTTTACACGCATGACTCTTTTGTCCAAATACATTAGTCAGTGGGTGTCAAAATTTTTTAGACGCACTACAATTTTTACACATGCAACTTTTTTCTACGACAATTTTTTGAAGAAGTTTCACCAAAAAAATTCAAATTCAAGTTTCACCAAAAAATGGCAAATACATTCACTCATCACTAAAAATGACTAACCAAGAGTTTTTTTTTGCTGTGTAAGCAAAGATCATCTTTTGTTTGTTAATCCTCTTTGAGTTATTGTGTTGACAGGTATAATGACAGTTCTACAACCGTTTTCTTTATTAACATAAAAAACATTCTACATAATAATAATATTGTAATTTATTCATTCAGTTTATCCAAAATTGACCATCTTTGTAAAATTCTTTTCAAGGACATTTTGAGTTCCTGGTTCCTTAGACTGTAGATCAGAGGGTTTAGAAAGGGAGTTAATATTGCATAAAAAACAGAAGCCACTTTATCATTATTGAATTGATCCTTTTCCTTTGACTGAAAGTAATTGAAGTAAGAAGAAATATAAAATAAGAAGACCACAGTTAGATGAGAGAAGCAGGTGGAGAAAGCTTTCAATTTCATGTCTTTTGATGGGATTTTCAAAACAGTTCTGATTATAGTGATGTATGGGCAAAAGGTCACTACTAAAATTCCTAGTCCAAATAATATGCCAAGGATAAATACAAGCAATATATTAATGAATGTATCACTACATGAGATCTGAATCAACTGAGGAAGGTCACAAAAGAAACTTTGCAGGACACTTGAGCTGCAAAAGGTCAGTTTGGATAAAAAAATAGTGTGCGCCAAGGTATACATCACACCAAAAACTAAAACACTTGATACAAGTTGAACACAAACTTTCCAGCTCATTATCTGCATGTAGTGCAAAGGGCGGCAAATAGCAAGATATCTGTCATAGGACATCACTGCAAGAACATACACCTCTGACACACCAAAGAAGATAAAGAAGAACATCTGAGTTATACAAGCTCGCACAGAAATGGTCCTTTTTTCTTTGAATAAATCGAAAAGCATTCTGGGACCAGTGACTGAAGAGTAGCACATATCCAGACATGCCAGGGTTCCAAGGAAGAAGTACATGGGGGTTTGGAGATGGAAATCAGTGAAGACCAGGATAAGAATAAGAAGGTTCTCAATCAAAGTGAAAAGGTAGACCAGGAGAAACACCAAGAACAAAGGAAGACTTGGAATATCAGACAACCCAGCTAAATTCAAGATAAACACAATTGTCTTGTTTTCCATCTTACTTTAAAATTGCCAGAAAATGTACCACTCCTAAGACTAACCCTTTAAAATTCATTTATTACACTGTAAAAGAAGGGCACACCAGGCTTTAAGTAAAGTTACAATAGTAGCATTGCAATTATCTGATCATCCAAACACTATCATAATGCCCCTCACTGGCCTAAAGTAAATAAAAGAGCTTTTGTTATTTTTATTTTATAATATGCAATTTTCTAATTCACTGTAACATTGTTATAGCTCTCTCTCTCTTTATAATTTTAAAGATCTGCTTTTTATTGTTATTGTTAACATTTAACCAATGCATAGTATATATAATATATTATAACCATGTAATAAGTACAGAAATATTATGATTTTAATTCTATTAATGTGATTATTTTGAAAAAAAAAAAAAAGGTCTTAAATGCCAACAGAAGCAGAACGGGTCTTTTTCCTTCAGAACACTACTATGTTTTATATAAATAAGCTGCAATGTAGCCATGGAGGAAATATTTTCTGTTTTTCAATAGAGTTTTTAGGCTAAACAGTAAAAAGACATACAGTAAACATTAGCAGTTCCAACAATCTACAAACATGCATTTTTCATTAAAACTATTATATTTAATGTTCAACCATTAGCACAGATTGGATGTAACAGAAAATTCTAAGAATGATTTGTAAAAAAGTTGAATATTAATTATAGACACAAGAGTCAGTAACACTACCAAAAGTTATTTTTTTAAATTGCAAATAGTAAGGGGTAGAGCTTTCAATGTTCAAATTCGTTTTTACCGCAATGCCAGTTCTTTTGCACTACAAATTATGAATCCCAATTAGAGTGTCCGAAACTTGAATGTTCAGGAGAAGCATTCAACTAACCTAAATAAAGACATGATAGTCAGTAACACTATAAAAAAAATAATTGCAAATACTAAGGGCCAAATCTATCAACATTTGAATTGCCTTTTTTTTTTTTTTACAGCGAAACAAGTTCTTTTGCACTAAAAATTTTGAATTCAAATTAGAGTTTCCAAAACTTGAATGTTCAGGAGAAGCAGTCAACTGAACGTTTAGTCATAGTTCTTTGGGGCCTTGGAAGTAAGTAGTGGACCTATGTACCAATACCAAATGAACTATTTTGGCAACTATTTTTTGCAATGCTTGATTTTTATGCATTTCTAGATTTTTGTGAATAATTTTTGTGAATTTGTGAATCACTTTGCTCTTTTTTTTCCAATATTTTTTTTTTTTTTTTTTTTCGGTGGAAGGCTAAACTGCAGGTATAGATAACCTCTTCCAAGTTGTAATTCCATTAGAGCTGAAGGCATGCAAATTCTGGTGTTAAATAATGTGTGCCTGTGTTACAATGGAATTCTTTTCAAAATTGTACACTTTAATGAGATTAGCAAGATAATTATTGAAAGAAATTGGCAGAAGTCTAGTAAAATTGTGTAGCAACCAGTGTACTAATAAATCTGCAAGGATATTATCTATCAGATACACATTTACCAGCTATTGCAAAAAATGAATGGGGTAACAGAACTCTGCTGCAAATGTTCCTTTATTTAAAATGTATCATAACCATTACATGTTTCGGGCAGACATGCCCTTTGTCAAGTGTACAACCCCTTAACACGCACCATCTTAAATCACAGTAACAATCACCCAAAGCCCAGTGTCAATTAATGTAATAAAAAAATCCAATTACTTTGAACCAACAATAAATATTCAAGTTTTAGGTTAAAAAATATTTGGGAAACTGCTCAATATTCACAACTATATCACAGCCACTTTTTAGCTTAGTAACTTGCTGTTGAATCAGAACTTATTTTTATAAAAAATGCTAGCTGTGCGATTTTAGAGATTTATGTAGTGAAGGACAACATGTTGGTGTAGTAGAACACACACAATTATTTTTAAATAGACAAGGCACAACAAGTACTACTGCTAAAAAATATTTCTTCCAATGCTATTTTGTTACAATTAATACGAGCAAGTAAAAAGTGAGAGTGGGCTTTACATAAAATGGCTGTTGTACTGTCTTTGTCACCCAAAAATACCTTTCATGTATTGAAGATTCTAATCCAAAACCAACTCTGTTTTACAATTCCAAAATGATGTTATTACAGATAAACATACTGAAAATTTCCATTTTTTCTGGCTACACTGTTACAGAAATACATGAGACAATACCACTTACCTGTGTAGCATTGCAAACATAAGATCCCAAACAATTTTAGTTTCAGGACAACAGTTCTTAAATAAACCATCCCCTTGATCTCTAGTGGATAATTATAATGTCTAGTCTCTAGAGTGGATTTAGGAAATCAACTGTATGGCAATTGCAATTGACTATTGGTTGAAAAATGTAGCCAAACTAATTTCCTTATGCACATAAGAATAGCTCAATGTTAATAAATATGTATTGTAATATACTCATAGTTAAGTTGTTGATTGGGTTTTGATGCCCCAATGTCAACACTAGTGACAATGTTGATTGGGTTCTGATGCCCCGCCCCCATTAGAGGGTGGAAAATGGAACACATTACTCGCATAAATTGAAAGTTATAATCTATTTACAGAAGTTTATGTAGTTGAGTCTTTTTTATTAATATTTCCTGCAGTTAAATAAGCTAGAAAAAAAGTGTGTTCTAATCGCACTGCTCCCTTGCAGGACTGGAGTCCTAGGTTTGATTTCAACCAGTTCACTGGTTATTGTATGTTCCCCTTGCTTTTGTGTTCCCCCTGCTTGTGTGGGTTTCTTAAGGTATTCCAGTTTCCTTCAAAATCTGGTTCCTAATAAAACTGACCACAGTCTATGGGGCAGATTTACTAAAGAGCGAAGTGGCTAACGCTAGCGACTTTTCTCCAGCGTTGCCACCCGCAGGGACATCAGCAATTTACTAACAGGCACAGGTGCAAATTGGCTAGTGAATGGGACCAACGCTAGTAGTCATTCGCACTCCAATCTCCAGGCAACTTTTTGCTCTGACGAATGGACATTACTCCACATACTCCCTAAAATGTGGATTTTAGTGAATGTTCGCTCTTTTGCCAGAGTTGCCTTCGCCACCTCAGACCAGGCAAAGTGCTATAAAGCAGCTAGATTTCCTCAATCTTCTGTCACTTACATGATATCCAGTGTTTGATGCCCGGGACAAAACTCGCATTTTAGTGAGTTAATGTATTTGTAGCGTATCTGCACCTGCCGAAGTGGTGTGATGGGGGCAAAGCTGATGTTGGCAAAAAGTTGCCCACTAGTGAATCTGCCCCTGTGAGTGAATTTAAAAGAGAAAAGACAAGTCATTGTTATTGTTTTCAACATAGGAGTTTTCCTTTGTCTAGAAATGTTTGGATAGTCTCTATGAAGGGGTGCCAAAACTTGGGGTCTCATATGAGGCTGTATACATTGTTATAGTAATCACCACATGTCTGCTATTTACAAAGAGTTAGTAAGGGCACGTCTATTAAAAAAAAAAATATCACAGTTTGGCACATCTACGATTTTACTTAAATTGCAAAAATTAACCATTTACATATTTTTACCTGTTGGGTAATTTAACAAAATTTGATTGCAGAAATCACATTTTTTTACAGGCTTAGACCCACTTCCCAATATTATCTGTAACAAGATTTAATTCCTGCTAGCTACTATCAAGCACAAATGGTGTGATCATTGAGGGATATTATCAGAAAATGAAGTGAGGAAAACATGGATGCAAGTCTGTAACATGATTCATTTATTCCTGTTATTTATGTAGCACCAACATTTTCTGCAGAGATTACATATTCATTCATCTCAGAGGAGTGCCCTATCATATTCACATGTAGTAGGAACATTTTTATCAGGTGTCAGTTTACCTGCCTATAGAGTGTGAGAAGAAACCAGAGGAAACCCACAAAGACATGGGGAGAACGTAAAAGCTTCTTGCAGATAGTTCTCTGGCTAGAATAAAACTCAGATTCCCCACTACAAGGCAGCAGTGCTACCCATGGAGCCACCATGTTTCATAGAAGTCTCATGATTCTTTAAGTTGCTTGACAAATGTATTTAGAATTGTAGTCATGTTTGATGTTTACCTTTTCTATGCATTTTTAAGAAAGTTAAAAAGCAAAAAAAAAAAAACATGATTTGTGTTTTTTTCATGATCTTGAATTTAACAAAACATTATTGCAAAAAAACAAAAATATAAATTTGGTAACTTAAAACCTGTCAGATGCCATGAGTGAATGGCAAGCATTAATGAAAGATGAAAATCCATTTTTTTCTTCAATTTGCACCAATCCATAATATCACTTGCTTAAAAATTAAATTCAATTAAATGTTTTTGCCATAAATTCCTGCAATCAAAATGGTTTGGAAAAATAAGGAATTGAGGCAAAAATAGCAATTGCTTGTAACTGTGTATTTTTGGTTCAAACTTTTGCAAAGCTTTCAATAACTGTACCACTTTGGAAGCATTTTAATCTGTCCTGTCCCTGAATTTACTGTCCAACAGTAACCTAGTTTGATTTATTAGTTTTGCTAAATATGAATACATTTATTGTAGACTATGTCAGGGTGAACAGCTAAATATTTTCTGTTGGAATAACCTTGTGTTGGATACCAGCTTCTTAAAGCATCATAAAGAACATGTTAATTAATTATTTTATTAAAGACTTCTGATAGAAAGCCCATTGCATTTAGTTGAGGAATGGGAATTAATTCTTATATGGATCTAGAACTACAGTTGAATGAAATCTCAATCTATAGTGATATTCTCTTTTAGCTTTGAAATTTGTGTAATTTCTGTATCCACATCCAGATATTATGGGATGAATTTTCACTATTTGGTATTAACCATGAACGTGGTATAGGTATATGTCTTAAACCCTTAAGAAAATAAATTCCTATACAGGTATGGACCTGTTCTCCAGATTGCTCAGGACCTGGGGTTTTCCAGATAACAGATCTATGCCTTAAGTCTACTAGAAATTCATTTAAACATTAAATAAAGCCAATAGGCTGGTTTTGCTTCCAGTAAGGATTAATTATATCTTAGTTGGGATCAAGTACAAGCTACTGTTTTATTATTACAGAGAGAAAGGAAATCATTTTTAAAAATTTGGATTCTTTCATTATATGGAGTCTATGGTAGATGGTCATTTTCTAGGAATTTATTTTCTTAAGGGTTTAAGACATATACCTATACCACTGTCGGCACCCAACACCAGAACAAATGCCAAGCAACCTGGTCTCGGTTCGTGCTTCACCTGTAGTGTGACCGCCGTTGGCCTCGGGAGGAGTCCTCAGCTACTTGGGTGCCACCAGGACTTTAACGAGCGGTGCAAGGCTAGAGGTTCTGGATAAGCAGAGGGGCACAACTGTTAGCAAAGTCTTTGGGCAGAAGGTCGTGGTACAAGGTGTTAAACCGAATTGTAGTCGGAACTGGCCGGGTCGAGGCAGGCAGAAAGTGAGCGTAAACAAATCAGGCCTGGTCTGGGCAGGCAGCGTTCAAAGCGAGGTCAGGCAGTCAAAACCGGGAGATCAATCAGAGGGATAAGGCAGAAGAGGTAGTCGAAATTCAGGCAATGGATCAGGATACAGAGGTCAGAATCGTCAGGAAAAGGCAGGGGTCACAACAGGTAGTCAGAATCAAGCTCAGAATCAGAATAGCAAAAAGCTAAAGGCACCAGGAACAATATATAACGGGAAATGTAAATTTGTATAATGGCCCTTTAAATTTCCAAATTTAACGCCATTGCGCCCTGACGTCATCACGCCAGCGCGCTTGTGCCAATTTATACAGCAGAGGCATGCCGCATGCCCTAACAATCTGGCGCAGGAGGAAGCAGACACGGCGGACGTCCCGCCAAGGGGGCGGCAGACATCCCTGCCATCCCCCCACTAGACCACCAGGGTAAGCAATTACAACTACATTCATGGTTAATACCAATAGCGAAAAATCATCCCATAATATCTGGATGTGTCTTTAATTTGCATGAAAAGGGTACCGTTCTGACTGGCTGTACCCCATTTGTAGCACAAGCATCTATTAGGGCTATTTAAATTTATAGTTATTATATCGATCAAATATCGATCAAGGCCAGTGGTGCCAAGTAAGACTAATACATAGACTTGTCTTTTTCTTTTATATAATGTAGGAATTTTTTGAAACACATTTTCTTTAAGAAAGCTTTCAGTTACTGTAGTTTATCTTTTTACAGGTTGTTAGTTCTATAAAACAGCAATATTTACAGAAGTTTGATTTTACAGCATCACAGGCAAAGTTATAATATACAATTTCCCAATTATTTATACAGAGATTCAAAAGAGGGTCATATGAACAATATCCAAAGATTTACAGGGATCAATCTGTATACAGTGAACAAAACCACACCAAAAGCATCTCTAATAAAAAAAAAAATCAATCCAACTGGCCCATATATTATTGTAATTTTTTAACCACATGGGTCAGCTGAGTCAATTAAAGTAAGGTGGTATTGAACTAAGCCATCCCACTAAGGTTGGAAGTTATAGGGCCATTTCACTGTTCTGGCGTCTTTGGGTGTCCATCCAGAACCCCCACGAGGCACAACTTGGGTTACAGTATTTTGGGAAAAGTCTGCTTTATCCTGCATGAAGTTCAGACAGTCCAGCTTGTAGTATCATAAAAACTATTGTTTGATTTTTCATACTACTTTGGTATTGCCTATAAGATAAACAAACATATAATAATGATGATAATGAATACAATAAAAAACAGATACTTTTTCTAATTCAAAAAACAAATATTTTCTCTAGTGTTACTTTCTTCCTTGAGAAATTTTGTTAACTTACTTATACTAACATAAATTTAAATTCAGTGGATATATAAAGGTCATATGTATGTATTTATTAGTGAAATCGCTGAAAGTGACCAATTTTTATTATAAATGTCCATGGAAGCAAAATGAAGACAGAGATTCTCTATTGTCCTAGACATGAGCCCACCCTGGTATGAGCTTCAATTAAAAATGTATGCTAAAAAAAAGTGTAAATATAAACCCACTTTAAATATGACTTTTGCTTATGACTTTTTTGGAATACAGGATATGATGTCACTGACACAATAATGTTTAAGCAGCTTCATTGTATTAATTCACCAGTCACAACCTGGTGAAATAGATTTTGGGGAAAAGGGTAACATATTGAAATTTTCACACTTTGATAAATTAGTGAATTTACGATCGTTCACCAGAGCGACATTTTACCTGGCAAAAAGCTGAAAAACTTCTGCAGTGACAAGGTGATTCAGTAGCGAAGTGTATTGGTCGTCTTAAAGTAAATAGGCCATGTCGCTGCAAATGGTCTTTTTAGCAAAAATTCTTCAGAAAAACACAATTCACTCTTTAGTAAATGTACCCCTAAGGCTAATGGCATGAAAAGTCTTTGGACCACCTGAGTGTTTTTGTGTGGAGGTCAGCCTCTCTGGGCTGATAGAAGATTACACATGTCTTATAAGGTAGATCGTTTTCATTCAACATCTGTCAGACTTTCTCTTGATTTGTCTCTTGATTTCTCCTATTTTAGAATAGAATGCAGAACTACTGTCTGTGATCGCACCTAGCATGACCTGATAAGCAATAGGTGATGGGGATGAAGGTGCTCTTTCTTTCCATTAGGGTCATTGCTGCCATTTTGTCCCATATGTCTCTTGTTTGAGTATTGTTACCGCTTTGTACCATTATTTTTGTGCTTTATTGTATAGTCAAAATACAGTATATATATTGCTATAATACACAAAAGTCATGAATATCCTGTAAATTATATCTTTATAAACGGTGAGTTCTGATGTCATCAGTTATAAACGGTGAGTAGTGATGTCATTTCTGTCACATGACTCACTGAAACTTGTGTATTATAATAAATAAAGTACCCCCAGTTGTAAAATATGAGGATATTAGAAGTTACCTCGGAGTTCTATGACCTGTATAAAAACATTCGGCCTTCGGCCTCGTGTTTTTATATGGTCATGAAACTCCTCGGTAACTTATAATATCCTTATATTTTACAAGAGGGGGAACTTTATTCACTATATATTTAATAAACATCTATTTTCTCCTATGTGACCGTAACATAATAATTATCCGAATGAAATAAGGGGGGGTATTAGACAAGTTGTTTGTTGACAGGGTCTTGAGATATACTGATCACCGGCTAAATGTCTACTGTTAGATACCGATCTATAGGCACCCCTGCATTAAGGAGAAGTTGGAGTTGCTTGGAGTGTGGTTGTGAGGGTATATCAGGAAAGCTATGTCACCGCTCACTCAGTCATGCAGACCATGGCCTTCTGAATAGTTTTTTTTAGTGATATTTTGAGCTCCTGGTTTCTCAGACTATAGATTAGAGGATTTAAAAAGGGTAGTAACATTGTGTAAAATACAGAAGCCACTTTGTCCTCAACAAAATGCTCATTTACATTTAAGCGAAAGTAGTTGAAGAAAATCGTAGTGTAAAATATAAAAACCACAGTTAGATGAGAGGAGCAGGTAGAGAAAGCTTTGGATCTCATGTTTTTTGATGATATTTTAAGAACCGTTGTAAGTATAGTGATGTATGGGAAAAAAGTGACCGCTAGAATTCCTAGTCCAAACATTATCCCAAGGACAAGAATGAGCAATACATTGATAAAGGTGTCACTACAGGAGACCTTAAGCAACTGGGGCAAATCACAAAAGAAGCTTTGCAAAACTTCTGAACTGCAAAATGTCAGTTTAGTTAAAAACAGAGTGTGCACTAAGGAATATATTGCACTAAAAAAAAACACAATTAATACAAGTTTAACACAAATGTTCCAGTTCATTATCTGCATGTAGTGAAGGGGGTGGCAGATGGCAATGTATCTGTCATAGGACATCACTGCCAGTACACAAATCTCTGACAGGGCAAAAAAGAAAAATAAGTAGATCTGAGTTATACAAGCTTGCACAGAAATAAGCCTTGTGTCTCTGAGTAAATCAAAGAGCATTCTCGGGGCAGTGACTGAGATGGAACACAAATCCACACATGCTAGGGTTCCAAGCAAGAAGTACATGGGGGTGTGAAGATGGAAATCAGTGTAGATCAGAAAAACAATGAGAAGGTTCCCAGTCAGAGTTATAAGATAGATCAGGAGAAACACCAGAAACAGAGGAAGCTTGATTTTCGGAAGATCAGACAGTCCAGCAAGTAGCAACACATATACTATTGTTTGGTTTTCCATATCACTTTGGTATTGCCTATAAAAATAAACATAATAATGAGGGAATGCTGATAATGAATACAATACAAAATAGAAACAAACTGTATGAATGTCACAGAAGTGGCATTATTAGTTATTTTGCCCCATGCCAAGTTGATTGGGCTCTTAGACTCTTGGGACATTTTCATGACTATACATGGCAAGCTGCTTATCAATCCCATGAGGTCCCCTATAGTTCCTGGGTTTCCTCTATAGCTACACTTGGTATTTCAGTAAAATGACTGGTAGGTATGTATCATACTAGCTCTGGTTGAATAAAATGTATCTAACAAGTTCAACCTTTGTTTCTAGCAAAAACCTAATGACCTACCGACAGTTGACTGTTTCTGTAGTGCACACAAATATTTTGGCAAAAATAATATTAATACAAGTTATACACTAAATGGCAGTGTGTTGGGAGTTTCCTTAACTGAGAAGGATCTAGGGGTTTTTGTAGGTAACACATTGTCTAATTCTGGGCAGTGTCATTCTGTGGCTACTAAAGCAAATAAAGTTCTGTCTTGCATAAAAAAGGGCATCAACTCAAGGGATGAAAACATAATTATGCCTCTTTATAGGTCCCTGGTAAGGCCTCATCTGGAGTATACAGTGCAGTTTTGGGCTCCAGTCCTTAAGAGGGATATAAATGAGCTGGAGAGAGTGCAGACACTAAGTGCAACTAAACTGGTTAGAGGGACAAACAATACAAACAATACTATATGGCATTTGCCTGGGCAAACAAAGGACCATGATTTGCTAGAACAAGCCAATACCCAAGTCTCAAGGAAGCCCCCCCCTGACCAAGAATCATATTATCATGTGTTTACACTTTTGCATCCACCTTTTTATTTTTAAAAACAGGTGAATGTAGGACTTCCTTTGGAAAGGAGGAATGGAAATTTTACCAAACAGTGCAGGAAAGGGTTCTCTTTACAGTAAGTGTCTTCTTCTGATGAATTTCCCTTTCAAAGGAGTTGGTGAAGAGTGATTTATCTGGTCAATATAAAGATAAAAATGACTGCAGAAGAAGGTGGGAAAACTTGATATAATTAGTGACTTACCTTGGCAAAAAAGATAAATACAAATACATGATTTATATCTTGAGGCAAACGTCTAATGGTTTTGTCAATTACAAATCCTCATAATTATTATTACAAAATAATTTTCAAAATGACACCTCTCACCTCTCAAGGCCCCCGTCTGTGATCACTGAATAACATGAGTTTAAAAACCCTTTCTTCTAAGCTTCCCAAACCTCTGGAGTGTAATTATAGTATCTGTTCCCAAGACATATAATGTATGTGTAAATTTTAGATTTTTTTTATTTTATTTTATTTTTTTAGATTTTAGGCAACCTATTTTGAATAACTCAAAAACAATATCATAGATTTAGTAGATGATTACACATGTAGAATTAATGGCTAAAATCATCTGACTTTACAGCCTAGACAAACGTCAAAGCCCATGGTGATTCAGTGCCCTTTATTTGTAAAAAAAAAAAAAAGTATTGATCAGCATGTATAATAATTGTGTGTTCAGAGCATAATAAGGAGCTGATATAGTATATATTTATTATACCATGACTTTGTAGTAGAGAAATGAGTAAGTGTAACAGCAGGAACTTCATCTCTAACACTCTTTGCAGTATAGAAAGTACTAGGCAATATAAAGCATAAGTCTTGTACACAGTGGGGGTAATTTATAAACTTTGCGCAGCATATATTTATTTGCAAATCATTGTATTTGCCATTTTTTTTCCTGAACGCTGAAATATTGCACTGCTGTGCCTGTCTTTCCATTTTTTGTGCAAAAAATATTTGCAAAAGAGATGGGTGTTTGAGACTGTGTGAGGTTGTGGTGCACGAAAATAGTGTTGACAGTGATGGGTGAATTTATTTGCCAGGTGCAAATTCGAAGTCAAAAATGGACGCCGGCGCAAAAAAAACACAAAACGGACGCCGGTGTCAAAAACGGACGCCGGCATCAAAAACGGACGCCGGCATCAAAAACGAGACGCCATTTCGGCAAATCGAAATGGCGCAAATTCGCCCATCACTATTGACAGTAATTTCAATTTGTAATTAGCGAATATTTTCTCCGCCAACAAAGTTCTGGAATAACTCAAACGAAGAAAATGCGCATAAATATTCGCAATTTGCGATAATACCATATTTAAAAAGCCCCTATTGACATTCACAGTGTAAATAAAAATTTGCAATTGTTTGCACATTAAATACACCACTCTTATCTAGGTTTATAAATATAACCATGCACAAGGCAAACATTTTCACTGTGTGAATCTTTCTGTGCTGCTACCTTAATACATTGGGGTAGTTTTACTTACGGTAGATGCGAATTTTCACCTCGGAACACTTTGTCACACTTCGCACAAATTCATCCGACGATAATTCAAAGCACATACACAAATTCATCAAAATGCGAAGTTAGGTCTCGGTAGACGAACACTGGCGAGGCGTCGCCATGAAAATTAGTCAGCGTGAGCATTTCACAGCGAACTTTTGCTAGTGTTACTTTCTGCCTAGCTAAACTTTCTTATGCTTAGGTCAATTTGAATAGGGCGGGTACATATATGTCATATATATGTCTTTATTAGTGATTGTGGTGAAATTGCTTGAAGTGGCCACTTGTTAAAAATGCCCAAGGAAGCAAAATAAAGACAGAAGAGATCCTCTATTGTCCTATACATGAGCCCACCCTAAAAAAAAATGTGGCATGGCCCTCAAATGTAAAAAAAAATAAATTAATTAAAATATATTTAACAATTACAACTTTTTACAACTTTTAAACATAATCCCATTTTAAAATATGAAAAAACGCCAAAGTTTTGTCTTTTTTTATGATGGCATACAGAATATGATGTCACTGGCATAAGATTCTGGAGGATGTAGCTTCAGGAAATGGCAGAAGCCCCACTCCTGGGGGCACTGGAATAGGCAGTAAAACATAATTAAGCTTTGTACATCAACCAGTGATGATTAAAAGTTTGATATTACAATATCAAATAGTTTGATATGAGAGTTCCTAAATGTTGAAACTTTCCTTTTTTTAAGTAGCTTTTGTAGGGATGTGTAAAAATACAGTTGGGAGGGGTACTGTTTGCTCTTCCTGCTCTAAGCTTTGCCCCTTGCTGTTTCTCACAGTGACCAGCAGATGGTATTGTGCTAGGATATAAAAGGCTTTCAGTGTCCATTTTGTGCTAGCTCTGACCTGAACAGGCAGGTAGAGCTCTGTGGAACCTAGACAGGTCAGGTCTAGTAAGAATAGGTTACTCACCCTTATAGGTCACTCTAGGAGTGACAGACAGGTTATTTAGCTGAGCAGCTCAAGGCTCCAACGAGGAGAATCAGAGGGATTAAGATTCCGGGTACTAATAGCCCAGAAGTAGGGACTAAGTGTAAAGGAACAGGGTAGATAGATTCCCCTCAGGTTCCACTTATTGAAAAGGCTGAAAGCTGGGTGTACCTTTATTGCTGCTGAGCACGTCCTCTTGCCTGTGGGGACTAATACTGACCAAATGGTGCTGTGAGTATTGCCTATTCAATGTGATGCCAAATCCTGTCTGCTCTATTGTATACTCCACTGAGGATTGTGTATGTTCAATAAATAAGTTCATGGTTAAGTTATAAGAACCACTGGCGCCCAATTATTATACCCTGTATCCAGTTACAGTTACACTACACCCTGCCTCCACACCGTTGCGAGGGCTTACTCGCTAAGATTATAGATCTCATCCAGAGCACATTTATTGGGAGTGGAGCTCAATAGTGGTGTATAGCACACACAATTTACTATAGCGCTACACTTTGTTAAGTCATGCCACTGTTTATAAATACACAACAGTCTTATTAATATCTGAAATTAGGTTTTGCCTAAAAATGGGAGAAAATGCTAATACGGGTATGGAATCTGTTATACAGAATGCTCAGGATCTGGGGTATACCATAAGGGGCCCATTTATTTAACCTCAATTTTTCATGGGAAAATAAAACTAACATTTTTAGAGATTTTTATACCCAAAAGCTGATAAAAATCTGAATCTTAAAATACTCCATCTCAAACCTGTCAAAGTCAATGGCAGATGTCCCTGAAGTTGTTTCTTAATATCGCAATCTGCTGGATAAAACTATAGTCATGGGAGACAGCCTTTCTGTAATTTGGAGATTTCTGGATAATGGGTTTCCATATAACAGAACCCATACTAGTACACTACATATTCTATACCAACACAATCAACATAGTAAAGTATAATCAAAATTAAAGTTGACGTTTAATATTGCTCATTAGAATTTTTTTTTGTTTTATCCTTTCTAATGCCATTTCTCTGACTCTAGATTATGGGATTTCATAAAGGTGAAATCACAGCATACACAACAGCCACAATCATGTCTGCATGAAAATAACATCAGTGGTGGCAAAAGTATGCAAAACTCAAAATCACTGTGAGGTGGGATGTACATGTTGAGAAAGCTTTGAGTTTTGTATTTTTTGTCTTTATTCTATGGACTGTGTTGAAAATATATACATATGACAAGGACGTAAAGAGGAAAGAAATGATTGCTAATAAATCTCCCAACGCAAACAGTAGGAGCATGTTGGGGAATGTATCTGTACATGAAAGAGTCAGCAACTGGGGAAAGTCACAAAATAAATTCTAGATGGTATTTTGACCACAAATGTCAACCTCAGTGTGAATAGTATATGCACTAAGGCGTAGCTTGATCGTAAAGCCCATACTACAAAAATGAGCTGGGAACATGTTTTTCCAACTCATGATTTGTATATATTGCAGTGGCTGGCAAACAGCAACATATCCGGGCATATGACATCACAGCGAACAGAAAACACTCACAACTGCCAAAAACCATGAAGAAAAAAGCTTGTGAAGTCCAAGAGCATTTGAGGGGCAGTGACTTGAGAATAGCAAATGTCCATACTGGCCAAATGTCTAAGAAAAAAGTACATTGGGGTATGAAGTTTGTTATTGGAAAGGATGAGGACAACAATCAAAAGATTTCCACTCAGGGTCATCAGATACACTGTAGGTATGGAGAGATATTAGGAAGAGCTGGTGCTAAAGATCTGGCAGGGGAGAAAGACCTTGAAGTGTGAGGTCAGATATTGTTGTTAGATTTTCCATCATTTCTGTCACGTTTGGCACCCTAAATCCAGAACCAATGCTAGGCTCCCTGGTCTCGGCTCTTGCTTCTGTCTTTAACATGCCACCTTTCACCTCGAGAGGAGCCCTCGGCTAATTGGATGCCACCAGGTCTTACTAAGAAAGGAGCACAACTAAAGGTTCTGGGCAAGCAAAGGGGCACAATCGTTTCACCAAGGATAGAAGACAACACAGCTTGGAAGACAGACCAGACTATGCAGCGTGGACAGACAGGCTGGGACAGCACAAGCAATGTTAAGAATAGTCAGACAGGCCAGAATCAAGATTGGAGAGTGTAGAATAAACAGGATACAGAGTTCAGAATAGTCAGACAAGGCAAGGGTCAATTACCAGAAGATCAACAGGATTCACTTAGAAATATCATCAGGAACAAACTAAATTGAACCTAACAATGGGCAATGTTTTCAATACTGAGATCCCTTTAAATACATTTGAATTTCGCGCCAATGTGTGATGACGTCATCATGCCAGCGCGTAAAACCTGGAAGTGCCCACCACACGCTCCATAGGAACACCAGTACAGGAGGGAGCAGGACACATGCAGCAGGCGTCCACCCTGGAGACGTGGCAGGCGCACCTGCCGGAAGCTAGCCCACCAGGGTAAACTTGATTTGCTACACTTTCTTTCAAATCAGTTTGAGATAGCAAAGGATTAACAATGCACAAAGGACTGATGACGAGTGGGTATGCTTCTATTAGCCAATGAGATATGCTCATGAAACGCAGCTCTTAAGATATGGGTGTTACCCTGGAACATAAAATAAGATGTACACTAATGGGCAAAGTTATCTACAAATGCTTTGCCTCACTTACATACTGGCTGCATTTTATTTTCGAACTAGGGATGAGCAATTTTTTTGCGCAAACTGTGTCCTGCTCACTTTAAAGGGGTGATTCACCTTTAAGTTAACTTTTAGTATGTTGCAGAATGGCTAATTCTAAGCAACTTTTCCATTGATCTTAATTTTTTGTTTTTATAGTTTTTAAAGAAATATTTGCATTTTTCTTCCGACTCTTTTCAGCTTTCAAATAAGGGTCGCTGACCCCATCTAAAAAGCAAATGCTCTGTAAGTATTATTAATGTTAGTATTTTTTCTTTCTCAGCACAAATGATCTTGTCCCCCTATCATTTGAGAGTCTATTCCTGGGAGGTTCTCAGCATAACAAAATAATATATGCATTCATATATATAGGGGTGACATCTTTCACAAAATTTTTATTGGCCTGTAATTGAGGGAGTGGACCAGTTATAGGTGGGTAATAGGGGAACCTTAGCTTGCTAAGGAAAAGGGACTGGAGCATATCAAATGTAAAATGGGCAGAGATGGGTGCCTTGTGTTATACTGGCCATTGGCAAACCTATTAATGTATTTTTGCCCTAAACACAACTCTGGACTCTTGGTGTGAAGGTATATGGTGAGGAAGAGTGTGGATTTGAAGGAGTTAGATTCAGCAGGGTGAATAGCATCTATACTGTACATTGTTAAAACAAAATTCCTACACTAGACTCTATGCAGAAACTCTCCCTAAGGGCTAGCTATTTTGGCCAGAAAGTTTATAGAGCTTCAAAGTCTATATATGTGGTATGGATAAGAATTTCTTAGGCCCATGTAACACTCCATGGGTACCTGTACCATAGATATAACTAGTTGAAGGTTGAAGATTGTAAACAGCCCCCAGCTTCAGGGGTGAGAGTCCCCGCTGCCTCCCAAGTACCATTACAGTGAGCGAGAGTATTGTGGCTTTTTGTATCTCTGGCTAGCATAGGCCATGTCAATTATCCATGTATGTAAAATTCTACTACAATAAAGTTCAGAATTTGATTTATTAAATAGACATACCATAAACCATCCAATAACAGGTAAAGAAATAAAATGAATGCCCTTTGCCACTTGCACTGCCAACTTTGTGGTTTATGTTTTGAAGTGCCCATGTGGGAAGCTTTACGTGGGAAAAACAATTAGTTCGGTAAATACCAGAATTAAGGAACACAAAAATAATATCAGAAATTTTAAAGCAGGCACGTATAATGATACGCCAGTATCTAGACATTTTGCTACTGCTAAACATAATGTCTGCCAATTGAAATGGAAGGTATTGGAGGTTGTAACCAAATCACCGAAAGGGGGGGACCGTAATACGATGTTATTGCAAAGAGAAGCACCCTGGATTAGACGCTTGGATTGTGTTTACCCAAAAGGGATGAATGAACAACTAAACCTTTCTGTAAACTTTAAAGTATTAATTACTTATTTCTTCTACAGGAGATACTGACAGTCAGCTAGCCTTTACGGATCTCCTGCCGTATCAAGTAATGGTGAGTTTTGATACAGGAGACTAAAATGATATGCTGGCTACATCATGTTGTATTGATAAGCTAATGTAACTATGTTACTATAAATAATGAGTTGACACAGTAACAATACAATATAAAATGTATTTAATAACCTGAAAAGCAACAATGTCTCAAACAACAAATAATGTAATAATAGTGAGAGAGTAATAACATTTTCTATAGCTAGTTCCTGGATAGGCCTAATGGCAGTTTCCTTTACACACAGACTAGACTATTGATGTATTGGCCTGGTGGAAATGGAGAGATGGACTCTTTATGTGAATTTATTACACGGATATTTCACAAACAAATGGTCTTCCAGCTGACTTTTTATGGACATTCTGCTATATTGTATGTGTTATCCACATTAATTGGTTTAATTGATATCACTTTGATATCACTTTGACCTACCCACAATGCTTAAATGCTCACACCCTGTATGTTCCTGCACACTTGATAAAGGGCCTAGCCCGAAACATGTTGTGTTCTTCACATTCCCAATAAAATTTTGCAGTCAAAGAAAACTGCTGTGAATTTTTCCTGCACTTGGATTTCATTTGTTTGATTTATTAAATAGAGAATCTGAGTACTGTGGCACACACTAAAGACCCACAGCAACTTACTGTATGTCAAAAGGAAGTCACTGGCCCTGAATTAATGATTATATACCAATGCCTCTAATAAAACTCTAGCAAGACTTCTGGCCAACCCACTGCTCCACTGGAGGTTTCTATCTAAGGTTGATATCATGCTCACGCATATCCGTTTCACACTGGGCTCATGTGTAGGGCAATATAACAACTCTATTTTCTTTTTTTAAAGTTTCCCGGGCTTGTGTAATGTAATGTATTTGCTGCCACATATAGGTCCATTGAACTTTAACTTCCCGCCATATGCAAAAAAGGCAACGCTAGCGCAACTTCACTTTGCTTGGCGCAGTAACGCTAGCGCAACTTAGCCAGTATTCGGCGCCCTGGAGTCTACTTTGGATTTTAGTGAATTAGCATTGTCCTGGCCAATCTACGCCTGGCGAAGTGTTGTGTTGTGAGTGAAGCCGTCGCTGGTGAATTTTCAGAGGTTAGTAAATTTGCCCCAATTGTCTGTGGTCATGTTCTTTCAGAAAGAGCCAGCACTTCATAATGGAACTGCTTTCAGATAAGCTACTGTTTCTCCTACTCAATGTAACTCAATGAGCCGCATTGGGACTTGGATTGTTCTATAGAGTTTTACTATAGAGTGCTGTTCTAATATCTACCACTATGTGGGTCATGGGAGCTCTTTTAAACAATGTAGGTGTAAGATTGCTTTTAGCTTGTCATCTTCCATTGTTCTACTTTGAATCGAATGATTCGAACTGAAAGCGTTTGACTATTTGAGCATTCGATAGTCGAAGTACTGTCTCTTTATGGGGAAGGTCCCCATAGGCTTTCTAGGCAATTTGTGATGAAAGGAAAATCGTTTGATCAATGGATTAAAATCCTGTGAATCTTTAGATTCAAAGGATTTAATTGGGATCGATCAAATGAATTGCGGTAAATCCTTTAAATTCGATATTCGAAGTAGAAGGATTTAACTTTGATGGTCGAATATCGAGGGTTAATTAACCCTCGATATTCGACCAATAGTAAATGTAGAAATCAGAAAAAAATCAAGCCATTTTTTCAAGTTTTTTCTGAGCTTGTGAACTCACAATTTAAAATTTTTTGAGCTTGTAAACTGAGTTTTTAATATTCTGATTTTTTTTTTAATAAATAAGCAAACAATCACGTTTTTTTAAAAAAATTGTTAGTTTTTTCAAAGTAGAAAAATCCGCTACAACCTTTTGATAAATAAGCCATTAGTATTACTTCTGGTAATATAGCCACAAAAAAAGGGTCACTTTTCTTTTAATTCTAATTGAACCAAATGTTACCCTTAGTGGTTATAGATTCAGAGAAGTGTAAAAATTAGAAGAGTTCTAGTGTCCAATTTCCCTTTCCCATATTGAGATCCCATAATAATAACTAACAGCACTATAACATATAAGCTAAGTTGATCGCTGGTAAACTCTCTACACGGATTACATCAACTATAATTAAACTAACAAAGTTGCATTGCTTGAGTAAAACCACAAAGCAAATTAAAACTTGTGTTTTACATTATTGAATCCCATGTGAATGTAATTGCTTACTGTTCTAATGACCCCCAGGGCACAACTATGTCAGCTCCTGAACTAATTACTGTAACAAGATTAGCTCTCACATCACCTCAGAGGGAAACAAAATCCTCCAAAGTATTTGCTCTCAACATTTCCTCATGTTGCATGTGCAATGCTTTAACCTTGTCAGTGCGGATGTAAAATGAAATCATGTTATGTTTGCGTAAAACTGCAGGAATACCGAAGAGATAGTGACCACTCTTTCTAATAAACAATGTCATGTTCTACTGTACTTTCCCCAATAGATGGGACTACTCTTTCTTATACAGAAAATAATGTTCCACTGAATGTTCCCAAATAATTCAAACATCATGTCCCCCCCATACAGTAGTAGTGTACAATGTAGCTCAATCCCAAATACAAAAGGCTAATAAAGAAAAATAAAAAATAAACGTATAATGACCCTTTCCACAAAACATTTTCAGTTCCCCCATTATTCCAGGCAAACACACTATCTGGCCCCAATGGGTTAGCCAATGCACACTGAGGAACATTTGAGTTTTGTCCTCACACATTTATGAGATTATATGAGTTGACCATTGTCAACAATCTTGTTTGCAAGATGGTGGCAGACCATACTAAATTGTAGAGTTCCAATAATTTAAGTGGCCTAAGAAAGGCCAAGTCCCTTGCAATTCATCTGTACTGAAGCTAGTTAGATAAGAAGATCATGGTAGATTTTTTTTTTACCTACATTTGAATGTCCTCCTTGCACAGGTATGTACAATAGATCCATAAACCAAATAAGCTTTTAGAAAATGAGCTTTACTTCCCGGTCAGGCTTTCCATACATACCAATGATAGATCACACACAGTTTTAATGAAAAATATGGCCAATATTTATACCAAACATCTCAGTATAAGGGGCAGATTTATCAAAGGTCGAAGTGAAGGTTTAACGCTAAAAACTTCAAATTTCGAAGTAATTTTTGGGTACTTTGACCGTCGAATAGTTCAACTTCGATTTGAATATTGAAATTTATCATGTACTGTCTCTTTAAAACTTCGACCATTCGACCATAGGTGGCCTAAAAGCTGCCGAAGTGCTGTTTTCACCTATGGGGGACCTCCTGAACCTGTTTGGAGGCAATTGGGGTAGTTTGGGAGATCGAAGGTCGAAGTTAAAAAAACTTTGAATCAAAGTAGCACTACTTTGAATGGTACGATTCGAAGTAGGCCCACTTCGACCCCCAAAAACTTCGACCACCATTTGGTTGGTCTTTTTGAATATGAAGTTCAAAGTTTTTTTTAACTTCGAACTTTGATAAATCTGCCCCCAAATGTTATTTGGTGAAAATTACTTGTCATGGCTTTATTATATGAGGATTTAAAGAGAACTAGCATGTGTGCATGGGAGCTGTAGGTATTGGTGTGGCCTAGGCCTAGATAGGAATAGAAGCACCAGTGGAGCAATGAAATACATGAACAATTGTTTACCATCTGACTCAGCACCACCCCATACAAGTGTCCTACCAAGAATAGAAACATTGTATGGTGCTCTTCAAATAAATTGCATCTCGCTCTCTCTCTGAAAACTCTTGGCCTACAAACTAAACTTGGATTAGACCAGATAACCTTGATCAATGGTACTCGTAACTCACCAAAAAACACCATGGGGTGCCAAATGAATTCATCTGGTGATTGAAGTTGCTACTTTTTCACTTTTCACTTATGCATAGCACCTTTTCCCCTTACTGCCCCAGGGGACTTTACTTGATATTACAGATGTGACATACTTCCAGGGTGTTCTTTTCCTATTTTTAAAGAAAAGTCCCAGTGTAAAAAGTTTGCAACTGTGGTTGCTGTGGTGGGTGCTTTTTACTTTTATTGTCTGATCAACTGGAGGCTAGTGATGGGCAAATGTATTCACCAAGCATGAAATCACTGAAAATTTCCACAGTTCGCCACCTGCAATTTTTTTTTTCAAAAATTTTCTGTGACAAAAAAAAGTTGCCTGTGTAAAATAATTTTCATGTGTAAAAAAAATTTTGCCGCCTGTTGACTTTAATGCGTTTCACAAATTTTTCCGAGTTTCATGATTTTGTTTTTGGAGTTTTGCAAATTATTTGGTGAAGCGAAATGGGATAAATTGGCTCACTACTACTACTACAATGTCTATGTCTATTTAACATGCAGTTAGATAATGAATGTATTTTACAGCATCATAGGCTACTCACAGAGGGATTGTAAGTGGGGTTTTTAGACTTTTTGGGTTCATAACACTATCCTGGAGTCAGTAAATGTACTAGGTTCTCCCTCTAGTTCATAAATCGTTTTAATGTTATTTAGGCCTGACATTGAAAATGTCAGGCCTAAATAGTCTCATGGTTTCTTTCCAACTATTTTGTGTACATTTTTGTGCAGTTCAGCAAGGGGAGTTTTTTTTAGCCTCAAAACAACTTCAACGACTTTGAAACTCGAATCGAAAACTGGAATTGAACGAATTTTCAACTGAAAAAAATTAGAATAGATCAAATCGAGTTCTCAGTTCGAGTTTTTGGCCAAAACCCTTTGAAAAAAAACTTGAACATTAACCTCAAATAGTTCCAGGGACCTGTGGTGTTTTTTTCAGATTTGTGCTATTTCCCAGATATAGTAAATCTCGAAAATCTTGAATTTTCATGAAAAAAACCCCAACTCGAACATATATGAATCTGCCCCTAAATGTTTGGATAACACTTACAGTTTTTTCTTTTCTTAGGTGGCATAAACCATTATAACTTATAGAAAAGTTGTACTAACATTTGAATCAATTTAAATAAATACTATTTAATCTTCAAAAAATAAGTTAACACTAAAAATTTAAAAAACACAACAAACAACAGCAAATTGAATATTTTTTATTGAAAAAAAGCCAAAGAATTTATTCATTCAGATTTGCATAAAACAGACTGTTAGCCAATATCTTCGGGGTTCAGCCTGTATAAACAATAATTGATGCATCTTAAAAAGAATGGTGATGTAAAACTGTGACATGTAACTTGTTTTATGCAGAGGGCTGAATGATTTGTCATGCAATGTGCTCAATAAATTAATGATTTTTACAGATTTTTTCCACCAAATCTCTAGATTTTTTCCTGGATTTTCCCCAAAAAGCCCACAAAATAGTTGGATTTTCAGGCTAATTCCAGCGCAAACCACAGAAACTTCCAAATAGGATAGGGACTTTGCCCATTGACTTAAAGGGATACTGTCATGAGAAAACATGTTTTTTTTTCAATTATCAGTTAATAGTGCTGCTCCAGCAGAATTCTGCACTGAAATCCATTTCTCAAAAGAGCAAACAGATTTTTTTATATTCAGTTTTGAAATCTGACATGGGGTTAGACATTTTGTCAATTTCCCAGCTGCCCCTGGTCATGTGACTGCACTTTAGGAGAGAAATGCTTTCTGGCAGGCTGCTTTCCTTCTCAATGTAATTGAAGGCCTCTCAATGGGACATGGGTTTTTACTATTCAGTGTTATTCTTAGATCTACCAGGCAGCTGTTATCTTGTGTTAGGGAGCTGTTATCTGGTTACCTTCCCATTGTTCTTTTGTTTGGCTGCTGGGGGGAAAAGGGAGGGGGTGATATCACTCCAACTTGCAGTACAGCAGTAAAGAGTGATTGAAGTTTATCAGAGCACAAGTCACATGACTTGGGGCAGCTGGGAAATTGACAATATGTCTAGCCCCATGTCAGATTTCAAAATTGAATATAAAAAAATCTGTTTGCTTTTTTGAGAAGTGGATTTCAGTGCAGAATTCTGCTGGAGCTAATGGCTTTACATGTGCAGCAACTGCAGCCATGTTAGAACTACACTGGGTAGGAGATGGCTAATGTTCCAGGCAGGTTTGAGTGACAAGACAGAGAGATTTTTTCTGATGTCATTAACAGATAAAAAACCTCTAATATGATAATGTAATTATTGTAGCAATGAGAACTACGCATTAGCAATTATAAAGTGTAAAGTGTAGAGTTCCTGTCGATTTTGAAGGGCTTTAGGAATATAATAATAGGAATATATACCAGTTCTTTGGACTATGCTGGATATTGGCCAATGAAAATTAGATAGAGCCCTTCTTGGTAAATAAGGCATCATTGAGAATTCATTGTTAACCTGAGCATGACTTTTCAGGTTGGCAAAGCATATCAGTAAGTCCTTTGCTCTTTGGAACAATGGGGATAATTTGCTACTAAGAAATAGAAAGCTGAATTGTCCCCATGATTGTATCATGCACTATAGCATTGCGTCTACTTGTGTTCTGGGATAGGAATGCGCTGCATGGATAACCCAAATATTCTTCACCTGTGTGAGTGCACATAGATAGCGCAAGACACAATGATGTGTAACTACAGTAATAATAAATTACCTCACCCCCTTGTTATTGGCATTATTATTTGTTATAAGTTACTGGACTTCACTTGTGTCTCATTTACTAATATTTGTCAAATGTGCATCACTGCAGTCACTTTATAGAACCAAATCAGCAATTAACATTGAACTGCAAACTGCAAGTAAGCTCCTGAAAGTAAATCTAGGATTGGTTAAAACGAAATGCTGCTGAAATATCCTACTGGACAACCTTTTTGGTCTGTATGAAGCTGATACTCCCACTTAAATAAGGAAACACCATGAGAGCAGTCAGCTAAACTGAGGAGCAGGAAGTGTAAGGGAAGTGCAAGGGAAGTGCAAGGGAAGTGCAAGGGAAGTGCAAGGGAAGTGCAAGGGAAGTGCAAGGGAAGTGCAAGGGAAGTGCAAGGGAAGTGCGCTAACATTGTTAGTGTAAGATTAGCAGGCAGAGCAAATGCAATGATAAAAGCATATTAACAGTATGAGGCTCATTTAATAACACGGGAGTCAGTGCTAGACTCAAAACATGCCAAATATTAAGCCCTTGTTCCATTTTGCAGTTTTAATATGTGTATTAATATGAAAGACGAGGAGCACGGTGCAATAGGAAGAGGCAAGGGTACAAGGGAGCAGTGTATTTTACAACTTCTAATTCAAATTCTAAGCAGCTTTTCAATTGGCCCTTCTTTTTTATAGTCTTTGCATTTTTCATCTTCTTCCAACTCTTTCAAGCTTTCAGATAGGGATGCCACCTGTCCAGTTTTGACTCGGACAGCCCAGTGTTTTGAATGGCTGCCGGGTCCAAACTTCTTGCCTGGTTTTCCAAATAAGGAAAATCGGGCAGGATTCTCCAGGATTGATACTTGCTAATTGCTGAGTCGCTGCCCCTCCCCCACAGTCATGGCCGCCCCTGACATCATGGCCCGCCCCTTTCCTGGTCTGAACCGGTTGAAAAGGTGGCAACCCTACTTTCAAATGGGGGTCACTGACCCCATCTAAAAAAACAAATGTTCCATAAGGCTACAAATGTGCTACTTTTTATTACTCATCTTTCTAATCAGGCCTCTCCTATTCATATTTCAGTCTCTTATTCAAATCAATGCATGGTTGCTAGGGTAATTTGGACCCTACCAATCAGTTTGTTGAAATAGTAAACTGGAGAGCTGCTGAATAAAAAGCGAAATAACTAAAAAAAACTCAAATAATAAAAAATGTCTCAGAATATCACGCTCTACATCATACTAAATGTTAACCCAAAGCTGGACATCCCCTTTAAATCAACCTCTGTCATTTTAACTGAGAAGCCTTGGCTTCCAGCCTGACGGGAATGCCCAACCTCAAATGGTAAAATGATATCAGAAAAGCAAAAGGTACTGTACATTAAGGGGCCGATTCACTAAATTCGAGACAAGGATTCGAAGTAAAAAAACTTTGAATTTCGAAGTGTTTTTTGGGCTACTTCGACCATCGAATGGGCTACTTCGACCTTCGACTACGACTATCGAAGGATTCAAATTAAAAATCGTTCGACTATTCGACCATTCCATAGTCGAAGTACTGTCTCTTTAAAAAAAACTTCGACCCCCTAGTTCTGCAGATAAAAGCTACCGAAGTCAATGTTAGCCTATGGGGAAGGTCCCCATAGGCTTGCCTAAGTTTTTTTGATCGAAGGATATTCCTTCGATCGTTGGATTAAAATCCTTCGAATCGTTCGATTCGAAGGATTTAATCGTTCGATCGAATGAATAATCCTTCGATCGTTCGATCGAATTTTCTGCTCTAAATCCTTCGACTTCGATATTCGAAGTCGAAGGATTTCAATTCCTAGTCGAATATCGAGGGTTAATTAACCCTCGATATTCGACCCTTGGTAAATCTGCCCCTAAAACTATTGAAGAACTATTGAAGAAACATGGGTGTGGAGAATGTAGAACTGGTTATGCAAAAATACTTTCAGTTTTTATTTTCCATTTCTTCACCAGTAGCAGATACTATAAGGCAGCAGTGAGGTCAAACAAGAGAAGCAACTGACTGAGAAAGTGCATCACGGACAGACACAGTGGGGCTGATTCACTCAGCTCGAGTGAAAGATTCGAATGAAAAATACTTCGAATTTCGAAGTACTTTTTGGGTACTTCGACCATCGAATGGGCTACTTCGACCTTCGACTACGACCTTCGACTTCGATTCGAATGATTCGAAGTAAAAATCGTTCGACTATTCGACCATTCGATAGTCGAAGTACTTTCCCTTTAAAAAAAACGTCGACCCCCTAGTTCGGCAGATAAAACCTACCGAAGTCAATGTTAGCCTATGGGGAAGGTCCCCATAGGCTTGCTAACCTTTTTTTGATCGAAGGATTTTCCTTCGATCGTTGGATTAAAATCCTTCGAATCGTTCGATTCGAAGGATTTTATCGTTCGATCGAAGGAATAATCCTTCGATCGTACGATCGCAGGATTAGCGCTAAATCCTTCGACTTCGATATTCGAAGTCGAAGGATTTCAATTCGAGGGTCGAATTTCGAAGTATTTTTAACTTCGAAATTCGACCCTTAGTGAATCGGCCCCAGTGAGTAAAAGGGGGACAAACTGAGAATGAATGAATGCCGACTGACACAGGGATTAGTAGAGAAGTGAGTTCAACAGAACTAACTGAGTAACTACAAGACCAGCAGACTGACAGTGTGAATGAATCAAAACAGACTAACAGTGTTAATATGGGTGATTTCTATGAGTGTACATTTGCCATTCTCACACAAAGAATAAAGGCCGGGTGAACATCACACAGACTCTTTGGGGTATATTTATCAAAGGGTGAAGTTAACAGTGAAGTTCCGCCACTAGTGTGAAATTCCACCGCTTCCCATTCATTTTTATGGGGTTTTTAAAGGCGTATTTATCAAAGGGTGAAATTTCACCCATTGATAAATACGCCTTTCAAAATCCCATAGAAATTAATGGAGAGCTGCGGAATTTCACTCGTGGCGGAACTTCACTCTTTGATAAATTTAACCCATTGTATGATGAAGAACTAAAGTTCCTACCCACAGAGCTAGATAAGCTTTTCTAAGTTTAAACGTGTTATAGTGAAGTGTGGGTCATCTTTTACTGATGTTTGATATTACTGTGTATTTAGTTTAGGGGGCCGATTCACTATGGGTCGAATATCGAGGGTTAATTAACCCTCGATATTCGACTAGGAACTAAAATCGTTCGACTTCGAATATCGAAGTCGAACGATTTAGCGCAAATCCTGCGATCGATCGATCAAAGGATTTTTCATTCGATCGAACGATTAAATCGTTCGAATCGAACGATTCGAAGGATTTTAATCCAACGATCGAAGGAAAATCCTTCGATCAAAAAATCCCTGGCAAGCCTATGGGGACCTTCCCCATAGGCTAACATTGACTTCGGTAGCTTTTAGCTGCCGAAGTAGGGGGTCAAAGTTTTTCTTAAAGAGACAGTACTTCGACTATCGAATGGTCGAATAGTCGAACAATTTTTAGCTCGAATCATTCGATTTTCGTAGTCGAAGGTCGAAGTAGCCCATTCAATGGTCGAAGTAGCCCAAAAAAACTTCGAAATTCAAAGTTTTTTTAATTCGAACCCTTCACTCGAATTTAGTGAATCGGCCCCTAGGTGTTCTTGCTAAATGTTCCTCTTTGTCCTCTGAGCAGGAAAGAAGAAACTCATTGTGGTGATTGATAACATAGAAGATTCTGGATTTGAGGCAAAGAAAAAGATTCTGCGTAGCCAGCCAAGTATAAGGAACCTGGCTAATGAACTGTTTCTGTTTAGTATAGAGGAGAAACAGTGTTTGAGGGGCCAATCATGAACAAATTAGCAGACATGAGACAATTGATTGAGTCATGCATCCTTTCCACCATATATACAGTAATATAAGGCACTAAGTTTGCCCAGGAGCAGTAACCCATAGCAACCAATAAGACGTTTGAATTTATATAGGTGACCAGTAAATTCTACTTGCTGATTGGTTATTATGGGTTACTGCCCCTGGGCACATTTAGTACCTTTTATTTCATAATCACCTTTATGTCTTCTGAACAAGTTTTATAATGTTAAAAACACTCGACGATCCCTTGGCTTGAATAAAATTATTAAGTTATCCCTCGATTGTAGTAGAGGTCTGACCTAAGTCAGTAATGGGTAGGTAACAAAAACAAAAGAAAAAGTACCCCGCTTACAATCTTACTAAAGCTGTTACTATATAAATTATTTCAAAGCCTGTTAGTTAAAATTTACATATGTTGCCGTGCAAGCCCTGTGATTAACGTTGGACCAATCAGCAGCCGGTGGGTGGTTTTTCCCCGTGGAATTAATACAATAAGAAGGTGCGGTTGCCATGGCAACACAATAACAAGTTTGGTCTGCCGCAAGCTCACGCGAGAATGTGATGACTAGAGTCAGTGTATATTCAAATCTCGCGATATTTCTCCTCATGACGCACAACACGGAAGTGATTTAAGCCACGCTTCCGAGGGGACTCGGGTATTGCGCCTTGATAAAGCGAGTATAGCGAAACGCGCGTTGGCGTTTTAATTTTGTTGATTTCAATCTTTTAACATTTTCAATTACTTTGGGTTAAATGGGAATGGAAGGGGTGATGGATATTTAATGCAATACTTGGTTCGCTTTCTCTTCTCTCTCGCATTACTGAACTTACAAGAGGCCGTGGATTTGTGGTTTTTTAGGCCAGCATAGTCCTTGACAGCTTAGGGCTTAGAATAACTATCGAGACCACAGTCCCGGTTGCTCTGCCTACTTTGCCTTTGTGGTGTCCCAGGGATTAGAAAAAATTAGGTAGTAGATTTGGGACAACTCCACCTCTCTCCTTTTCCATTTTCTTATTTCAATTTATGAACCTGAGTATTGTTTTTAAATTTTATCCCTATTTATGCGGTTACTCTAATCAATTTATAATCAATTACCTGAGTTACAATGAATTATTGAATTAGCACTGCCAAGCACTTTATTATTGAATTGTTGTCCAAGTTTGGACGCAGTTACCCCTATCACGCTTTATTATTGCCACTATTTTTAATCGATTTATTGTGGCTGGATTTAATTAAAGTTTTTTTGATTTCAAATTAAGTAACTAATTTCATTGCACTGCACTTTAATTACAATCAATTTCATTCTTAAGCATTATTTATTATACAATGAATTTATAGCACGGCACTTTAAGTCAATACTATTTATTAGATTGGTCCAACGTTAATCACAGGGCTTGCACGGCAACATATGTAAATTTTAACTAACAGGCTTTGAAATAATTTATATAGTAACAGCTTTAGTAAGATTGTAAGCGGGGTACTTTTACTTTTGTTTTTGTTAAGTTTTATAATGTGTCAAAGTCATTAGATTATTCCACAAAACCATCTGTTTTCAGGCACAAATAATAGAATGTTCTACAGCACTGTCTTTGTAGAAAACCGCCTTCTAATTAGCAATTGTGTTTTCTAATGTAATAAAAAGAAACATTAGCTCCAGGTCCTATAACCCTTATCTGGCTAACTGGCTTCCTTTGGTGACTAGAACATTTCTCCTTTTATTCCAGTAGTAGCATCATACATTTTTTTCTTTTTTACAGTTAAAAGTTGTACCAATCAGAAAAGCATCTACAAATAAACAATTTATTAACATTGTCCTATCTTATATGACTTTAAGAAAAAATGTTTTAATACTATAGTTCTGTAGAGCGTTATGAGACCTTTGACCCATTTATCTCCTTTATTAAGTACTAAAAATATTAGGGGGCAAATTCATCAAGGGTCGAATATCGAGGGTTAATTAACCCTCGATATTCGACTGGGAATGAAAATCCTTCGACTTCGAATATCGAAGTCGAAGGATTTTGCGCAAATACTGCGATCGTACGATTAAATCCTTCGAATCGAACGATTCGAAGGATTTCAATCCAACGATCAAAGGATTATCCTTCAACCAAAAAAACTTAGCCAAGTCTATGGGGACCTTCCCCATAGGCTAACATTGGGTTCGGTAGCTTTTAGGTGGCGAACTAGGGGGTCGAAGCTTTTTCTTAAAGAGACAGTACTTTGACTATCGAATGGTCGAATAGTCGAACAATTTTTAGTTCGAATCATTCGATTCGAAGTCGTAGTCGAAGTAGCCCAAAAAAAGACTTCGAAATTCGAAGTTTTTTTACTTCGAATCCTTCACTCGAAGTTAATGAATTGGCCCCTAGGAGTCATTTACAGAAGAAGTAGTAGAAGTGGTGCAAGTGTGGGCTCCTTAGAGGCAGCACATGGTACTAGCTGGGCTTTGCACCTAATGCAGGGTGAAAATCCAGTGAAGAGCACAGACCCAAGGGGCCCAGGCCAGTCCTGTCCACAGTGATGCTGAGACAGGCTGTGGGTATGTAAGTAAGATGCTGTGGGTAGTGATAAGTAAGAAATGGTGGGCAATTAAGAAAAAGACAGACCCCGGGTGTGGGTAAGACAGGGGTTGGTTGAATGTGTAGTAGGATCAAGATGTGTATCCTGTGCTTGAATGGCTGCCCCCATGGCTACACAGCAGCTTGTTTATATAAACTATAGTAGTACTTATCTGTTATCTACTGTGTATCCTGTGCTTGAATGGCTGCCCCCATGGCTACACAGCAGCTTGTTTATATAAACTATAGTAGTACTTATCTGTTATCTACTGTGTATCCTGTGCTTGAATGGCTGCCCCCATGGCTACACAGCAGCTTGTTTATATAAACTATAGTAGTACTTATCTCTTATCTACTGTGTATCCTGTGCTTGAATGGTTGCCCCCATGGCTACACAGCAGCTTGTTTATATAAACTATAGTAGTACTTATCTGTTATCTACTGTGTATCCTGTGCTTGAATGGCTGCCCCCATGGCTACACAGCAGCTTGTTTATATAAACTATAGTAGTACTTATCTGTTATCTACTGTGTATCCTGTGCTTGAATGGCTGCCCCCATGGCTACACAGCAGCTTGTTTATATAAACTATAGTAGTACTTATCTCTTATCTACTGTGTATCCTGTGCTTGAATGGTTGCCCTCATGGCTACACAGCAGCTTGTTTATATAAACTATAGTAGTACTTATCTGTTATCTACTGTGTATCCTGTGCTTGAATGGCTGCCCTCATGGCTACACAGCAGCTTGTTTATATACACAATAATAGCATTTCTGAATAAAGCACACCCGTTTCACCAGTGCAGAGCAAGAGTACACTAAACTATATTTTCATTACTTTAAGCATTTTATTACATTTTAAGTTTTCCCACTCGTTTCCCCAATTTAAATATCCAAATAAGGGTTTGGATTAGGTTCGGTATTTGGTCAAATCATTCACAAAAGATTTGGGATTTATCTGAACCCTAATACAGTGCATTAGGTGTATTCTTCATTCTCTCCCTCACACTTCTTTCCCTCACTCTCAATGCCCTTTCCTTTATTCTTTTTGGTTTTTCTCAAGTTTATTGCTTTATACTTCTGCAATACATACTTGGTTGTTGCCACCTACTGGCCAAACTAATTATAAATTACCATTGAAACAAATTCAATTTGACCTCCTTACAGAAATGTGAAGTACATGTGTGTTTGTGTCTGGATTAGCAGTAAATCCAATGCAGTAAAGATAGGAAAGAGTGGAAAGAGTACATTCCTGTTGATTTATTCCCTGTGTGATACAGGTATGGGACCTGATACCCACAATGAATGGGACCAGGAGATTTTACGGATATGGGGTCTTTCTGTAATTTTGAACTTCATACTTTAAGTCTGCAAAAAATAATTTAAACATTAATTAAACATAATAGGATTGTTTTTTTCCAATAAGGATTAAGTCTATCGTAGTTAGAATCAAGTACTGTTTTATTATTACAGAGAAAAAGAAAAACATTTTTAAAAATGTTAATTATGTGATTTACATGGAGTCTATGGGAAACAGCCTTCCTGTAGTTTGGAGATTTCTGGATAACAGATCCCATCATGTACCTGTGGGTTCAGGTTAGTGTGTGGAACATAATGAAAATGAAAACACCTATCGGAAATCCCTCACACCTATTCTACTGGACACAGAGAAAACCCTAATTCCCCTTCACTGGAAATCCACCTTAAGCCCAACTGTCAAGGACTGGCTGGTCAGGGTAAAGGAGATCCAGAAATTTGAGGAGCTTAAATCTAACTCAGAAAAAGATACAACTAAGTTTACAAAGAAATGGTACTATTGGTTCAAATTTATGGAAACAGACCAATTTAAAACCATGTGACCTATGAGTGGTGTATGCTCGAACCAAACCTTCAAGGCGATCGGACCACCTTCTACACTCATACTGCTAAGCAGCACTTCGGTTCCTCACCAAACCAGGGTCAATGTCCTCCAGGGATGCCTCGCCTCCGGAGATGGTTCTTCCTCCCTCCTATTTCATTTCGTGAGAGATAGTCAGGTATGGACCACTACTCACCTCTTGACAAGCCCACTGATCCGTGTTGGGAACCCCCTACTCCTTCTCTCCCTCTCTGTTCCCACTTTTTTCCTCTCTGATTCTAACCATGTTCCATGCATAGTAGACACAAGGTTGTTTTTTCTATAGGTGGAGGAATTGTGATTTACTTATGCATCCTGGACTCACTCTGAAGAGTCATAGCTGCCCCCTAAGACCGTTACTTCAGAAACGAAATATGCCTTACCATGTGTAACACTATGGGGCCGATTCACTAACTTCGAGTGAAGGATTCGAAGTTTTTTTTGGGCTACTTCGACCATCGAATGGGCTACTTCGACCTTCGACTACGACTATCGAACGATTCAAACTAAAAATCGTTCGACTATTCGACCATTCGATTGTCGAAGTACTTTCTCTTTAAAAAAAACTTCGACCCCATAGTTCGGCAGATAAAAGCTAACAAACTCAATTTTAGCCTATGGAGAAGGTCCCCATAGGCTTGCCTAAGTTTTTTTGATCGAAGGATTTTCCTTCGATCGTTGGATTAAAATCCTTCGAATCGTTCGATTCGAAGGATTTAATCGTTCGATCGAATGAATAATCCTTCGATCGTACGATCGAATTTTCTGCGCTAAATCCTTCGACTTCGATATTCGAAGTCGAAGGATTTCAATTCCTAGTCGAATATCGAGGGTTAATTAACCCTCGATATTCGACCCTTGCTAAATCTGCCCCTAAGGGTTCCATCAGCACCTAATTATTCCTGATATTGACCATAGACTATTATGTTTTTCTTTTTTATTGTGTCACTGTGTACTACTGTGCTATTGTTTTATATGCTACAAATTTTCTCAATAAAAAGACAAATTGAAAAAAAAAAAATGAAAACACCAGTGCCATCTGCTGATCAGTTCTTCCAACTGGCCTGACAGTCGGGAACATTTCTCAGAAGAAGAGAAAAGACTTCTGATGTTGCTTTGCTAAGAGAAGGACAGAGACATTTCCCTCTTCTCAACTCTTTTCCTAAGCAGAGAAACGTCAGAAGAATTTCCTCTTCATTTGAAATGTCCTCCCGACTGCCCTTGAAAAACAGAACTGACCAGCAGTTTCATGTTTATTATATGAGCAGTGTAATAATTGCTAACAATATTTCTTTTGGTTTCATTTATACACATGTTGCATTTATTTTGTTTGTGCCGGTCCCCTGTACTATAAAGACTTATTGGGCCATAACAATTACAATTAAGGAATATAAACTTGACCGCTGGTAAACTCTCTGCGCTGATTACATTAAAAATAATTAAGTACATTTTGAGCCAAAGCAAATTAAAAATGGTGTTTTACATTATTTAATCCCATTTGAATGTGATTGCTTACTGTTCTAATGAGCCCCAGGGTACAACTATGTCAATTCCTGAATTAATTACTGACTGTAATTAGCTCAGATTTTACTTTACCTTAGTGGGAAACAAAATCCTCCAAAGTATTGGCTCAACATTTCATCATGTTGCAAGTGCAATGCTTTAACCTTGTCTGTGTGGATGTAAAATGAAAAATGTTATGTTTGATTAAAACCGTGGGAAACTTAAAGGGATAGGGACCCTCTTTCTAATACACAGTCATGTTCTACCATATTTTCCCCAGTACTACTCTTTCTTAAAGTTTCAGCTTGTCAATAGCAGCAATGATCCAGGACTTCAAACTTGTCACAGGGGGTCACCATCTTGGAAAGTGTCTGTGACACTCACATGCTCAGTGGGCTCTGATTGGCTGTTGAGATGCTAAGCTTAGGGCTCGTCACTAATTATCCAGCAGAAAATGAGGTTGGTCTGTAATATAAGCTGATGCTACAGGTTTGCTGATTATTAAATTCTGATGCTAATTGCACTGGTTTCTGTGCTGCCATGTAGTAATTATCTGTATTAATTACTAATCAGCCTTATATTGTGACATTTCTATTCTATGTGTACTGTCTATTGAGTAGATCCCTAAGCTCAGTAAGTGACAGCAGCACAGAGCATGATCCCCTTATATAGGACCGCTATCAGAAATCGCAGGGCCCCATACGTCAAAATTTCCTGGGCCCCCTGGGCTGCACCCACCGCAAGCCCCACATACAGGTCCGCCCTCCCCACCCCACAGTAAAAAAACAAAAACATATATGGGTGGCTAGGGTTCCCACATGTTAATAAAAAATAAAAAGATATTGGTGGTCAGGGCCCCCCATAAAAAAAACATTTGTGGCCAGGGCCCCCCCATTAAAAAATATTGGTGGCTAGGACCCCACACGAGAAAAAAAAATTGGTGGCCAAAATTGGTGGCCAGCCCCCCCCCCCACACATTATAAAAAAATTGTTGGCCAGGGCCCATTAAACGTATATGCCTTCCCGAAGTCAGCAGCTCTCAGAAAGATGGGGGGCCCGGCTAATCAAGTAAGTGTGGCGTGGCCGGGCCCCCCTTACCCTCGGGACCCTACAACTCTCCCCCTGGTCCCCCCCTGATGGCTGCCCGGCCCTTATATATTTATACATAGTTATCATATCACCCCTTAAGCGCCTCTTCTCCAGCGTGAACATCCCCAATTTGGCCAGTCTTTCCTCATAGCTAAGATTTTCCAAACCTTTTACCAGCTTAGTTGCCCTTCTTTGGACTCTCTCTAAAACAATAATGTCCTGTTTGAGCGATGGAGACCAAAACTGCATTATTTTTATTATTTTTTGTTTGGTTTGCTGGATTTTGATAGGTTATATTTTGTTAAACCTGCTAGCAATGGAGATGCAATAGCCTCTGACATAGGGTTGCCACCTATCTGGTTTTGACGGGACAGCACGGTTCTTTGAAGGGCTGCCTGGATCAAAACTGCTTGCCTGGTTTTCCAAATTAGGAAAACCAGGCAGGATTCCCTGTGATTGATGCGACGATCGGCCCAATCGCCACGTCATAGCCCCGACCACTGAAGGATCACCTGCTCCTTCAATGTCACGCCCACGCCCACAATGGTATTGCCCCACCCCCAAATCATAATGGCCACGCCCCCAAGCCCAGTGTTAAACTGGCAGAAAGGTGGCAACCCTACTCTGACAATTGTCTTTTTTTTTTTCCCGTAGGCCAAAGTGGTATAAGCAACAATCCAACCATAATTTTTTATTATATATATATAGCAAATACTCTTTTACTTTATCTGATTTTGTTTGCTTATCAACTCTGATCTGTAAAGGTAACTTTAACCTATTGTGGAAGCAACACCTGCTACTTTAGCATTAGGTGCAGTGTTTTTAGTGGAAGTTAATAATAGAGACATAGATGTAAATTTTAAAAGATAACTTAAAAAATATGGTGAATTTTCAACAGTGTAAATGTAGACATTCCAATGAATTCCATGTTATGATGATGATAATGATCCAGTTCTAGATTTGTATAAACGTAATTCCTCTACACACTAAATGATCACATAAAATTAGGTCACTAAAATGGCCTGAGTGGCAAATCAGTCTCATCCCACCAAGTCAGTGAATAGCTTTGAATGTCCAACTGTAAATAGAACACTAGAAGTAATTCTATGATTGGCTAAAAGGAAATGCTACTGAAATATCCTACTGGTGGTACTTCAATTAGGAGAACAGTGGGACTAGTAGAGGGCCAAAGTGCACTATTTACAATTAAATGAACTGTAGTCCCTACCTTTGAAATGATTATTAACCCCTTTCAGCTGAGCTGTACTGGCTGCTGGCACTGACTTCCTGATTTGCCTTATAGGAAATGCTCGTCTCATATATGGCACAGTGTTATCAGATCAACAGGAAAACAAGATTCATATTTAAACTCACACACTTGCACAACTTGGGAATTACTGCAGTGAAATAGATAGAGCTCTGAAACTATTCCAAGGGTTTAGCAGCAATAAACCTTGGTTATGTGATCAGGCAGCTCAGTTGGGGGAGTTTAGTTATAGTTTAGCTATTGAAGAAAAATGTAGAGCTGCGTGTGTGAAAAACACTTTCACTTTCATATTTACTCAGTCGTTGCACAGTTTGTACAAGGCAGAAGTGAAGTCCAACCACAGGAGCAAACTGAATGAGAACAAGAGGAGCAAACTGAATGAGAACAAGAGGAGCAAACTGAATGAGAACAAGAGGAGCAAACTGAATGAGAACTGACCGAGAAAGTACAAGAGGAGACTTATAGAGTGAGTATAACAGGAACTAACCGTCTGACTGTGGGAAAGGGTTGTTAAGGATCAAGCATGAAACCTGACATCATGGACTCACACTTTCTTTTCCCCTTCATTCTTACACTCATCAACAAAACCAGATCTTTACTTCCTTCCCCAGCAAAGTGTGGTTCAAGAAACAGGGTGAGTGCAGCGGTAACAGACTGAGAGGAGTAAACTGACTCCAGTAAACGGAATAAGGGAGAGCAGTGTGAGTGAATGAAGAGCAGATTGATATTATCAGTGTGGGTCTAGATCAGAAGTCCCCAACCTTTTTTAACCATGAGCCACATTCAAATGTTAAAAGAGTTGGGGAGCAACACAAGCATGAAAAAGTCCATTGGGTGCCAAATAACAGCTGTGATGGTAGCCCCCTATGTGGACTGGCAACCTACAGGAGGCTCTACTGGGCACTATACTTAGTTTTCATGCAAGCCTGGAATTCAAAAATAAGCACCTGCTTTGAGGACACTGAGAGCAACATCCAAGGGGTTGGAGAGCAACATGTTGCTCACAAGCTACTGGTTGGGGATCACTGGTCTAGATCATAGGCCCGATCTCCCAATTAAACTGACAATGTAAAGTAATGAAGGCAAAATTCTTAGGGGAAAATTTACTAAAGGGGCAAAGTGGCTAACGCTAGCGAAAATTTGCCAGCAAAGTGGACCTACTCTATCGCTACTTTGCAAACTTTACACCAGGCGAAGTTGCGTTATGGCGAAGGGACCTAACTACGCTAATTCAATAAGTTGCGGATTTTCGTGAACGTTACCTCTTGCGCCAGACTTTACTTCGCCACCTCAGACCAGGCGAAGCGCAATAGAGTACAAAGGGATTGCTCCAAAAAAAGTTGAAATTCTTTCTAAGTGCCAAAAAACGCTGGCGTCTTTTACTTTTTTTATGGGTGATAGGCTGAAAAAGGGGTACCCTCCTTTCCCCCTGCATTTGACAACATATGGCACCTAAACTATACTGTGGGCACATGTGTAGGGCATTAGAACTCATTTATTAAGATTCCATGGCCTTGTGTAGTGTAATGTGTTTTCTGCGGCCATTGTACTTTAACTGCATGCCGTATACAAATTTATGATCGCTAGCATAACTACGAACCCATGATCGTAACATCACTAGCGCAACTTTGTAAACGATCGGTAACTTGTGCACAACTTCTGATCTTCATGAATTAGAATTAGAATTAAACTCACACACTTGCACAACATGGGAATTACTGCAGTGAAATAGATAGAGCTCTGAAACTATTCCAAGGGTTCAGCAGCAATAAACCTTGGTTATGTGATCAGGCAGCTCAGTTGGGGGAGTTTAATTATAGTTTAGCTACTGAAGAAAAATGTAGAGCTGCGTGTGTGAAAAACACTTTCACTTTCATATTTACTCAGTCGTTGCACAGTTTGTACAAGGCAGAAGTGAAGTCCAACCACAGGAGCAAACTGAATGAGAACAAGAGGAGCAAACTGAACGAGAACTAACAGAGAAAGTACAAGAGGAGACTTTCAGAGTGAGTATAACGGGAACTAATGTCTGACTATAAAGGAGACTGGCAGTGTTACTGTGGGAATGGGTTGTTAAGGATCAAGCATGAAACCTGACATAATGGACTTACACTTTCTTTTCCCCTTCATTCTTACACTCATCAACAAAACAAGATCTTTTCTTCCTTCCGTAGCAAAGCACTGGTTCAAGAGACAGGGTGAGTGCAGGGGTAACAGACTAAAATTGACTCCAGTAAACTGAATAAGGGAGAGCAGTGTGAGTGAATGAAGAGCAGTGTGGGTCTTGATCAAAGGCTCGATCTCCCAAATAAATTGACAATGTAAAGTAATGAAGGCAAAATTCATAGTGTGAGTGCAGGGGAAACATTTGGAGGTACTGATAAGAGGAGCAGACTGCAAATGTGAGTGCTAGGGCAGGAATACATTTGGAGCAAACTGCCAGCATGAGTAAATGAAGAACATACAGTACAAACAGAGTGAGTTTGTGGGGAGCAGACTGAGAGTGTGGGTAATGTAAAGAGAGTCTGAAAATGTAAACAGAAAAATTACATTTTCAGAGGAGCAGACAAAAGCCTGAATGCGCAATCATAAGGAGTTTTAGAGGGGCATACAGCCTGAATGCCGGACAGTTTGAATACAGTATATAGAACATATTGATAATATACTTGTACGGGGAACATACCGACAGATAGGGTGGCCAATCATCTGGACTTGTCCTCCACTGACAGGGCCTACAGGGCCTACAGTATACAATCCAGATCTAGATTACTCTTAAAGCAAGATGTGACACTCAGTCAATGAGGAAACCTCTCTGTATTTGACAGGTCACAATATACTCACATCCAAGTTGTCACATACAGTACAGGTTCATGAAAATTCACTGTCAGGCTTACAGACATCCACTACTACTGCGTTCAATGGCCCTTTGCTCTACTCTGGAGAGGAATTTCTAGAGTGCCACCTTCTGGTCTTTGCAGTCCAGCGTTTCTCCAACGTCCCCTCTGCCCTACTCTAGATAGGAAGTTCCTCTTCCTTGCCACAGGATGTCCTGGTCCTATTGCTGCCACTTCCACCCTAACACTCGCTTAGCCACGGCTTTTAAGCCACTAACTCCTTGTTGGGGTCTGAGCTACATATACTAGCTATCCTGACTGACTGAAGTACCTAGTACTGCTCACTAAGAGACCTTTTCTATCTTTAACTGTCCAGACAATGTCATAGAAGAATAAGAACACCACCCTGGGTGTGTCCTCCTTTTATATACCCTTGTTGCTCTATCCCCCTCTAGTGGCTGGGGCCTGAACTACAGTTAAAATTATGTTAGCTCTATTAACACCTAGTGGTCAGTCTAACACTTTACTGTTTCCGTTATTTGAGATTCAGTAAAACATATATTGAATCAACATTTTCACTTTACATAATTCTCACACATCATTTCACAGTCACGATGAGCGTCAATTCCTGGCCTACACCCTTACAAATTTACTATGCATGTACACATGATGTTCTCTCAAAGGATTAGTTATATAGGAGTAGCATAAACTGTTGCATCTTTAGAAACTACCTCCAAAGTGTCCAATTGACAATACAGTTAGAATCCATTAAGATGAGTACAGCATTTACATGGGAACCACCAGTGTTTTTGCTACTAAAAATCAGAGTTAGGGTGTTAGTTTTGTGAACCATGTCAGCCTTTTCATAATTCCTAGTTCCATTGTGCAATACCTTCCCTAGCAAATTCTCACATCTAATACGAGAGTCATTTGCTATAAGAAGTAGCTACCTCACTAACTCAGTTCCCACTCTGCATAAATAATACTGTACCACTATTTCATAATGGGGTGTCCTTATAATCCCTCTAACTTCTCGATGGTAGAGCACAAGTTAATCTATATACCCAGTGCCAATAATAATAAACCAATAGCAATCTGGAAAATGAGGTTCAATGTTAATAAATGCAATGTTACACTTTGGCAAAAATAATATAAATGCACTAAATGGCAGTGTGTTGGGAGTTTTTTTCTATGGGTTTTTGTAGATAACAAAGTTGTCTGATTCGGATTATATTAGCAATAACACTTGGAAATGTGCAGGTCATTGTGACTCCAAAACCAGATGAGTGATTTTTTTGTGCATGATCCCAATCTGCTTCATACAAGCATTGACTTGTACCAAGATGAATGTTTCTTCCCAAAGGAATCTTATATGAAACTCAACCTCAACAGACTAACAATAAAATGTTCTGCCACCATTACCACTTAGAATCCAAGATAAAAAGCTACATCTATACATTCATATTGCGTAACCTATCCAATTACATATAATATGTGGATCATTTAGACATTATAAGGTTGTATTTAGTAATAAGTTGCTTTTCATTTCAGATTGCCATGAAAATCATCAAACCGTGCTTGATATGTGTTTTATTTGTATTACACTGGGTAAGTCACTCCGATTGTGTGCTAGTAAAGAGAGAGAGTGAATAGGTTCGAGAAAGGGCCGTGATGTAATTGGGAAAGAAACCTTGTTAAAGTAAAATATTTTCAACAACCACTTAGAGGGCATTGGCATTGCTAGATGAACATGGGCCCTAAATCAGAATTATTTTAGTCCCCAACCCCTTTACCACCATTATCTAAATTGGCTTATTCTTCTGTACTTTTTGTATCCTATAAGCCAAATTAACCTGGAGTGACCCAAAGATAGGTCTATGGCAGGGGTTTCCAACCTGCGGCCAAGGGCCGCATGTGGGCCAGGATGGATATGAATGCGGCCCAGCTTGAAGGAGAGAGAAAAGGAAGAGAAGGGAAAAACAAAGAAATTAAGAAATAAATGGAAATACAGAGAAAACAAGAGTGAAATAACACTTTGTGCTCACTAAGTCCAGACACATTAACCACCTCAGTCTGTTGTCTTGTTAGGAACAGGCTTACTATGCCAGGTTGTAACAATGTTGTGGTATGTAGTAGGGAAGATGGGGGACTCTGCCCATTGCCCAGTTAGTAATAATAATAATATAATAATAAGTCTGTGTAATAACCAGGTGTCCCATATTCCAATGTATAGCTCCATATCATTATCCAACTGGTATTGTAGTTCTTTTCTGTGTATTTTCTTTAATTTTCAAATCAAAAGTGTTTGTGTATTTCATGTGTGGCCCCAGACAATTTTTCTTTTTCCAATGTGGCCCAGAGAAGGCAAAAGGTTGGACACCCCTGTTCTATGGTTTAGCAGGAAAAGAGCAGAGCAAATACTAACCAAAAATAATTGTGAATGCAAAACATGAACATTCTAATCACTTAACACAGGGAGCAACATTTTTTGTATAGAATACATGCTCTTAAAGATTTTTGTTTGATTAAAATTTCAGATTTGGCTAATCATTCCAGAATGTGTCAGGAGCATAATAAGGAGGGTCTTTCAGGTGAGATTCCATTTACTTTTTTTGTGTTAAAACAGGAAGAAAGCAACATACTTCTCAAAGACTGCAACACCTTATTAGAAAGCAAAATATTTCTACCTTGGTGTTACGAGGCCCAGAATGAGAGTTATAATCTAAAGGGATAATGGCTGATCTATAAGCTTCCTATAGTATGTTATTTCAGTAGTTTCTACATGAGTTAGTCACACAAATATTCCTCTAGTCAGTCCCAGGGAAAGCTCTTCTGTTTTACATAATCCAGATTGATATAACTTTATGTATACTCTGGGAATGTTAATGTTTCCCATGTATTAAATCTGCTTGCACTGAAAGGAAACCTGCTTACAGGACCTCTAAGTCTCTTAGTTCAACAGAGAGCAAAACCGCACACTTATGGTAGGAAGAGGCGTCAACGCAGACAGATGCGGTGCCAGGGCATTGTGGACGTGGCTCAATCAGAGGTCTTCCTTTGATGTCACTGTACTTGCTTGTGATGCATAATGACATAATCGGGAGAATTACTAACTTTTCGGACCACGGGGGCATGTGAAATTTGGTTGACTTGACTTTTTTTTTTTTCATTTTTGGGAGCGTTGACAGATTTGGGTAGTTTGCATAATTAAATGACATTCTCAAGGCTACACAGTAATTTAACAAATTGTATTTACTTAACATGGTACTAGTGCCTGTAGGAAACTGCAGAACTGTTGTAGAGCTCTTCTTCTTCCTTTACATACAGATACTCAAAGAGACTACACAGCTGCATGCATCTATGTTCTTCCATGGCTCCATCACCACTTCCATGAGCCAAACCTTGTCCCAGTTAAAAATAATTATGTTGTTACACTTTGTACAATTAGTTAATTTGTTCATTGGGGCAGATTCCACAAAGGGCGGATTGTCGCACCAATCTGCCAGGTGAAAATTTGTTACCACTATGCTAAAATGTCAAGTTGCGTCCTGGGTGCCGAACGCTGGCGACTTTTCGCTAACGTTATTTCGGCAGTACGATTGTTTCAAATTACGCCATCATTAGTCCTCTCACGCTTAGGTCAATTTGAATAGGGTGGGTACATTAAAGTCGTATGGTTGTCTTTATGTTGGTGCAAATGCTTGAAGTGGCCACTTTTTATTACAAATATCCAAGGAACCTTAATAAAGACAAAAGAGATCCTACAATGCCCTACACATGAGCCCACCCTAAAATGAATGTTCCATTGCCCTCAAATGTCTGGGGAAAAATGTTAATCCAAAAATGTTTAATAGTTAGGACTTTTGAAGGCAATCCTGCTTAAAAAAAGGAAAAGTCGCCAGCATTTTTCAACTTTAATGTTGTTCCGGGAGACAGGATATGATGTAACTAACAAAAGATTGAGGAAGATCTAGCTTCATTTTAGCAGTTTGGTCTGAAGTGGCAAAGTCTGCTCTGATGAAAGAGTTAACGTTGACTAACTTTAATGTACGTAAAGTAAGAACTGTTTGCCAGAGTGAAAAGTCGCCTGGCAATAGAAATCGAAGGAACGCTAGCATCAGTCCCGTTCGCTAGCAAATTGTTGCCTACACCTGTTAATAAGTTGGCGATGTCCCTGTGGATGGGATTTCTGGCGAGATGTCGATAGACACTTCGCCCTTTAGTGAAACTGCCCCATTGTGTGACACATACATCTCTCTCTTTGCTTCCTCATAATTTCTTATTGTCTAACCCAACCTAATTCCTATAGTATGTAGATCATTTAGAATCTATGAGGTTCAATTTAGTAAAAGGTAATTTTTCATTTGTTATGAAAATCATCAGAAAATGCTGGATATGGGTTTTATCTGTATTAAATTGGTGTTTAAATGTAAGCCCCTTTTACTTATCTTGTAGTAATGGGAGAATGGATAGCCTTGGTAAAGGGGCTTAACATGTTTTGGAAGGAAATCTTGGTAAAGTAAAATATTTCCACTATTTAGTAAGAGGGCAGTGGCATTAGTAGAAGTACATTACATGGGTCCCATACACAAATTATTTTAGCATACAAGCTCATTATTGTTGGCATTTTAGTATAGCACACAAGGTTTAAGCATGAATGCTGTTGCATATATTCCAACAATTAGCACCATTATCCAAAGTGACACAAATCCTCTGTACTTCTGAGTTTCCAAGCAGCTAAAATGAACCTGGATCACCTTAAAGGTAGGTCTATAATTTAGTTGGAAAATAACTGAGCCAATAATAACCAAAATCAATATGACTTACAATAAAGAACAAACTGTATAAATTGAAAACATGGAAACTTTAACAGAAAAAAAAGTTTTTTATATTGATTAGGTGTTTTCATATATTTTTTTTAATTCCCAGAGGGTCCAATTCATTCTAGAATGCATCAAAAATGTTTTCACATGGAAATCTCAGCAGTATAGAAAGAACAAACCGGTGAGACCCCATTTACTTCTTCTCCCATTTACTGTTACTTTTTCCACTGCTTTCTATTTATTTTGATTTCCAAAAACTGCAACAAAAACCTTGATAGAAAGCAAAATATTTCCACCTCACTGTAAGGAGAAGACCAGCTCTATGAGTCTCTCACAGAATGTTGTTTCAGCAGTTTCAAGTTAGATTGGTCATACCAATGTTTCTCTATATGGTCTATGGAGAAGCCCTACTCTCCATTGTTATATTCAGATTGATGTAACAATAAGCAGACTCTTCACATTCTCAACCTTCCTCCTGTTTGGTCATATCCACAGGAATAAAGCCTGCATACTTGCAAGTTGCTCTTGCGTTTGACTACCTTTGCCCAATGGGATGTTTAGTGCCCAATTTATTCTCTAAACTGGTTTCCCATCAGCTACTAGGTTGTATCTAGACCCACCCGTTGATGGTAATATCTGAAATTGCACCTAGGATGTCTATTTTATAAAGGGGAACAATCACAAAAAATAACATTTAGGGCAGATTTATTAAGGGTCAAATTTCGAATTTGAAAAACTTTGAAATTCGAATTCAAAAAGACCAACCACAATTAAAGTTTTTTTTTTTTTTTTGCCCGAATAGGTCAGTTTTTTATTGAATAGGTCTGTTTTCAATCAAATTCGAATCGTACAATTCAAAGTTTCCCTCCCCCCAAAAAACCTCAAAAAGTCCACCAATTGACACTTAATAGGTTCTAGGAGCTCCCCCATAGGCTAAAACAGCAATTCGGCAGTACTTGATACATTTCGAAATTCAAATTTTCTAAATTGTTTTCAAATCTGAATCAAATTTGGACTATTCCCTAGTTGAAGTACACACAAATCTGCTCGAAATTAGATTTTTTTTTTTTTTTTTTACATTTCTTTATTTTCAGTTTTCACACCGGGGTACAAAAAAAAAGGGGAAATAAAAGGGAAAGGTGATGTGGTTACACTTACATATGGCTGCGCATATACTTTATATATTACATATATCTAAACATATAATTCATGTACTGCATAATCATAATTTGGAGGTACTGATAAGAGGAGCAGACTGCAAATGCGAGTGCTAGGGCAGGAATGCATTTGGAGCAAACTGCCAGCATGAGTAAATGAAGAACATACAGTACAAACAGTGTGAGTTTGTGGGGAGCAGACTGAGAGTGTGGGTAATGTAAAGACAGTCTGAAAATGTAAACAGAAAAATGACATTTGCAGAGGAGCAGACAATAGCCTGAATGCGCAATCATAAGGAGTAAACTGTCAGCTTTAGAGGGGCAGACTAATAGCCTGAATGCCAGACAGTTTGAATACATTATATAGAACATATTGATAATATACTTGTACGGGGAGCATACTGACAGATAGAGTGGCCAATCATCTGGACTTGTCCTCCTCTGACAGGGCCTACAGTATACTATCCAGAATATTGAATTTGTACTTTATTGCACCGTGTAGATTACTCTTAAAGCAAGATGTGACACTCAATCAATGAGGAAACTCTCTGTATTTGACAGGTCACAATATACTCACATCCAAGTTGTCACATACAGGTTCATGAAAATTCACTGTCAGGCTTACAGACATCCACTACTGAATTATCAAACCCATGCATGTGTTCAATGGCCCTTTGCTCTACTCTGGAGAGGAATTTCCAGAGTGCCACCTTCTGGTCTTTGCAGTCCAGCGTTTCTCCAACGTCTCCTCTGCCCTACTCTAGATAGGAAGTTCCTCTTCCTTGCCACAGGATGTCCTAACTGGTCCTATTGCTGCCACTTCCACCCTAACTCTCGCTAAGCCACGGCTTCTAAGACACTAACTCCTTGTTGGGGTCTGAGCTACATATACTAGCTAACCTGACTGACTGAAGTACCTAGTACTGCTCACTAAGAGACCTTTTCTATCTTTAACTGTCCGGACAATGTCATAGAAGAATAAGAACCCCACACTGGGTGTGTCCTCCTTTTATATACCCTTGTTGCTCTATCCCCCTCTAGTGGCTGGGGTCTGAACTACAGTTAAACTTACGTTAGCTCTATTAACACCTAGTGGTCAGTCTAACACTTTACTGTTCCCATTATTTGAGATTCAGTAAAACATATATTGAATCAACATTTTCACTTTACATCATTCTCAAACATCATTTCACAGTCACGATGAGCGTCAATTCCTTGCCTACACCCTTACAAATTTACTATGCCGTGGCTCAATCAGAGGTCTTCCTTTGATGTCACTGTACTTGCTTGTGATGCATAATAACATAATCGGGAGAATTACTAACTTTTTGGACCACGGTGGCATGTGAAATTTGGTTGACTTTTTTTTTTTACATTTTTGGGAGCGTTGACAGATTTGGGTAGTTTGCATAATAAAATGACATTCTCAAGGCTACACAGTAATTTAACAAATTGTATTTACTTAACATGGTACCAGTGCCCGTAGGACACTGCAGAACTGTTGTAAAGCTCTTCTTCTTCCTCTATATACAGATACTCACAGAGACTACACAGCTGCATGCATCTATGTTCTTCCACGGCTCCATCACCACTTCCATGAGCCAAACCTTGTCCTTGTCCCAGTTAAAAATAATTATGTTGTTACACTTTGTACAATTAGTTCATTTGTTCATTGGGGCAGATTCACTAAAGGGCGGATTGTCGCACCACTACGCTCAAATGTGAAGTTGCGTCCTGGGTGCCGAACGCTAGCGACTTTTCGATAACGTTATTTCGGCAGTACGATTGTTTCAAAGCGAAATTACGCCATCATTAGTCCTCTCACGCTTAGGTCAATTTGAATTGGGTGGGTACATTAAAGTTGTATGGTCGTCTTTATGTTGGTGCAAAAAGTGGCCACTTTTTATTACAAATGTCCAAGGAACCTTAATAAAGACAAAAGAGATCCTACAATGCCCTACACATGAGCCCACCCTAAGATGAATGTTCCATGGCCCTCAAATGTCTGGGGAAAAATGTTAATCCAAAAAAGTTTAATAGTTAAGCAGGCAATCCTGCTTAAAAAAAGGAAAGTCACCAGCGTTTTTCCAACTTTAATGTTGTTTCGGCAGACAGGATATGATGTAACTGAAAAAAGATTGAGGAAGATCTAGCTTCATTTTAGCAGTTTGGTCTGAAGTGGCAAAGTCTGCTCTGATGAAAGAGTTAACGTTGAGTAAAATTCACACTTTACTGTATGTAAAGTAAGGACTGTTTGCCAGAGTGAAAAGTCGCCTGGTGATAGAAATCAAATGAACGCTAGCATCAGTCCCGTTGGCTAGCGAATTGTTGCTAGTTAGTAAGTTGGTGATGTCCCTGTGGATGGGATTTCTGGCGAGATGTCGATAGACACTTCGCCCTTTAGTGAATCTGCCCCATTGTGTGACCCATACCTCTCTCTCTCTCTTTGCTTCCTCAAAATTTCTTATTGTCTAACCCAACCTAATTCCTATTGTATGTAGATCATTTAGAATCTATGAGGTTCAATTTAGTAAGAGGTAATTTTTCATTTCAGAGTGTTATGATAATCATCACAAAATGCTGGACATGTGTTTTATCTGTATTAAATTGGTGTTTAAAGGTAAGCCCCTTTTACTTATCTTGTAGTAATGGAAGAATGGATAGCCTTGGTAAAGGGGCTTAACATGTTTTGGAAGGAAATCTTGGTAAAGTAAAATATTTCCACCATTTAGTAAGAGGGCAGTGGCATTAGTAGAAGTACATTACATGGGTCCCATAGACAAATTATTTTAGCATACAAGCTCATTATTGTTGGCATTTTAGTATAGCACACAAGGTTTAAGCATGAATGCTGTTGCATATATTCCAACAATTAGCACCATTATCCAAAGTGACACGGATCCTCTGTACTTCTGAGTTTCCAAGCAGCTAAAATGAACCTGGATCACCTTAAAGGTAGGTCTTTAATTTAGTTGGAAAATAACTGAGCCAATAATAACCAAAAATCAATATGACTTACAATAAAGAACAAGCTGTATAAATTCAAAACATGGAAACTGTAATCCTTTAACAGAAAAAAAGTTTTTATATTGATTAGGTGTTTTCATAGATTTTTTTAAGTTCCAGATGGTCCAATTCATTCTAGAATGCATCAAAAAAATGTTCACATGGAAATCTCAGCAGTATAGAAAGAACAAACCGGTGAGACCCCATTTACTGCTTTCTATTTATTTTGATTTCCGAAAACTGCAACAAAAACCTTGATAGAAAGCAAAATATTTCCACCTAACTGTTAGGAGAAGACCAGCTCTATGAGTCTCTCACAGAATGTTGTTTCAGCAGTTTCAAGTTAGATTGGTCATACCAATGTTTCTCTCTATGGTCTCTGGGGAAGCCCTACTCTCCATTGTTATATTCATATTGATGTAACAATAAGCAGACTCTTCACATTCTCAACCTTCCTCATGTTTGGTCATATCCACAGGAATAAAGCCTGCATACTTGCAAGTTGCTCTTGCGTTTGACTACTACTTTTGTTTAGTCCCCAATTTATTCTCTAAACTGGTTTCCCATCAGCTACTAGGTTGTATCTAGACCCACCCTTTGATGGTAATATCTGAAATTGCACCTAGGATCTCTATTTTATAAAGGGGAACCATCACAAAAATTAACATTTAGGGCAGATTTATTAAGGGTCACATTTTGAATTTGAAAAACTTTGAAATTTGAATTCAAAAATTAAAGGGTTTTTTTTTTGCCCGAATAGGTCAGTTTTTTATTGAATAGGTCAGTTTTCGATCAAATTCGAATCATATGATTCAAAGTTCCCCCCCCCCCAAAAAAAACCTTTCAGGCGGCTCTCTTTGCTTAGAAAATGTAGACATGATTTTTATCCGTTTGAAAGAGTGATCTTTAATTTTCTTGGTGAAGGGAGAACTTTCAAAAAAGACAAATTAGACCTAACTGCCAATCAAAATCAATCTCCATCCACAGTGATGGCTAGAGGTCATCTTAAGCCTCTAGTAGTTCCTTGTACCTATTGAGCACAATTGCCAGCTTTTCCAAAACTCTTCCACATCTCTGAGCAGTGATCTGAAGCTTCCCATATTCTTCTATATTAGGTCTCTCCTTGCCAGATTGCTCTCCAGCAGGTGAAAAATCTAGTAAAGCAACTGTTACCCAAGAGTGTTAGTGGGGAACAGAATAACTGAGCATAAGGTCTTTTAAAATCATTTTTATTTATTTACTGGTATACGTATTTGTCTTAGTATGCATGAATTAAATTCAGTTTGATTACTTTGCAGGGCAGATCTGAGGTGGATGGACAGCTCCAATCCACATTACCAACTGGAGGAGAACTTCATAGCTATGTAACTATACCATGTTAGCCTGCTTCACATCTATATTTACATTAGGCAATCTGAATCACTAAAATTTCTGAGTGTAAAATGTCAGTCATAAAAATGAACATATTCCCCAGCTTGAGCCTATATGATGTAGTGAGCGCTGAAGAATGAATGAAGGGGTCAGCTGGTCACCAGCTAGTTCCTGCTTTTTGGCAACTTGAGATTAATGCCCGCTCACATCACTGGAAAGTTTAAAGCTATATTGTAGTGCTTGGTAAATGAATACATAGGACAAGTTGGGTCTTAATTTCATGTATGCATGAAGCACAGTAATCATTAACCATTTTCATTCTTTAGAAAAGAACTCCTATCATTGGCATCTTCTCCAGGGATTCTGAGGAGTCGTACATGTGGCTCACTAAACATCTCACACATGAGTTTCATATCAAAACCTTCTACATATCAAACAAAGGAGAATGGAAGCACACTGGTGATTTCTATGAGTGTACATTTGCCATTCTCTATCACACAAAGAATAGAGGACGGGTGAACATCACTGATGTCCCAGACTCATTGTATAATGAAGAACTAATGTTCCTATCCTCAGAGCTAGGTGAGCTTCTCTAAGGTTAAACATGTTACAAGTCATCCTTTACTGATGTTTGACATTGCTATATATTTAGTTTGTGTCCTTGCTAATGTTCCTATTTGTTTTCTGCCCAGGAAAGAAGAAAGTGATTGTGGTGATTGATGACTTGGAGGATGCTGAATCTGAGGCAAAGAATGTGATTCTGCGTAGCCAGCCAAGTATAAGGAACCTGGCTAATGAACTCTTTCTGTTTAGTGTAAATGAGAAACAGTCCCTTCTGGCTGATGGTCCAATCACAAAGAAATTAGCAGCCATGAAATTAATCTTTTACGGTAGACTCCGCTCAATGTAGTGTAGTATGACATATATTTTTTCCATATTTGTGAAAAGTGTCACTCTGTAGCTTGTTACGCCATGTTGGATATATGGAACCATTACATTACTCCACCCAACTGTATACTTAGTCAGTATCCAGATTTCTCAACAAGAAAAATTGACCATTTTGAAATGGATGAAGTTGGTAGGGATGAACCAGACAACAAAACGCAGAATGGATATAACACAGCAAGGCCTCTCCGGGGGATGCAATTGCTTGTAACCAAAATGAAGTAGTTAATGGTGATTAATACAGAGATTGTGAAATAAGCTGTTGTATTAAATAAAATTGTGGCTAACAAGCAATTACAGAACTCATAGCTCCACTTCTAATACATTTGCTCCCTATACCAGAAAATATCTGGGATAATGGAACTAATAGTCTATTGGCATCTATTAAAAAGATACAGTAGAACCCCCAATTTACATTTTTCAGGGGACCCAGAAATAAATGTAAAATACGGGAACATATAAAACTAGGTAAATGAGCTAAATCAACACTTTCTTCAAGTACTCAAAGAATATAAGTGCAAGAGTCCGTTTTACTTTGTGTTGTAGTTGAGCCGGCATTCAAAAGACCAAACTTTGACATTTATTTGTACAATCAAGGCAGCCTTGCGTGTTCAACAACGCTTAGAGGCAGATTTATCAAAGCTCGAGTTGAGTGTATCCCAAAAAAATTGAGGTTTTCCAGTGTAGTTTCAGTAAAAACTCAATTTTTTTGGGTAAAGAAAAAACTAGAATATGTATTCCCCGATGCTGTAAAAAGCTTGGAACCAAAAATACTCCAACTAAAACCTATCAAGATTATGTAGAAGTAAGTAGCAGAGTCCCTTGAATAATTTGAAGATGTTTTTAGCCTTCATGATGTTTTGTTTTTTTTTGGTGGTTTACACTTGAAAATTCAATCATTTGGAGACAATAGATTATTCAAACTTTTTCCCCTGATTGCACTGATTCACGTTTTTACATTCAAGTTTTTTTCTTAAATAAGCAAACATTCTAGTTGTTGAGCACAAAATGCGTAGGAAATACAAAATAAACATCATCTTGCTTTAACCTTTTTTGAGTGCTTGCTCCCCCTTCAGTTTTACTTTTAACCCTTTAAATGCCAGCAGAAATTTGCATTTCATTTGCACTCTCTCACTTTAGGGGCATTTCCTGAGCGGGATTTTTAGTTCACCTAGGAAAATTGTATGTTGTTTTTTTTTTTTCAGGAGAGCCTGAGCTTTCTAAATCTGAGCTTTTGTGTATTTCCACTTCTGAACAAGATTTGGAGCTTTAAATACCCCCCCAAAAAAAGACAAACTTCCATTTTCCATGACATAGGGATTTATACCAGAAAAACAATGATTCTGTGCACAAAAATTCAAGTGATTTGAAAGTCTTAAGTGTAACGAACGTGCCAATACCATATACTGTATGTATAGCTTTATGGAGATTTCTGACTTCTAGCAGTACATTAAGTAAATTACTGAATTTTCAAAGCACTACCTAGACTATGGCTAAGACAAAAGATCCTGGAACAGTAGGTTTACCCCAGGTAACCATATATTTTTGAAAAGTACACATTCAGCCAAATCTAAAATGGGTAACCATGTCTTTCTACTCCAAAGTACCAAACATCAAAGCTTTTCTGAACTTAGTGGTTTCTATAAAAATGTATGAAAATTCTGAAAAATCACCTGAAAACGTTAATTTTGCAAGTGTGTATCTATCACATAGCAATAGGTACCAAGAAACAAACATCATAAATATAAATGCCAGGAGTCCACTGAACTGTTTGCTGCCCATTGTGCGTAGGATTACCAAAGTGTCTGGCATTTGGGGGCCACAAACTGAAGTTAGCGCCTACAAATTGTCCCTGAAGTCACTTCAGCTACTGAATAAACAACACATTTACTTCATTTTTTGCAGGGTGAAAACACAACAAAAAGAAAGCTTTCTGTTTAGTGCTTCATTAAGCATAGAAATCACTATCTGAGGCAGGATTTTTTTGTTTTCATTTGGTGTGTGAAGTTTTGAGTTGATTTTCTTAAAATTGATTTTTCTTTAGACACAGATGTTGAGTGAGTTCCTTTCACTTTCTCTGGGTTACAAACTCACTGACAGATCCCCTCCCCCACGCCTGAGTGTCAGTTTCACTTGCATTTTTCTGCAGTTTTAGTACTAATTGATCATTTTTGTACTGATTCTGTGGGTATTTTTATTGTGCGCTCAGTTTTGTAAGAAGGATTTAAGAATATCATTTTTTTTCCAGCAACAGTGCAGCTCCCAAGCACTTGCTCACATTAACCCTCTCCTTGAAGAACTTCTCCCCTTAATATTTACATTTTTGGTGATCAATAGTATTAAGCTTCCTTTTTTTTGTGGCTTGTTTTGTAAAACAATGGGAGGGAATAAAAAGGAAAATGATAAAAACAAAAATGCCTCTGGCTCAGCAAAGAAACACCAGTCGAAGCCCATGTCAAAAAGCCCCACTGCTTCTACTTCTGCAGCCATATACAAAAATATTTGTGCAGGAGGTAGGTAGCTACTTGCAGCAACTCAAACCAAGTCACTGCTGGGGCAGAGCAGCTTACAAGGAAGCATGGGTCACATGTCTAATGTCGGACGCTCATGGCATTGAGGTTTATATAAAAAACTGCGGCTGAAGTGGTGGGTTCCTCTGGAATAGTGGCAGCAAGTAAATTATATGGGAAATACATAGGGTTAAATTCACTAAAGGGCAAACTGTCGCCAGTGAACGCTTCGCCACACTTCAAATTCAAAGATGCGTCCTGGGTGCCGAATGCTGGTGACTTTTCGCTAGCGTTGCTTCGGCGTTTCAAACAAAATTACGCTAGCAAAATTTCGCTATGACTTTTGTAGGTACAAATGCTTGAAATGGGCATTTTATATTACAAATGTCCAAGAAACCTGAATAAAGACAAAAGAGATTAACTATTGCCCTACACAAGAGCCCGTCCTAAAACTAATGTTCCATGCCCCTCATATCCCTGGGGAAAAATGTTAACACAAGAAAGTTTAATAGCTAGAACTTTTGCAAGCAGTCCCGCTTAAAAAAAGGCTAAGTCCCCAGCATTTTTACAACTTTAATGTATTTCCGGCAGACAGGATATGATGTCACTGACATAAGATTGAGGAGGATGTAGCTTCATTTTAGCAGTTTGCCAGGTCTAAGGTGTCAAAGGAAACTCTGGTGAAAGAGGTAACATTCAGTAAAATCTGCATTTGAGTATAACCACCATCCCCCATAGTGAAAAGTCGCTTGGCGATAGAGTGCAAATGAACACTAGTTTCTTTTGCTAGTGAATTGTCGTGCACACCTTTTAGTCAATTGGCGATGTCCCGGTGGATCTGATTTGCCCTTTGGTGAATCTGCCCCATAATCTTAGCTGCAGTGCATGCTCTTGTGTGGAGGGGTATCACAGTGGGAGGGAGTTTTGTCCCTGTAGAAACCCTAGAAGCATTGGGTACAAGAATAGTCTTATCTAATGTGCCCCCCTTCCTGCAAAACCACTTATTGTAGCCCACCTGCAAGCCCTTGGGGAAATAATCTAAAATTCATCTGGGATGTAAGGAGAGCAGACTAAGACACGTCCTCTGCTTTAAAAGTCAGGTGAAACTACTGTGACAAGACACTATTGAGGGGTCCTTCAGGGTTCCATAAATTTTTTACAGCATGGAGGAAGTGAGGAGGGACACACCTGCCAGAGTTGCCCAAAACGGCATATTAAGACCACCCCTGTTCCTGCTCCCAGTACCTCAAATGCAACATCATATCCTGCTGGGACTATTTCAGCAGGGCCCTCGAAGGGGACATTTCCTTCACTAAAGAACCTCAAGGTGGTTGTTACACAACCCACCTCTGCAACCTCCTCCTTCTTCACTGAAGTTATCTAAGGCTGTAGCTTACCTTTCAACTGCAGCAAAAGAGAAGGGGGGCAAGACTTCCAATGCATCCCCCAGTGCCACAGTTGTTCCTGCCACAAAGCAACTTACCCCGTTATGAGCACCCCTGAGGGTGTGGAGGTACCTGTTGTGGTGGGAGCAGAGAGTGGCCTTTCCTCTTCATAAAATGTAAACCCAACTTGAGAAATGTCCATCTGTGGTCAATTTGACCCCTGTTTATCTCCTTGGTAAGTACTGAAAAACATTAGAAGTCTTCTACTAAGGTCCATGTGCAGTCTGTATTCTCTTGAAGAAAATAATCGTAGCTGGGGATGCAGGTATATATGGCCCTGGCCAAGCCACACGCCAGTATTAAATCTCAGGAAAGAAAGTAGTGCCAATACCTGTATTTGCTTTCAACGGGGTGCTCCCACTTTTATTCAAGGTGCTTCCAGACACTTTACAATGGATCAAACGTTTCGGGACTGCATGGCCTTAAGGGCCATGCGGTCCCGAAACGTTTGATCCATTGTAAAGTGTCTGGAAGCACCTTGAATAAAAGTGGGAGCACCCCGTTGAAAGCAAATACAGGTATTGGCACTACTTTCTTTCCTGACAGTCTGTATTCTCTGCCACTCCCTTTCTTGCGTGTCTGACTGACAATGAAGTTAAAGGGTGTGCCAATGTGCCTTTCCCACCCCCCCACCCCCATGAATACAGCCCTGCCAAATGCAGGCAGTGATGCATTTGTACTGGCATTGTCTCTGTGCTTTGTTTATTGAGAAAGTAGTGTGCAACGTGCAAAAAAAGTGATCTTAGCTGCAGGAAGATGAGAGAAATGTGAGACAAGAGCACTTATGGGGAGGCGTTTAGCAATGTAAGGTGGATATCTTAAGCACAATATATGTACATACATCTACAGATTCCAGAAAAACAGGTAATGGGGAGGGTGCCAAAGAAGAAGAGACCAAAATACTTTCCTCTGGGGTGGAAGTAAAGAGTAAATATTCAGTGAAACAAGTAATGAATAACAGGCAAAGAGTAGGAGGTTGAATGTGAGTATAAGAGAAATAACTGAATGACTGAAAGTGAGAAGAAGGGAGAGATTGTGTTACAAGAGACTGAAGGTAAGTAACAGACTGTGAAACAAATAGACAATCAATGACCAAGATGAGAAGATAATTGTTTGTGGGTATAAGAGGAATAGACTGACTGCTGATTGTGTACTTGGTTACATATGAAAGGGAAACACCGGGGGTGTAAGTAAGTAAAAGGGAATGAAACTGTGGGTACAGGGACATTATAAATGGTCTGGCTGTATATACAATATATCGGTATACTATTGGTACGCAATGGGTAAGCAATGGAGGAAGATACTCTAGTTGTAGATACAGTATATAAGTAGGTATATAAGAATGATGGGCTATGGACTGTGGGTGTGGCTAAGTAAGAAAGGGTAAGGATGTGGGTGTGGCTAAGTAAGTAAGACAGACGTTGGGTGTGGGTGAGTCAGCGGCAGAGAGTTTAGTAGGGGCAAGGGCCAGTGTGATATTTGATTATTGCCTTTAATACCTGGTGCATAAATTCAAGTAATAAGGCAATGATAAATCAATTCACATGGAGGCTTGGGATGGATAGAATCCAGTTCTTTCTGCTTTCTTCTGAATATTCTATGACCATATTTAATTATTTTAGTGTCATCTGTGACCTTCAGAATAAATGCACAAACAGCCTGTATTTTTCTCTCAACATAGTGTTGCTTTATAGACCCCTCCATGATTATATGACTTTTTTTATGAATTGCCCCTGCACCTCCAAACTGGGAATTTTGCAGTTTTTCATATTGTCTAAACAATGAGGATCATATATAAATAATGGGCAGTGCAGCAACTGAACAGGCAACTGCAAACTAGAATCTGAAAGCTAATATTTGAATAGTTGCTATGGGTAAATGTACTACTGCAAAACTGACCTTTGTTCATAAATGAGCCCCCTTATGCTAATTTAATTTTTTAGTGACAGCTCTCCATTAAGTCCAACAAAATAATGCAAACATCAAGTAGTACTGCAAGGCTTTGAAGATAATTCCTACTCCTGGGGAGTTCTTTATTATTTTTCCCAAAATATTACTAATTGCAAATAAACAATGTTTCCATATTTTTCATGTTTGTCAAAATAATTAATATGTTTATATCATTTTGCCATTAGGAATTTTGCATCATGATTATGTCAGCATTACTCAATGTCATTGTGAACGTAAGTCTGTAATTTGTGTGCTAAGGAAAGTGACCAACACTATCTGATAAACAATGATACGGATTTGGGGACTCAGTTGGGAATATTTGCACCATAAGGCTAATAGTACACTGGGTTATTCTCTGTATTTTCATCTGTTTTTTTTTTTTTTTTTAATGGAAAGTTTGAGTTTTGAGGAAATGAAAAATATGGGGCATTTGATTTTCCCACAGAAATTTGAGATTTGAATATTTTCCCAATTAATGAAAAAATAAATCACAAAATTCCTTAGTTCCCCCCCCCCAATGACTCTACGTGCAGCTCACAGGTTAATACAGATTATCAGATCAGAAAAGTGGAGGTCTCTGCTATGACGTTATACAGTATGACAGTATACCCAGATTCAATTCAGTGAGAAAAAGGTTTATCACATGAAAACTCATGGACTGGATTCAATTTAAGATGCAATGCAATTCAGAAAAACTTATCTCACTGTTAATAATGTGAAAACTCTATTGAAGTCTATAGGAAAAAAAACAGAACTGAAGTAGGTGAAAAGACTTTTCTCCTTGAATTGAATCTCGTCCATGAGTTTTCACGAGATAAAAATGAGATAATTTTTTCTCACTGAATTGAACCTGTCCCAATGTTGGAATTCTTGGCAGCCACCTTTATGCAGAACAAGGCTGGATTCTTTCTGCCAACCACAAAGGCATCTTACAGAGGGGGCCAATAATTTAATATTCTGAGTGGCCCATTATAGGGACAAAGTCTGAATTGTGATAGAGCCAATCACAGCTAATACTGCTGGGCCAATGGGGTACCATTTAGTGAGCATGC